>LT669794.1:15486904-15906472 GCA_900128785.1 Arabis alpina | reverse complement strand
TTCGGTTTGGTTATGGGTATTACCCAAACCGAAACCGAAACCAAAATATTACGAACACATTCAACACATTCAAAGTGTCACCGAAGACGTCAACATATTTAAGTAAAACTAAGACATCTTTATTTATGAAATTGAAACATAGTATGATAGTATCACAACAAAGTGAAACTAAAACATGACAAATATATCAAATTAAAGTGAAACCAAAGTCGATTTGACATTTTAGTGATGTCGTTTCTAAATATGGTTGGTCTAATGTATATAATGTTGAGACTAAATGTGGTTAATATATAATGTATATAATGTTTCGGTTTTATTCGGTTTTGGGTTATAACCGAAACCAAACCATTACCTATGGACTAATATTCGAGATGACCAATAGGTAGTGTATGTAAGTTATGAATCTAACTGAAACCCATAACATCAATTCGGTTTGGTTCGATTATTCGGTTATGGGTTTTTATGCCCACCCCTAATCCATACCTGTTGTCTTGGACCAAGAGAACTAAACCTCAGGCAGGACCGGTCCTAAGCACACCCCAAAGAGGCATGGGCCTTGGGCCTCCGATTTTTTTTAGTTTATTAGTATTAAAAAAGGCTCCCAAATTATTATTTTTTGCAAAAAAACCCTAAATATCTTTACAAAACCTAAAAAAAATAACAAATTTGGCTTTAGGCCCCTAAATTTTCAAGCCCCGCCCTGACCTCAGGATACATATAATAAGTTCGATATGACCAAAAGAACTATTCGTCTAATGCCAACTTGTTTTGGATAACAAAACTATTTTGCTCTTCTTAGCAGAATATACATTGTACCGTACTAAACTGAACCATATGAGTTATACGGATAGGTAAATACCATTCTCTGTAATAAATATTGGAGGGTTGTTGTATTTTTTGCTAATGTAATTCAAAGTCTTCCGGATTCCCCAAGGCACAACGTAAAGCCAATCAGAAGCAGCCTGTAATTGGCACGGGATGTTTAGTTGATTACTAGCTCATGCAAACCTGCTTTTAGCAGATCTTCAGAAATTTAACAGAGATTAGATTGAGAGGAGAGTTGTACCCTTTCGCCTATCGGCTCTCCATTTTCCCATTCAACTGTGTACAGAAAAGAAGAGAGGATGGTTACTAGGAAGTATGTAAGAAGATGCTTGAAGTAAAAGAAATTTTAGTATTTGTGTTTGTTACCAATCCTCTCCATTTCTTGTGCTTGGTAAAAGTCACTCTCAGCTTCTGTGTTTGAGACATGAGAAATAAACCTGGAAGTGTAGTGGTTTAGGCCAAGAAAGTCCCATGAGTTTTGAAGCATAAACTCCTTTTCTGCCGGAGTAAATCTTGGAAGATTATCTCCAAGTTTCTGGCGCATACTTGCAGGATAGTCTCCATAAAACAAAGGATCCAAGAACCTGCCAAGCATTTTAATATGTTATTTCAATGACTGATAAATACTCAAACGTTTGCCACATAGTTGGTTATCCTTCCTTTTTCCCCATTGATAACAGATCTCTTGAACAAACAATGTTTTAGTGTTTTACTCTCATAAGCAACTCCAGTGATAATTTGATATTATCAGTTTCTTAAACACAAACTTAACATAGGAAACGCCTATTACACAAGGGTTGCTCAGCTAATTTCAATGGGAATCATTACACACAAAGACTACCTAGGATTTTATACTACCCTTACACAAAGGTATATGTTTTAAACTACGTACCTACCATTACAAAATAAAACATCAATGAAGTAATTGCACAAAGAGAACTATTCCATGGGCACAACTACAAAGAAGCCAAATTTATAGCTCAACATATCAGCAATTCGATACCATCCCATATCTTTAAGATATAGAAACCATCATTGCATATCTTACTTACCATCCAAGTTGAAAGTCAATTCGCCTAGCAGCAGCAGCCTTGTCCTCCGTTTTCTCTGAGTTTGCCTCTGCCCACTCACAATCAACTGACAAACCAATTTGTCCACCTTGTATTTCCTACATTAATATACGTACACCAAAAAGCACTCTGATAAATAAAAAGCGACTGAGTTGCATGGATAAAGATACAAGATGTCAACAACAGAACCCATAACGGGTGTTTTAAAACCACAGGTCTAAGCGGAACAACAGAAAATAGGTTCCTTAACCACAATAAAAAATGCTATATTACCCAAGAAACTAGAACAGAAAATGATCGTCGAATAGGTTAGTGATTATACCTTGTACTTGCTTCTATATACTGAAACAGCAGTTGCATGAGCCAAAACCTGATGATGCGAGACCAAATATGGTTCGATCAAGGGCTTCTCATTTCTTCCAGGTGCAAATATCCCAATACAATGTCCATTCACTGAGGTCTGAAGAGGTACATTTAATGTGATCCAGTGCTTCACTCTATCACCAAAATTGGCAAAACAAGCATCTGCATAGAGGCCAAAGTAATCTCTGCACGTGAAGAAATTTCATGTCAAAACCATAGATGCTACAAAAAGTGGTGCATGCCTTATTTCAAGCAAAAAGAAGGCTTCATAAAAGAATTGCAGAAAATGAAAGATATTAGCCTTCTGAAGCATAACCTAAAACCTGATGTGAGACCAACTATAATCAGTCCCATTTAATCTTGCACAAGAAAGTAATCATAAACAAGACTTCTTGATATAATTGTATTTCTGCTTCCGAAGGTCGTACACATAACTTAAAATAGTCTACAACAGTTTCCTACTTACACAATTTTCCTATTTGTCCAACCTCCGTATGCTTCCTGGAGATGTGAGGGGAGATCCCAATGGTACAGAGTTACGAACGGCTGAATACCTGCAATAGTAATCATCTCGTGAAACAATCATCTACAGAAAGAGGAAATAGCTAATTTCAGTTGAGAAGAAAATACCCCTTTCAAGAAGTGTATTGATAATATTATTGTAGAAAGCAATGCCTTCTTCATTGACTTCAGTTCCCAAGCCATCTGGAATAAATGTAAAACGAAGACAAATAATCCCTTCAATCAGTTAACCTTTTCTATTAGTCAAACATCAAAGAGACCAGAAGACGAGTACAAACACTGAAGTATATTTGGTTCGGTTTGGTTATGGGTATTACCCAAACCGAAACCGAAACCAAAATATTACGAACACATTCAACACATTCAAAGTGTCACCGAAGACGTCAACATATTTAAGTAAAACTAAGACATCTTTATTTATGAAATTGAAACATAGTATGATAGTATCACAACAAAGTGAAACTAAAACATGACAAATATATCAAATTAAAGTGAAACCAAAGTCGATTTGACATTTTAGTGATGTCGTTTCTAAATATGGTTGGTCTAATGTATATAATGTTGAGACTAAATGTGGTTAATATATAATGTATATAATGTTTCGGTTTTATTCGGTTTTGGGTTATAACCGAAACCAAACCATTACCTATGGACTAATATTCGAGATGACCAATAGGTAGTGTATGTAAGTTATGAATCTAACTGAAACCCATAACATCAATTCGGTTTGGTTCGATTATTCGGTTATGGGTTTTTATGCCCACCCCTAATCCATACCTGTTGTCTTGGACCAAGAGAACTAAACCTCAGGCAGGACCGGTCCTAAGCACACCCCAAAGAGGCATGGGCCTTGGGCCTCCGATTTTTTTTAGTTTATTAGTATTAAAAAAGGCTCCCAAATTATTATTTTTTGCAAAAAAACCCTAAATATCTTTACAAAACCTAAAAAAAATAACAAATTTGGCTTTAGGCCCCTAAATTTTCAAGCCCCGCCCTGACCTCAGGATACATATAATAAGTTCGATATGACCAAAAGAACTATTCGTCTAATGCCAACTTGTTTTGGATAACAAAACTATTTTGCTCTTCTTAGCAGAATATCCATTGTACCGTACTAAACTGAACCATATGAGTTATACGGATAGGTAAATACCATTCTCTGTAATAAATATTGGAGGGTTGTTGTATTTTTTGCTAATGTAATTCAAAGTCTTCCGGATTCCCCAAGGCACAACGTAAAGCCAATCAGAAGCAGCCTGTAATTGGCACGGGATGTTTAGTTGATTACTAGCTCATGCAAACCTGCTTTTAGCAGATCTTCAGAAATTTAACAGAGATTAGATTGAGAGGAGAGTTGTACCCTTTCGCCTATCGGCTCTCCATTTTCCCATTCAACTGTGTACAGAAAAGAAGAGAGGATGGTTACTAGGAAGTATGTAAGAAGATGCTTGAAGTAAAAGAAATTTTAGTATTTGTGTTTGTTACCAATCCTCTCCATTTCTTGTGCTTGGTAAAAGTCACTCTCAGCTTCTGTGTTTGAGACATGAGAAATAAACCTGGAAGTGTAGTGGTTTAGGCCAAGAAAGTCCCATGAGTTCTGAAGCATAAACTCCTTTTCTGCCGGAGTAAATCTTGGAAGATTATCTCCAAGTTTCTGGCGCATACTTGCAGGATAGTCTCCATAAAACAAAGGATCCAAGAACCTGCCAAGCATTTTAATATGTTATTTCAATGACTGATAAATACTCAAACGTTTGCCACATAGTTGGTTATCCTTCCTTTTTCCCCATTGATAACAGATCTCTTGAACAAACAATGTTTTAGTGTTTTACTCTCATAAGCAACTCCAGTGATAATTTGATATTATCAGTTTCTTAAACACAAACTTAACATAGGAAACGCCTATTACACAAGGGTTGCTCAGCTAATTTCAATGGGAATCATTACACACAAAGACTACCTAGGATTTTATACTACCCTTACACAAAGGTATATGTTTTAAACTACGTACCTACCATTACAAAATAAAACATCAATGAAGTAATTGCACAAAGAGAACTATTCCATGGGCACAACTACAAAGAAGCCAAATTTATAGCTCAACATATCAGCAATTCGATACCATCCCATATCTTTAAGATATAGAAACCATCATTGCATATCTTACTTACCATCCA
This sequence comes from Arabis alpina, assembly GCA_900128785.1. Taxonomy (NCBI): domain Eukaryota; kingdom Viridiplantae; phylum Streptophyta; class Magnoliopsida; order Brassicales; family Brassicaceae; genus Arabis; species Arabis alpina. Next base: position 15,901,515 of record LT669794.1, on the reverse strand, counting down.
AGTTGAAAGTCAATTCGCCTAGCAGCAGCAGCCTTGTCCTCCGTTTTCTCTGAGTTTGCCTCTGCCCACTCACAATCAACTGACAAACCAATTTGTCCACCTTGTATTTCCTACATTAATATACGTACACCAAAAAGCACTCTGATAAATAAAAAGCGACTGAGTTGCATGGATAAAGATACAAGATGTCAACAACAGAACCCATAACGGGTGTTTTAAAACCACAGGTCTAAGCGGAACAACAGAAAATAGGTTCCTTAACCACAATAAAAAATGCTATATTACCCAAGAAACTAGAACAGAAAATGATCGTCGAATAGGTTAGTGATTATACCTTGTACTTGCTTCTATATACTGAAACAGCAGTTGCATGAGCCAAAACCTGATGATGCGAGACCAAATATGGTTCGATCAAGGGCTTCTCATTTCTTCCAGGTGCAAATATCCCAATACAATGTCCATTCACTGAGGTCTGAAGAGGTACATTTAATGTGATCCAGTGCTTCACTCTATCACCAAAATTGGCAAAACAAGCATCTGCATAGAGGCCAAAGTAATCTCTGCACGTGAAGAAATTTCATGTCAAAACCATAGATGCTACAAAAAGTGGTGCATGCCTTATTTCAAGCAAAAAGAAGGCTTCATAAAAGAATTGCAGAAAATGAAAGATATTAGCCTTCTGAAGCATAACCTAAAACCTGATGTGAGACCAACTATAATCAGTCCCATTTAATCTTGCACAAGAAAGTAATCATAAACAAGACTTCTTGATATAATTGTATTTCTGCTTCCGAAGGTCGTACACATAACTTAAAATAGTCTACAACAGTTTCCTACTTACACAATTTTCCTATTTGTCCAACCTCCGTATGCTTCCTGGAGATGTGAGGGGAGATCCCAATGGTACAGAGTTACGAACGGCTGAATACCTGCAATAGTAATCATCTCGTGAAACAATCATCTACAGAAAGAGGAAATAGCTAATTTCAGTTGAGAAGAAAATACCCCTTTCAAGAAGTGTATTGATAATATTATTGTAGAAAGCAATGCCTTCTTCATTGACTTCAGTTCCCAAGCCATCTGGAATAAATGTAAAACGAAGACAAATAATCCCTTCAATCAGTTAACCTTTTCTATTAGTCAAACATCAAAGAGACCAGAAGACGAGTACAAACACTGTTTCAGAGTTATTTTTATGTCCCCGAGCATCAAAGCTATCGGAGCTCAAGATTTTATGTATGTAAAAGGAAGCCCACGACTTTGAAGCTAATGGGATGTTTTGGAATTTTAAAGATGAAGCGACAAAAAAAACATTCATAACAAATGATGAAAGGTTCTAAGGCAAGTCATAACAATAATTTTGTCAAGAGCTACGACATATGCTACACTAAGATTAGAGATGGTAATAATCACACATAGAAGAAGTGATTACCACACAAATATGGAGATTTAAGTAATAAAGACTGAGATGATTAGTAAACTGCACAACACAAAAAGAAGGTAAAAACAAGAGTCGTAACTAAAGACGGATGGATGAGGAGAGTGATATTTCAGTTTAAAATGTATAAATGACAGAAATGAAGTAGCAAAAAATAAAATGAACATACCAGGAAAAATGCGAGACTACGAGATCGAAAATCTGTAGGCAGAGAATCCTAACTTTCCAATAAGTTCAACGTCTTCCTGCAAACAATTGGAAATAACAATAAAACCATAGTGAAGATCCTCATATAGATTTCCATGTAAAATCACTACACTGAAAAAATGTCCCTTTTCCTAACCTTGTATTTCTGGTAATGATCCACAGCCACATCACCATTACTTCCATCGAGAATTTTCCCTAAGAAGAGGAAGAAACACACAAACATTTAAAATGAGCTAAGTAGTAATGGGTTAAGGTGAGAAGGAAGCAAAGACCTTGGAGATGAGTGAACTTGTCCCATATACTTGGACCTTTTTTTCCTTCATTCCAGCCCGTTACTTTCTCCTTAATGTAGTAATTGATCAAAGAGATGAATAGTGCAAAAACCAAAAGTACATATATAATCATATAAATAAGTAACCGCATTGCAAATTCATATAGAACAAACATATGAGTGCATTTAAATCTTGTCGAAAACAAAAACATGAAACAGATCATACTAAATAGAGCCGAAACTGAAGAAGTTTGTTCTATAACAACTAAACGAAAGAGCAAATGCATCAATTCTTGTGAAAACTTCAATCCTTGAGACTCTTGAAACACAAAGAAATGACCAAAACTCCCCAAAAGAGAATACCTGTAAATCACAATAAGAAAAAGAATAAGCCAAATCAGAGACTTTACTATAAGACATAAAAATCAGATGCAAAACACAGACTAACAATATACTTATAAGACATCAAAATCAGATGCAAAACACAGACTAGCAATATACTATAAGACATCAAAATCAGATGCAAAACACAGTAAAATCATAGGCAGAAACATCCAAAAAAAAGGAGCATAAAAAAGATATCACAAAGACTAACAATACAATCACTTTCACAAAAAAACTAAAATAGTGCATACTCTAAAGAAGAAAGGACATACCAGCCACCAATAGAACTCAAAACCACTTTCTATGAACCACCGGAAGAGGAAGCATGATCATTGAACGTTATCTTAGCGGTATCTGCCATTATTCCGGACCTCAACACACAGAGTTCTTCTTTGAATGCCTTGAGCTTCTTCATTTCCATCTCCTTAAGGCTCTTTTTTAGTCCTTCCGGAATGATATCCCAACATGCATTCAAAGTCGACTCCTCCAAACCCCTAAACGTTGAATCCTCTGCCCTGGTAAAGGATACTATCTCTGATTTTACCACTTTTCTTTCTTTTATCTCCTCCTATCAGTGTTTTCTCCTCTAAGATTCATCCTCGATTTGGAAGCAAGAACACCTTCGTTTCCCCAAATTTTACTCGACCATTCGAAAACTTCCTAGTCTTGTCCACACTTTCCCCTACTCACAGCATTATCGTATTTCTCCTTTATTTTTCCTACTTTACTAACTAATTGCTTTTTGGTAGCATTAAAAGAGATTTTACTTTCGATATAACCAGGAAAGCCATCCATGTTTCCACCATCAGAGAAGAACTCATGCATACCTTTAACCAGAGCAAGTTCATCTTCTTTAGTGAATACCCTTTGAAATCGAGTCTTCTTTTCCGTTGTAGCCGGAGGAGCCACATCACTTGATTTGTTGTCATCATTCTTCTTCTTCTTCTTTGCAGGCTCGGAATCAGAGTTATCTTCTGAGTCAGCTTCATGCCTCTTGAGAGAAGCAATATTCTGTGTATGGTCCGAATCTGATTCGCCTTTCGATTCGGAGACAGTTTTGTTTTTGACATCCTTCGTAGCAACATGGACTCCACTTGTCTGCATGCAGGTGGAATTTGGTGGGTCTTCTTCATCGGAAGACTCTTCTTCTTCTTCGGAATTACCAGACTCTTCTTTTTCTTCTTCTTCGGCACCACCAGACTCTTCTTCGAGAGGTAGGTTCTTGGTCATTTCGGTGGGATTCTTGGGTGCCATATCGAAAGAGTAGTATAAAGAAAGAGAGAGATGAGAGAAAACTTCTTCTTCTTCTTCTTCTTCTTGTCGTCGTCAATGTACTTGCTTTTAGGGTTTTGGTGGCTTTATGTTGTTTCTAGGGAACGAAAATAACTCCGTGTTCCGCTTCCGCTTCCGCTTCCTCTCGTTCTATATGGATTCACCCACTCCAATATTTTAATTTTATTTACTTACCTTTTCAGTTTTCAAGATTGATACTTCATTTCAAATTCCAAATTAAACTACGCTAACTAGCATACTAAATTTTGATTCATCCTAAGAACGTGAAATTGGATGATTAAATAGGTTAATTAATTGATATTTGAACACATATATACATTATAAATTTCATTTTTTTTTGTTGGATATTAGAAATTTAATTTTTAAACATATATAACAACATATTAATTGGAGTATATCAACGTTTCAAATTCATATATATATATATTGTGTTTTGTGTAACTGAATAATTTTAATTAAAATATATATATATGTACCATTAATTTCAATATTTTGTGTAAAATTAATCATCATGTATCATTTATTTTAAAAGTTTTAGTGAAAAAAACCCTTCAACTATTTTCTAATCGTGAAATTTTCTGTGAAGTATATTTTTAGTGAATTTTTTTTCAACCAAGCTCTGTTAGTAAAAGGGAAATTAGGTGGAATAATAGTATTTGAAGCAATAATTAGGATAATAACACCTTCAAAAACTGAATTAGGAGACTAACATACATGTTTAGCAAAATTTCATTACTACCCTTATACAATTAATACAGAATTTTAAATTTAAAAACCCCAAAATTAAACATTTCCTTTTTAAACTTCCATTAAACATTGCATTTAACATAATATTAATTATTCCTTTTTAACCAAAAATCTTGGTTCTCTTTAACTCTAAACGTGTAAGAAACCACCGATCTTCAACACCTACAAACACAAACACAAACACAAACACAAACACTGACTAGCAAGAAGTCCATATCAAAACAAATAGCCAACTATACAACAAGACCAGTAAAACATAGTCATCTACTTATTGATACATATTTAACTATTATTTATTTAGAGTAAAACAAATAGCCAACTATACAACAAAGCCACTGAAACATAGTTATCTACTTATTGATACACACTTAACTATTATTTATTTAGAGTAAACAAATAGCCAACTATATAATAAGATCAGAAATCTCACCACCATTCATATTTTTGTCCATTCTAAACGAGAACTAATTTATAGTCTATGTTTACAATACGAGATAGTCCACTACAACACTACACCAGGCCTTGTCTTACCCCAACGAAACGTTCCCTCAAGATCATTTATGGCGCCTTCAATACCTCCAAACACAAACGCAAAAACCTGATTAGTAAGAAGGTTCACATCAATATTGTTTACTACAAAACATAGTCTACTATTTATTATAACATAATTAAATATTAATGTTCAGAGTAAACAAAAAAGCCAACTAAAAATGGAGACCACAAACCAACATAGTCAACTACTTGTAATATAATTCACTATTAATGTTATAGTTGTAACAAAGAAACCAACTATAAACAAGGTACAGAAACCTCAACACCATTTAGACTTTCGTCCAAGACCGGAGGAGCGTCCCTTGGAGTCCCACCCTCATCTGAATCATTCTCATAGGATCCTTCATATTGCTCCACGTCGTACGACGAACCTGTCATTATACTGTTGGGAATGGAATATGTTAGTAGGTAATTTCCCTAGAAAACATGTAGTTTACTATTATAAACAAGAACTTGTAATTTATAGTCTATATATACAATTCGAGATAGTTCACTATTATAAACGAGAACTTGTAATTTATATTGTATGTTTACAATACGAAATAGTTCAATACATCACTACTTTTATCTACATTGTATCTACCATATATTCACATATAGTTAACAAATATGCTTAATTGGATATATTTACAATATTCACACTTCCTCAGTTCCTCGCAAAATTAACAAATTCTCGCAAAAAGCTAACTATAACAGGACTTTCAGGGAACAATTATAGTCAAGTACACATACCTGATCATCTCCTTTAGATCCACCGACAACCTTCTCCATTGTCTTTTTCACCATCGCTTGATTTTCTCTCTTTTCTCTGCTTTTTCTATTTTTATGTTTTCTCTCTCTCAGACTGTGACAAACATCATAAATTTCGGGCTTCTTATAGCACATCAACACCATAACATTCAATTGTTGTAAATCATGAAGTTTTATCTGATACACTCACTATTTTTCGACTACTCAAGATCAATCATAATCAATCTACACAAATTCTCTCCGCCAAAGCATTGAATCATGATTCGATTTAATCGAATAACGATTCTTAGAGATTTGCAGTTGCTTTGATTCATGATTTGATTTAGTCAAATAACGATTCTCAGAGATTTGCAACTCAATCATATATTCTCCGTTTAAAATGTTATATTTCCAAGCTGTAATATTCAATTTTGATTTTGCGCTTTCCTTTATTCAGTCTTTCCCGAGTTAGTTCGAGAAGGGTATTTTCGTCATAGAATTTACTCTCTTTGTTAGTCTACTAAATCACATATTTGTGATGTTACTATCCTAATTATGACATCAAAACCTATTATTCTGCTAATTAACCCTTAGTAAAATCAACCCTTTATTTATGGTTACATTTAAATTCTATAAAAGCGTTGTTTTTTGTTAAAAAATGACCAAATTAACAAGTTTTTTTAGGAAAACAACATAAACCATCAACGATGTCACACAAAAAAAGACCAAGGAAAAAGAGGAAGACTATGGCTGAAGAAGATACAACAACTCAACCAACACAATCCTCCATAGTAACAGACGTTTTATCATTGTTTTAACAAGATAACAATTTTTTGGTAGAATTTCAATGTTACCAAAGGAGGATTGATTTCACTAGCGAACCTTAATCCAAGGTTTTTTCCACTAAAAAAATAGTTGAGGAAATTTTTCACAATCTGAAAATAGTTGAGGAGATTTTTCATTAAAACCCCAACTATTTTAATATCTTTAGATATAAAATTGATCTTCATTATCGGTGTACAAAATATAATTGACATATTGGCATGTATATTAATGGTTTACCAAATAATTAATTATTTATAACCCTAAATTCAATAATATACTAACTAACATTAAATTACCAAAATACCCATTTAGCAATTACCTAGTCTCCTTTAACCTAATAACAAAAGCTTACCTATCTAAAGAATCACTGCAGCCGTATTTCATACATCACTCACCGCCGATCTCTTCTCCTTCAACTTCCTCTTCACTCTTCGTCGACTTCCTTTTGTTCAGTCTCTGCATTCTCATTGTTTTTCTTTTAATTATCTTCGTTTCCACTTTCCGATTTCTTCTAATCATCTCTTGATATCACATCTCCTTCACGATTTCATATCAATCGATTCGAAGAATGAAAGATCCTAAGTTACCTAAGCGATTGTTCTGGTATGGTCGCACTCCATTAAGGCGAAATTATGCCATTCGTCATCATATGATTCAATCTCCTAAGAAAGCACTTCATCTTCCACATCCCAATTAATCGCCTTCCCTTTTCGCATTCGACACACTTTTTCCCCCTATAAAAATATGGGAAATATGGATTAGATAATATCCAGACATTACTAATTATAATAGTTCACTACTAGAATTATATAATGTATAGTACACTATTATAGGGAGACAAACTACATACTATAAAAGTATAGTCAACATGTCATAATAAATTAGATAAATTTTCGAATAATACAAAATATATGAAACATTAGAAATAGAAAATGATATATATATATATATATATTTCTAGTAATAAAATGCATAAATATTTGTAAGTATGACTAAATATGTACAATTTGCATCCTTACAAAAAAAAAATCTCATTCACTACACCAATCTCAGTTACATACATATTAAGTGACTTCCCGCGTATACACGGAAATAATAATTTTAAATACTTCAAAAAATAATAATATGGCTGTTAGATGGTTATTATAATTTTTTGTCTGTTAAAAACTGTTGTAGATACATGTTTAAATAAGTGTTAATTTGTAAGGGTGAAAACTTGATCGATAATCACCAAAATAATCTTTGGCTTCGGTCTAATACATTATGATGCTTAATTAAATGTATTTTCTAGTTTTTTTTTAAGTTTACTCCTTAAAAATTGCTTTACTAATTGAAAATTAGTAGATTACTTAAAATCTATAGAACATCTTATATGTAATTCACATTTTACATTGACACTAGTTTCACATCTTATCTTATACTCCTACCATTTTGAGAACAAAAGTGTATTTTATAAACAATTTTTTGGAAAAGATATAATCAAGTAACCTTTCTCTTCCCAATAATCAGGACAATTATTTGGTCAAGAATATTATGCAATAACTGGTGTTTGGTTTATACACATATTTTAAGCATTTTGGTTGATATTCTTAGACCCGACGAAGACAAACCCAGACTCAAAGAACACTTCTTTGGTTTTCACATTTATTTGACCTTCTTGAAAGATTTCCAACTTTCCAATCAAATAGTAAAATCCCACGTTTTCAATTCAAATTAATTTCCATTAATTTCCTTTGGTGTCCTGTTTTTAGAAACTTCCCACTTAACACAGATTGAAGCATTATTTTTGTTATATCGCTTTTTTCATTAAGATGTAAATTACAAATCATGCAGAGTTGACATTACTAATTTAACTGAAATTAATATGTGAAATCAAAAGGGGAATGATTTTTGTTTGGATGTATTTTCAATATATTCCGAATAGCTATATATAAATGTTGCATTTGACTCAGACATAACCAGACTGGGGCCTAGCTGGACCTTGTGCGCATCAGAATAAACAAATGGAAGATCACGAAAAGTAATTGAAGTCAAATGCTTATATAGAAATTTAATGATTTTAATGATTGCCGGTCAAAATTTATAGATTTTTGTTCAAATTTGATGGCACACATTCATCTGACGTGATGTTACAATTAACCTTTCTCCTTTAGATAAATACTAAGTAATTTTCATGAAATTACAAATTTCATAATTTAGGCCCAATCTTAATTTGTGTTTGGTTTTAATGTTAAGAGGCCCAGTCTACATTTGTTTCTTCAAATGCGCACAAGGTCCAGCTATGCCCAAGTCTCGTTATGTCTGAGTCAAATGCAACATGTATATATAGTTATTCATAATATATTGAAAATACACCCAAACAAAAATCATTCCCCTTTTGATTTCACATATTAATTTCAGTTAAATTAGTAATGTCAACTCTGCATGATTTGTAATTTACATCTTAATGAAAAAAGCGATATAACAAAAATAATGCTTCAATCTGTGTTAAGTGGGAAGTTCCTAAAAACAGGCCACCAAAGGAAATTAATGTAAATTAATTTGAATTGAAAACGTGGGATTTTACTATTTTATTGGAAAGTTGGAAATCTTTTCAAGAAGGTCAAACAAATGTGAAAACCAAAGAAGTGTTCTTTGAGTCTGGGTTTGTCTTCGTCGGGTCCAAGAATTCCAACCAAAATGCTTAAAATATGTGTATAAACCATACACCAGTTATTGCATAATATTCTTGACCAAATAATTGTCCTGATTATTGGGAAGAGAAAGGTTACTTGATTATATATTTTCCAAAAAATGGTTTATAAAATGCACTTTTGTTCTCAAAATAGTAGGAGTATAAGTTAAGATGTGAAACTAGTGTCAATGTAAAATGTGAATTACATATAAGATGTTCTATAGTTTTTGTTTGGTTTCCAAATATAAAACGTTTTCACAAATATATGCAATATTTAGTGACTAATAGCATTTTCTAATTGGTAAAAAAATTAATATTTTATGTTAATTAGCTTTAAAAAAAAGAGAATATATATATGTATATATATATATATTTTGAAACTAAAAACAAAATATTTTAATTTTTGTGTTTTTAATTAAAACATATTATATTATGAAACATATGGAGTAATGATTATACTACTTCCGTTTTAAGATAGAAGATGGTTTAGAATTTGTTTTTGTTATTTAAAATACAAAGATTAACTTTATTGGATATTATGTGATGAATTATATGATGCTATCTTTTGAAGAAAGGTTTGAATTTTTTTTTCTCGCCAAAACATTATATGGGAGGGACAAGAACATAGGCGCAGGAACCACGACAAGGGTCTGGTCAGAACATTGGCTATCACTAGCGTCATCATAAAAGCTTTTTGCACCAGTCCTATAAAAATATTAAAATATATTAGTATGAGATCTTATAAAGGAAAACTCTAAACACTGGGATATATCAAAAATCGAGAACCTCCTCTCCGCTCATGAGGAAGAGATTTTACAGATCAAGCCAAACATTTTAGAAGCAAAAGATACTTACGTCTGGCTGGGAACATCTACATGCATCTATAAAGCGAAATCATGCTACTATACGGCAAAGGACAAGCTTCAGATACAACGTCAAGTGGCCTCCCCGTCTCTGGCAGATCTAGAACAAAACCTCAAGTGGAATGAGCTTATATAGAACCAAAGAACATCACCTATTCGCCTCTTGGGGAATTATACACTAAGCAAACTTCGCAAGATGTGGTGAACCTGAATCACATATTCATCTTTTCTTCCATTGTGCCTTTGCGCAAAAAGTTATGGACTTTGCCCCCCCCTAAAGGACACTATCTCTCCATTAGATGTTACTGAGACGAGCTCAGGCCTAGGCCTTTCAAATCCCATGACTTGCCTCCCTCTGATTGGACTAGCCTCGATCCCAATCCTCCCTTGGATTTGCTGGAACATCTGATTGGCAAGGAATAACCTAATCTTCTCCAATCGAGTCTTCTCGGAGGAAGAAACCCTAGCAAAATCCATTGCTGATGTTTGGGAATGGTCTCAGGCGCAAGAGACAGAAACACACCATTCGACATCGATCCCTAGCACGGATAGAGATCGACCACTGACCAAGGACTTGCGATGTTTCACTGACGCGGTTTGAAGAGCAGATACACAAATGGCGGGCTTTGCCTGGAGCATGAAGGACAACGAGGATCAGATCATCGCGCAAGGATCATCGGCGGAATCACATGTCAGCTCTACTCAAATGGTGGAGGCTCTATCGGTCCGGTTTGCTTTGACCTCGGCGAAAGAATACATATTAGCCTCAGATGCAAAAAATCTGATTCACTTAATCAATTACAAAACTCCAAATTTGGAGATCTATGGCCTTCTAGAGGATATTACTTCTCTCTCTCTAGATCGAAAATTCGTAACCTTTGAGTATGTTCAAAGGTCATAAAACTCGGATGCAGATCAAGTGGCAAAATCTGCTCTGATCCATGTAACTTTCGGTCTCGCTTAGACTTGGTTTAATTAATGAAAAGTTGTGTTTTGATAAAAGAAAAAAGGGAGGGACTATAAAAACTATTATTCATTTTTTCTTTGACAAGAAATTTAGAATTGATGCATTGGCTAGCAAACGACGGTCTCAATGTTCAAACCTAAAACCTATAATTTGTATATGGTTAAGTTTCCCACCTATTGGAGTTATGACGAAGGAATAAGACAAAACTGAGAGGCTTGACAGTGAGTTTGATTACGACGACGATGATGAACTTATTATCCGGAAATGGAAATGATTGGTCTAATCCAAACTCAATGATGAAAAATAGTGTCGTCATGATAATTATTTGTAAAAAAATAAGAAATTAATGTAATAAAAGGATGATTAATAAGTGTAGCGATTGATCAGTTGGCTTTATGATGCTTCGGCGGCATATCCTGTCCACACCGCATCATGCTAACACATTTGTCCCACTTTTATATCATATATTAGGGGATTCTCCGGGGTACGTCCGGATTTTGTGATGAATATTATACATTTGTTTTGGCTTTGTTGTTTATTTTGGAGATTTTGTATTTTTGTTAGATTTGGTAATTGTCATTTACTGCGGTTGGAACCTAACGAATTATTTTGACCATAGTGATAATAAGAACAACAATTACATAAAACAATAATCTAGTTTACAAACTCAAAAGTGAATGATCTTTAGAGAGCCCATGCATTAAATATTTAGGCAAGTGTTGTCCCAAGTTACCATAGTTTTTAGATAGAAAACATTTCACTTTTTATTTGAGTTTCAAATCTTTCAACTAAATCCACAGGCAACCTCCGGATTGGTCTACTGATAGCATTTATAATGTACATTTAATTCAACTAAAGATTATTTTCAAAAACTACAGTTTTAACTTTTAAAGAACCAAAAAAGTTCGCATATATCTCTTCCATTCAAAACAGAGGGAGATCACACAAAAAATTCATGTTCGAGTTACTGGAAACCATTGAAAGCATATTCTGATCAAAGAAGCTAGCGATCACTCCTAATTCAGCAATGTAAACAACATATACCAAAGCAAATGGATCGATCAATGGTGACTATAAACCATGTCCGGTAAATGACAGAGAAAGCATCGAGATTCTGATCAAGGAAGAATTCATAAGAACCTAGTGAGATTACACATGGTGGGTGAATTTGGTTAATATAATACTCTTCTTTGTCTAGACCTTGTTGTTGTTCCTTATCCCTCAAGCAACATAGTCACTTCCCAACATGATTTTGCAAACAGAATCACAATCATGTAAGACATAAGTTTCTTCAATTGGTTTAAGAATATCAAAATGGAAAACAAAACAGAGATTAAGTTATATACACGTATGATTTATTCTTGTTCATGCCATCATATACATATAGAGTGAGCTCAAACTCAAAACTCAAAAAGTCATGTCTCCGTTTTCTCCTTTCAAAGTAACAGAGCAGTTTTGAGCAACAGGACGACTTATGTCTTTGAAACTCTTCACATGTCAAATCAGCAAGTTCTATAGACAAATTCATAATAGTAAACAAACGTTTTACATTTCTCAACCATCAAGCAACTAAAGGAAACAGAACAATCTTTTGAGACTTACGATTAATAGGTACGAAGTAGAGGACGAGTACATGTACACGTTTGTACAATGTCATGAGATTTGGCTCATCAAAAGACAAGTAACCAGTCATAAGCACAAAAAGAATAACACCACAGGACCAAACATCTGCTGCTGCACCATCATAGCCTTTGTCCGATAAAACCTGCCCGTAAATCCAACAAAATGTAGTTAAAATTAGAGTTGTGTATCTGATAGTAAGGCTTCTATACATGTATTCACTTGCTCCATTTCCTTCATTTAAAAAAATCGAATTAGAAGTCCATGAAAGACTTCATATGCTTTGCTTTTTTAGTGTTGGAAGTTAGTATATATACCTCAGGAGCAACGTAGTTTGGCGTTCCACAAGCTGCATGAAGCAAACCATCTTCTTGCATTCAAAAGAATAATAATGTTTTCAACCGTTAAGGTGTGGAAACAGAAAAATTGATGTCCAACAATAGAAAAAAGAAATATATTCTGAGGATGAGTATAGTGTCAATTTCTTCTTCTTCATCATCTTCGGGAATTGAAGTTGATTCTACCCAAATCTTAGTCTATATAAACGATTAGAAAGTAGTCAAATAACTATACCGAGAAATAGATGTCATCAAACTATGCCGGTCGAATTATTCTCTTCAAGAACACGATTCATGATCCATTCTCCCTCTCTAAAACATGGCCACAAAAAGCTAAACTGTAAATGAATTTGCACAATGTTCTATCTACAGAAATTGCTCGTCATATCTTGAGTGATTGATCCCCCCTATATAAAATAATTCCAATGCATAACAATACAACCTTGAAGTTAACTGAAAGGATCTAAAAGAAACATCAAATGGCAAAACCTTCAAAGAAATCAATCATGCGAGACTTTATTTACCTTGAGAGTTGGGAGAAATCCAGCTCTCGTCTCATCTGAACTCTTTTGAATTCATTGTGCATGCATTCTACTCACTTTGAGTAGGTACTCTTTTCACTTTTAAGATCCTGAAAATAGCAGTTGATGAAAAATATTGGTTAATCATGCACACGCTTGTACCACAAACTTTGTAACAGAAAATATAAAGAATGACCTCGTTATTTAAGTCCAACATGGCTCCAACATTCATCATCACTTTGGTAGAATCTCTAGAGTGGGGATATAGTGTAAACTTCCTATGTTTTTCAGTTGTGCATCTGTTTATTTTTTTAGTACTATGGTCATATTTCCGTAGTAACAGATAAAGTTGTGTCATATCTCATGAAATGAGGTTATAGTAAACGAGAGAACTCATGACATAGGAGAAAAACTAGTAAACACAATATTCAGAAATTAGAATTTTCATAGATCATATTTGTAAGAAATTAGAATACCACACACAGAAAAAAGAGACTTGATTGCACTTACCTTTTCAGGTTGTTTCACTCGCCAGCTTAAAGGAACATCATCCACCTTTGTGAACCCTCCAGGCGAGAGCCTGAACTGATCAAGCCCGTCATTGTACTTAACAGGCTCAAGAACCTCCAGATCACCACCAATAAGCTAGTTTCCAACATTGGTTATCGCCTGCAGTCGTCCCCCCCCCCAAGTTCGAGATATCCGTTCCTCTTTCGGATGTTTACAAATCGCAAAACTGAGAAAACAAAAACATAGCACATCATTTTCAAGGCACAACATTTCGAACTTTATATGAAATGACTTATACAAAATGATTGCAAATCCCTAACTTATCTTTCACTAATCTTTATCTATTAATAATAGCAATTATGGGGAAAAAATCTAGAAGGTGTATCTTTTCATAATCATTGGTGCATATTTTTTTTTTGTCAACCTAACTATTAATAAAAAAAATCTTTCCGTGTTGGTGATCCAAGACGGGGGAAAGTTGCTTACATAAGAAAAATTTAAAGCACGGGATCTTGCTGAACGGGCCAAGCAGTCCGCCTTTAAATTAATAGAACGGGGAATTAGCGATAAGGAGAAGTTGGGTATCCGATCATGTAAGCTTCAAATCTTGCCACTAAGAATGGAGGATGCTGGCCACTCCTTGGGGTTCCGGACAATATCGACCAAATCAGAACAATCCGTCTCAAACTGATGACAATCCACGCTTCTCTCCAGTATGCACGACATCGCCCATACCAGAGCCTCAGCTTCCGAGTGTAAAGGGGATCTTCGGTGGCCTAGCCCCTGCGCTCTGAGGAGAATCAAATGGTCTTTGGTGCATATTTTAATATTCCAAAAGATGTCTTTGGAACGTCCCAAAAAGTCGTGTCTTGTTAAAATGTGGGTTTTTCCGAAGAATTGTGTCTATTCGTAAAAAACTTATTTAAAAAAATAACTAACATTATTGAAGAGTTTTATCCTTTCATAAAAATCAATTTTTTTCTGAAGAGTTGTGATTTTTCGTAAAATGTAGGTTTTTTTCCGAAGAGTTGTGTATTTTCAAAAATAATTGTTTTTTAGTTATTTTGAAGGGATGTGTTTTTTCAAATTTGTAGGGCCGCGTCTTTTAAAAAATAGGGAAATTTACTCTCAAACATATTTTTTCACTAATAACACATAGAGGTACTTCTTGAGGATGCGAAACTTTTTGTGTGGTTATTGTCATCTTTACCCTCTAACTAAACTATATCTCTTTTAACTTTATCTAATAAATTTTTAATTCTCTAGTCTCTCCTTCAGAACAACAAAACACATGAGAAGAGAGAAACACAATCTGAGAAACAAAATCTTCAAATCATCTTCTAAACCCATGTATTTTTTTGGTTGAATTTGTCTGAAAATTGTGTCTATGAAGACCATGAAAAAGAAGAGAAAAGAGACGATGATGAAATCAGATTAATATCTCACTATATAAACAATCGGATTTCAAATATCAAAGAAGCTTTGATTTTGATTCATGGAAATATGTTCATATTCAGAAATATGAGATCAATTTTGTTCATCAATCACTGAATCATAACGTCGTTACCGGAGATTCTTTCGTTGTCACAAAGAAACTAACCTATCAACAACGGCGGCGGGAATTATGGTATGTGGTGGTAACGATCTCTAAAATCTTCATCGGAGATTCTTGCACTTGTGGAATCGAGATGGTTTATGGTAAGTGATCGAAGTAAGAGATTGGAGTAAGAAACATGTTTGTTTATGTCTCTGATTCTCTTAGGCACCTCTCTTAATTTCATATTTTTTTATACAAATCCTTTTTTTTTGTCACGAGTTTATGGTTACAGTTGTATGGTTACAGATGGACAAACTATATACAATTTTTTCTATTTTAATCAATGAACAAATAAGAATTAGTTTACAACGTATGGTCAAAGTATTGTGGACAACATAATTTAGCATAGATAAAGTACTGTGGACAAGTTAGCGTGGATAAGGGATATTTGGTGGAGATGGTTACGAGTTTTGCGGTGGTGGCGGCGACGACGACCGGCAGAAAGATTCAAAGAAGGAAAATGAAAGAAGAAATTTAGTTTGAGAATTTCTGAGTCATGGAAAGTAATGGGTAAGAAGAATCAATCATTAGGGATTAAATGATTTTGAAAGCATCCATGTATTTTATCGTTGTAATTTCTGGGAAACAAATGATTAGTGTTGTGTGGTCATGTATTATAATGCTCCACACACTATTGTTGTTTATAATTAAGTAAACATCAAAGTGAAACGAAAAATTGAATTTGATCCACAAAATTGAGTAATTGATATTCTCAAACTAAATTAAACTCACACAAATACCATCCACACACGATCATCCACGTAAGATCCAAATAATAAATTCCCAAAATTTCAACTATGAGAAAAGATGTCTCACTATATGATCATTGGTCAAACATATTGAATTTGATATGCAATTAGCGTATCCACAAAATTGGCATCACAACCGATTCATATCAAAATTAAACACAACAAGGTGAAGATCCGGTAGCCGCCAGAAGAGACGACATTTCTCATGAAAAACCAAGCCTAAATCTCTCCTCATAATTTAACCACAAGCATCTTTATTTTTGATTTTTTGTTAATACAAAAAATTGACCGAAGAGAGAAGGGAGGAGAGAACGAAGAAAGAGAAATGAGAAGAGAGATTATGATTTCCTAGCCACATGTTTATGAATATCTAGAATAATTTAACCACAACCATTTATTCATAATTGGTACATTTTAAATGAACGGCTATGATCAAATCCAAGCTAATTAGATATACTTATTATCTCGCTTCTTTCTCGTATGTTTCAAGGACTCTTTTGGTATTAAATTTGTCCAACAGTGAAAAAGTGCGGCATGGTTACAAAGTATGTTTTTTGAAGGGAAATTTTTTAAAAATACTTATACATGTAAGAAACCCTGAAGAGTTTTTTTTTTAATTCATAGGAACGCGTCTTTTCAAAAATATTTTGTACAGTGACGTCTTTTTAAAATAACCGCATTATGAATATTTTGAAGAATTATTTTTTTTACTATCAAAATAATAATCTTAAAAAATAATCGAAAAGTTGTGTCTTTTCAAAAAATAATGTTTAATTATTATTATTATATACTTGGGAAATTGACACCAATAATAGGCTACCCCTAAAATCCCTTTGAAACCCTAAAACCCAATTAGAAAACTACTCAGACATGATAGAAATCAAATCACAAGAAGAATGCATGGAAAACATGATGAAATAAATAAATAATAAAAGGGTTTAGAAATCTTCTCCAAATTGTCAAAGAGGTTCAGAGATCTTCTCCCAAAAGCTTAGAAACAAAAAGTATGAATAGAAAACAAAGTGTTCCCTAAAAAACTGTCTAAAAATTCTAATTTATATGTTGAAACACGTTCTGACCAAGTCAAAATAGGAAAACTGCAATATTTCTTTTTCCAGCGAACCGATCGGTTTAGACAGATTCGCATGTCTTCAGTAAAACTTGCATAACTCTCGATCCCACCGTTGGGATGTCCTCAAATCACTTTCAAATGAAAGATAACTCAATTATATATATTGTGTCCAAATTTTAGCTTGCTCCATCGGTGTAAAGTGACTCAACGAATGCTAAACTTCTGACCTTTCTGCACATTTGCTTCAATTCCTTGGTCTTTTGCCTTAGACTCCATCCAAACATGTTTTAACCTGAAAAGACTCTAAACACATAGAAAAGACTCGAAAATCCATTGAAAACATTAGTTAGAATGCGTCAAAAACGCAATACATCAGCTAAGAGACCGTTTCAACCCCTTTCATTCTAAAAAAAAAAAATATTTTAGAATGCAAAGAAAGGGAAAGGAGAAACATGTCTATAAAAGAGTCTAAGGTCGATAAAATCCCCAAGGAATGGCGTGGAGGAGCGAAGAAATTGATGAGATTTACAGGCGACTCCCCGAAGAATCTAAGTCTAGAGGAAAGGGCGTTGAAAGTGGTTGGAACTATGGGCTTCAATATGTCCGTTCTCTCTTGCGATTTTGTATAATGTCTCACATTCCCGGAGAATATGGTAACCATAAACATAATAAGCCTCACCACTTAAATTAGCCTTTTAAATCCTAGCCTAGTTTAGCTTGAATGATTCCTTCGATGAGAAACGGGAGGATTGAGACTTTGCAGGATCAAGATTTATGAACCAGTTTGTGATGGTAATGAATATGTGACTGACCAGATGATATGTGGATTACGAGTTATGATCTAAAGGCTACATTCAGAGAAGTCATGTAAGTTCCGTATTTTCAAACCTCTTTTCCTTACTTTGTTCGTTTGCTTGGGGACAAGCAAAAAGCTAAGTCTGGGAGAGTTGATAAGTCCCATATTTTACCTAAAATACTATGGTTTTCTATACATATTTAGTGCATTTATGCATGGTTATACGCCTTTAGAGGTAGTTTTCTCGTATTTGTAGTTCAAAAGTCTTTATTAGGAAAATCAATCAAAAAGGACCAAAATGAGCATTATGGAGTATAAGCCAATCTACAGCAACTCACGCGAGCCAAAGAACCCATTGGAGCTAAGGAATTCCCAAGTTTACACATTTCACCAAGATGGACAGATTACATACGCCAGACGTTTAGCAGTAAACGAAGGATCAAATGGATTTGGAATTAGATGAACTTGGAGTGAAGATAGCCCTTTGAGTCAGCTTTCCAATGGAGGTGGAATGCAACATTTGGACTTGTGTGGAGAGAGTTATACCCAGAAGACCGAAGACATGTTAAACTGCCTAGAAGATGAAGAAGGAGGAGCACCGACCCCTCACACCGACCCGATCATGTGGTCGGTACCCAGACTATCAAGACGCGTCAGGACGTGGCAAACTGAACCTCCATACCGACCTAAAATCCTGATCAGTGCCACGGCCCCCTGCGGAGCTGTTTCGACTGTTTTAACGTTTTTGCCATTTTCGAAGCCCTAGAAGACTCAAGACCCTATATATACTTGCTTTTAGCCTCTTGTTAGGTGTGTGCCAAAAATTAGACCTAGGATACATCACAAAAACGCAGCCTCATTGTTCTTTCATAGATTTGTGTTTCAAGAGCTCTAAGGAGGAGATATCGCTTTGTACTTCGCTATAGAGAAGAATCTTCTAACACTTTCTCTTTTAATCAAGTTTATTCATCATCTCTTTACTGTTTTTCGTGCACCATGCTTGAGTAGTCCACTAGTTAGGATTTAGGGTTTTCAATGAGTTATGTTTCAATAGAATCGATGATCGTTTAGGGATAAAATCTAGTCTTCATCTTTGCTTATTCTTAATGCCTATTGTTGTACCACGCATCTAGCAATTTGATCATAGGTAGGTGTATCCATGAGAATGTTCTTAATACCTCTGAATCTAGTATTCGATGAGTTAAGCGTCTTAACAATCATACCAATTAGTTAAGGAGTTTAGTGAACTCTATCAGAACTTGTTTATATCGCGTGTTCTCGCCTTTTAATAACCATGCAATAGTTGAGTCTATTATGGTGTAGAGCATAGAAGGTTGAAGCCACGATAGTGGAAAAACCTTACAATCATGTTCCGAGTTCTAGACATCCCAATCATTATCCTTATCCCTAGGCTTTCATTCGATCTTTGTTGTTGCATAATTCTCTGTGAATTTCCCGAGTCCTAGCGCTTTTCTCCCATTGATTTACAACATACAATTCACGTTTCACTTGCTCACAATTGACACCATATTTTGTTCTAGCTTAGTTTTATTCATTACAATTCGAAGTGTGGTTAAGAAATCCCTGTGGATTCGATCCCCTTACTATACTAACCATGATTGATGTCCACTTGCAGGAAGTTGGTCAAGAGGTTAAAACTCGAATGAGGAAAACCACCGCATCACTACACGTTCTCTTTCATGTCTTGCTAATCTAGCTTGCTTCTCAACTTGGCTAATATTGATGTGTAGATCAAAGTTAACTAAACTCTTGCTTCTTGTTATCATACACCTACACACCAAGCAAAACCAAGAAACAAACAAGATAGATTGAATAACAAACACAAATAAAACCTAATCTACGAAAGATTCTAAATCCAAATGCTTAAACGAAAATCTACTTAAATCACCCACAAAGACGCCAAAAACTTGATTCGCACAAAACGATCCATGCTAAATGGAAGTGCTCAAGATGTGCTATGAGTTCTAATACCTCAACCAACTAACCACAAGTGCATGGTGCAATCAATGTAGTAATCAAGGGTCATTCTTCCACAGAGATTAAGTAGGATTAAACAATTGGAATGCAAGAAACTAATGAAGCTAGGTGAATGCAAATTCACTGTGGAATTCGATTTTTACTAAGTGTAAATGACAATACGAAATGATGCAATAAGTGAAATACAAAGCTTAAACAAAGTAGAACACTAAATTAAAGTAAAACAAGGCATAAGTAAAGGTAAAACAAGATTACAATGCAATTTAAGAAAAGTCAACAAAAGTCAACGAAAGTCAATGCAAAAGTTAACAAAATAAAGCAAGATGATCTATAAGATTAAAGCATGGATCTTGAGTAAAGGTGATTGATTTAGGTCGAGACAAGCTAGGATAGTGATGCACAACAACTAAAGATAGCTAATTTCAAAGCATGAATCTATTTTAATCTAGACTAATCCAGTTCCATGGTACTAATACATTTCTTAATCAATAATTAACACAAACTTCCAATTTGTTAAAGACTAATCAAGAATCATTAATGATCATGTTCATAAAAGCTTACAAAACTCCTTAGACATCAACTTCCATTGGTTAAGATGAGAAGTGCATGATTAAAGTCTCCTAGAAATTTTAACAAACACATTCCGGGCATAAAAAAACCATGATCTAGATTTGGGGTAATTACTTTCTAATCTAGCATTAAAAACTCTTTAATCAATGAAATATGAAAGACTAAAACCTAGCATCAATAATCTAACATGAATCAACCTTAATCTTCTCTACTCAAGATCCATTAAGGAAACTACTCACTAATCATATCTAAAACACATAAAGCATGAATATAAAGATGCATAATGAAAAGACTTAAATAAATAAACAAGAAAACTTTGCCAAATCATAAAAAGTGAAGTCTTCTCACCTCAAATCACTCAAGAACACATTAGGTTTAGTATTTACACAATGGATAAGAGGAGAGGCAAAAAGCTTAGGGTTTTAATGCTAATAAGAGTATTTATAGGAAAAGCATAAATGTACCCGAGTCAACCCGGGTCAAACCGGGTCAAATTGCAAATTTAACAATAGAGAGAGCTGGCAGATCGGGTTGGTGACCGGCTAGCTAGCCGGTCATGAGGCTGAAAATGGGCAGAGACTTTTCGCTTTCGGAGCACCCTCTGGATCGGGTTGGTGGCCGGTGATATATCATGGTTTTTGCCGGTTTTCGACCATGATATAAGTCTTTTTATCGAGTCTTTTTAGTGTCTTACCAGGTTATTGTATGTGGGGAGCTTATTTGATGATTATGGTGCATTTTGGAGCATAAATGATATAGAAGTCGGATTTACAAGCGGAGAAACAGAAATTAGCACATGTCGTTCGCCACACCCAACGAGTGTCGATCGACACACACAATGGTCAGCTGTCGTTTGACACATCCAACGAGTGTCAAACGACACACACTTTTCAGAAGCCGACGAATTACTTTTAAATGAATGGAAAATTGCTCTTTTTGCCCCGAAGTTTTCAGAAGTTATCAGAAAAGTCCACCACGATTTCAAAACACTATATATAGTTTGCTTTTAGGTTTTTAGATCATTACCTTAGATTTTATTGAACAAATTGAGAGAGAGATTTTGAGAGTTTTTAGGGAGACAAGTCTACTTCGTTCTTGAGATTCTTCGAACCCTTTGTATCTCTTCCTTATTCTTTTTCTTAATACAATATTATTCAGTTATGATTTGTTTTGCTTCCATGTCTGAGTAGTTCTCTTGTTAGGTTTAGAGTGATTCGAAAGGATTGAAGATGAATTGTTAGGTTAAATTAACTTGTTAGGATTATCTCTTTGGTTATTCACCTATATTGCTTTCACTCTGGTTTAGGATTCGCGACCCTGAAATTGGATATCTTAGGTTGATAGATTGACACGAATGTGTAATTAATTAGCATGAACTACATCTTAGGTGAGCAAAATTACTTATTCACAAAGAAATTTGGTTTAGGAATTTTGTGAACAAATTGGCCTTGAATTTAAAGCTTGTTTAAATTGATTGAATTCGCAAAGAAATTTGGCTTTCTATAGTTTAGGCATAGTTAGTTTTCGCAACGAAAGTTGGTTAATTATACCTTAGTGTTCCAAGTGCAAGAACGATTCTTAATTAAATCATGATTTTGTTTAACCTGTAACTCTGACTCATCCTCAAAATTACCTGAAAACATAGCTTTTTGTTTAATTGAATTTTAAGAAATCAACAACCTTTCTCTGTTTCGAATTGTTTTTGCTTTTACTTTACTTTATTCGCTTAGCTCAATTCGAAGTCATATATCCTATTGTTTGATTTAAGTCCCAGTGATTCGACCCTTTACTACAATTGATCTCTTAATTTTAGAGAGTAGCTCAGGGTAAATTTGAGCATATCAAATTTTGGCGCCGTTGCCGGGGAGTCAAAATTAGCCATAGGATTTTGATTCTAGAATTTTGACTAAGTATTTTTTTTTTGTTACTAATCTTCGATTTCTTCTCTTTTGTTTTTGGTGTTTCAAGTGTATGCCTTCTAGCAGAACCAGAAGCAACAAGGATCCAAAGTTATCGGATTTCGTTCCAGAGTTAGGAGTTTTAGAACGAGAAAACAGAAAACAGGCGAAGCTAGCTAAGATGGTGACTCGTGCTGTGGTTGTTCTTCTGAATGCTCAGGGTGAGTTGGTGGACAGAGAAGGAAACCGATACAACGAGCAGGGAGATAGGATTGATGAAGCTGGTAATGCCATAGTGGTGGCAGAAGAGGTTGACAATGCAGTTGCAAAAGAGCGAGCTGAGCTAGATCGTCAATGAGCTGAGTTAGAACATCAGCGTGTTGAGCTAGAGCGTCAGGCTCGGGCGAATCGTTGACTTCAGGAGGCTGTAGTTAACCAACGCACTTTGGGAGATTACAACCGTCCTGAAGAATACTACGCCAACAGGGCGGCGATTCGTCCTCCTGAATTTTGAAGGAGAGATTTTGAGTTGAAGCCTGCTTACTTCTCTTTAGTGGCTCAACATCAGTTCCATGGGCACCCAAATGAGCATCCCATGGATCATCTCGAGATGTTCGAGGATCTTGCGTCAAGCATTAAGGCGAACGACGTGTCTGAAGACTGCATCATGTGTAAGCTCTTCCCCTTCTCTCTTGCTGGAGAGGCAACCTCCTGGCTGAAATAGTCTGAGCCAGGCTCACTGACTACTTGGAGTGATACCAAGAATACTTTCCTGAACCATTTTTACGATGAGTCTCGTTCAGAGGATCTGCAAGCTAAGATCTCCACATTCGTTCAGGGTCCAATGAAAGCATTCAAGGCTGCGTGGGAAAGGTTCAAGGATATCAGAGAGATTGTCCTCATCACGGGTTTACAGAGGTTCAACTACTGGGTATTTTCTACAGAGGTATGGATTGAAAGCATCAGATGGCTTTGGATGCAGCGAGTAATGGGAACTTCAAAACCAAATTCCCAACTGACCGTCTCGAGCTCATCAAAAACGTATCTACTAGCAACAATACAAAGAAGATCGATGAGGAAAGAAGAAGACAAACAAGTATGACAGGTGGAGCTGAGATTGCTGAGGTTAAAGCCAAGATAGATTCTATGCATAGCCTTCTAGTGAACAAGAAGTCGGTTCATTTTGCAGAGGAAGTTGATACCTTCTTTTCGGATAAAGATAGAGAACAGGAAGACGTCAATTACATCAACCAGAATGGCTATCAGAATCAACGCTATGGGAATCAATTATAGAACAAGGGGTACAATGGTTATAATCAGAGGAGCTCATTCTCAGGAAATCCTAGTTCTCCAAGCTATGCTCAAAAGTCACAGTATCAGAAGCCATTTGGCAGCAACAACAACCAAAGGAATTATGGATCTTCGTCATATCAGCCGGTTCCTACTAAGTCTTCAGAAAATGGCACGAAAGCTATGTTCGAGCAGCTTCTAGAAGGTCAACAGGCAATAACAGTGAATTTCAATGGGAAGATTGACAACCTCTACACTGATCTGAAAGGGAAAATCGAGGCCATCAACATTCACATGAAGAAGCTCGACACTCAGGTAGCTCATACTGCAGAGAATATGAGAAGACAATATGGGTTTCTTCCTACTAGAACTGATACGAATCCTAAGCAGCAGGGTGTGGCAGCTATCATGACCAGAAGTGGTAAAATTATCGAGCCAGTGCTCAAGAAACAGCTCACAATCGAGCAACTACACGAGCTTGAAGATGTTGAGGACGAAGAGTTGTTTGTTCCGGATGCAGTGTCGGTCGACACACACAAGGAGTGTCGATCGACAGAGCCAGAAATTGTCGATGAAAACAGAAATCTGGAAAAGCTGTCGTTCGACACACCCTCCGAGTGTCGTTCGACTGGTACCCCAGACGGACCAAACCCAGATTTTACCTACCGAGAGAGTGTACAAGCCAAAGGTGCCTTATCCTAGAGGTCCTAAGAAGTCTAGAGAGGAGCTTGAGGAAGTTAAATGTAAGGTCATCATTGACAAGATCACAATTGAGATGCCATTGGTTGAGGCGATTAGAACTTCTCCGGTAATTCGACGGTATGTGAAGAAATTGGTCACTAAGAATTTGTGAGTTGAAGAAGGAGTTGCTATGATCTCAGAACAATTAAGTGATATAATTCTGAACAAGGTTCCAAAGAAGCTAGCTAATCTGGGAAGCTTTGTGTTGGATTGCTTCGTCTTTTCGGATAGGTTTCCGCGATCCTTGTGTGATTTGGGTTCTAGCATCAACTTGATGCCACTTTCAGTTGCTTTAAGCCTTGGGATGACGGATTTCCAGGCTACTAGGATTTCTCTTATCCTTGCCGACAGATCAGTGAGAGTTCCAGAGGCTGTTTTGGAAGACGTTCCAATCAAGGTTGGAGATTGCTTGATTCCTGTTGATTTCGTGGTTTTGCAATATTGTGAGGATCCTAAGGACCCCCTTATTCTTGGACGTCTATTCTTAGCTCCAGCTGGCGCTATGATAGATGTGAGAGGGGGAAGGATTACTCTATGTGTGGGAGATTTGGAAATGAAGTTCGATATGGACCAAGTGGTTCAGAAACCCACCATAGATGGCCAGACATTCTATGTAGATACTTTGGATGACATCACACATGAGGTTTTTAATGCAAATTATCCCATTGATCCATTGGAAAGAACATTGGTTAACTCTGTGATTGAGATTGGACAGCTTGAGGATGCTTCTAAAGGATATGCTAAGATGATGAATGACAGTGAGTTAGTAAAGCAAGTGGTTGCAAATGTGGAACTGGTTGGAGTTTCTGAGAAATCGGAAAGGGTAAGTGATTCGAGTAAATAAAAAGTTCCAAAGATCGAACTCAAACAACTACTAGCAGGACTCAAGTACGCTTTTCTTGGCCCTAATTCCATTTATCTTGTTATTGTTAGTTCTTCTTTGAACAATATAGAGCAACCCTTATTACTAAGCAAGCTGCGCAAGTATCGCAAAGCTGTTGGTTACTCTCTTGATGATATTGCAGGTATTTCTCTAGACTTATGTATGCACATGATTCACCTTGAGGAAGGAGCAAAGACGTCAGTTGAGCATCAAAAGAGGCTGAATCCAAATCTTCAGGAAGTAGTCAAGAAAGAGATCATGAAACTATTGGAAGTTGGGATTATCTACCCTATTTCAGATAGCCCTTGGGTCACTCCAGTTCATGTGGTTCCTAAGAAAGGAGGGGTTACAGTGGTTAAAAATGAGACGAGCTTATTCCTACAAGGACTATGACAGGACATAGGATGTGTATTGATTACAGGAAGCTCAATGCTG
Organism: Arabis alpina; assembly: GCA_900128785.1. Classification (NCBI taxonomy): domain Eukaryota; kingdom Viridiplantae; phylum Streptophyta; class Magnoliopsida; order Brassicales; family Brassicaceae; genus Arabis; species Arabis alpina. The sequence continues at coordinate 15,875,547 of LT669794.1, read as the reverse complement.
CTACAAGGAAGGATCATTTTCCTTTTCCTTTCATTGATCAGATGTTGGAAAGGCTTTCAAATCATCCCTATTATTGCTTCTTGGACGGTTATTCAGGGTTCTTTCAGATTCTGATTCGTCCGGACGATCAGGAGAAGACCACATTTACATGTCCTTATGGTACTTTAGCATATCGTAGAATGCCATTTGGATTATGTAATGCTCCAGCTACTTTTCAGAGATGTATGATGTCGATTTTCACAAATATGATTGAGGATTACATGGAGGTCTTCATGGATGATTTCTCAGTCTATGGGTCTTCTTTCAATGAATGTTTGGGTAATTTGAAGAAGGTACTTGCTAGATGTGAAGAGAAACACTTAGTTCTGAATTGGGAGAAATGTCACTTCATGGTGAAAAGTGGCATTTTGCTTGGACATAAAGTGTCAGAAGATGAAATTGAGGTAGATCGTGCCAAGATCGAGGTTATGACAAGTTTGCAGCCGCCTAATTGTCTGAAGTCTGTTAGAAGTTTTCTTGGTCACGCTGGTTTTTACAGGAGATTCATCAAGGATTTCTCCAAGATTGCCTGCCCGCTCACCACCCTGCTTTGTAAGGACGTCAAGTTTGTATTTACTGCTGACTGAAAGCTTGCTTTCGAACAGATTAAGCATGCTTTAGTGAGTGCTCCAATTGTACAACCTCCGGATTGGACTCTTCGTTTTGAAGTAATGTGTGATGCTAGTGATTACGCGGTTGGAGTTGTTTTAAGTTCAGAAGAAGGACAAGAAGCTTCATGCCATTTACTACGCTAGCCGGACTCTTGATGATGCACAAAGGAATTATGCTACCACGGAGAAGGAATTGTTAGCAGTAGTGTTTGCATTTGAGAAATTTCGTCCATAATTGATTGGTTCTAAGGTGATTGTGCATACGGATCATTCAACGCTTAAGTATTTGATGCAGAAAAACGATGCGAAGCCGCGGTTGCTAAGATGGATTATTCGTCTTCAAAAATTTGATGTTGAGGATAAAGATAAGAAAGGAGTTGAAAATGGAGTCGCGGATCATCTCTCAAGGATTATGATCGAAGATCATGTTCCTATTGATGATTTCTTCTCAACGGAGGGATGTAATTTCGTTGAAAGTGGGTTACAAGCTCAAAATCCGCAGAGTTCAAGAACATTACAGACACTGTCGATCGACATAAATGATGAGTGTAGATCGACAGGCCAACTACAGAGGTGTCGTTCGACACACCCATCGAGTGTCGATCCACAGCCCCTGTACAGAGCACTAGATCGTCTTCCACATATCATAAACGACGCAGTCCAAAAATACGTCTTCATCGTTTCTTCTTCTATTTGTCTTTGGTACGCTGATATCGCCAATTACCTTGCTGTAGAGGACATGCCAAGTGATCTCAAAGGGTATGAAAAGAAGAAGTTTATCCGAGAACTTCGTAGGTACTATTGGGATGAACCTTATGTCTACAAGTTTTGTTCTGATAGTATTTACAAAAGATGCATAGCTGAGCCCGAGACTCAAGAGGTGTTGTTTCATTATCACGGTTCTGATTATACGGGGCATTTCCCTACATTCAAGACCGTTTCCAAGGTCCTTCAAGCAGGTTTGTGGTGGCCTACATTGTTCAAATATGCTCAAGCCTTTGTCAAAAAGTGCGATGCTTGTCAGTGAAGAGGGAAAATTAGCAGGCAACATGAGACACCTCAGAACTTTATCCTGGAAGTGGAGGTTTTCGATTGTTGGGGCATTGATTTCATGGGTCCTTTTCCATCATCTTATGGGAATTCCTACATATTGGTTGTTGTGGATTATGTATCCAAGTAGGTAGAGGCGATTGCTAGTCCGAAGAACAATTCAGGGGTGGTTATTAAGATGTTTAAAACCATCATTTTCCCTCGATTCGGAGTGCCTCGAGTTGTCATTAGTGATGGAGGAACGCACTTCATTAACAAGGCTTTTGATCGATTATTAGCTAAGTATGGAGTTCAACATCGTGTGGCTAGTCCTTATCATCCTCAGACGAGTGGACAAGTTGAAGTTTCCAATAGACAGATAAAGAAAATTTTGGAGAAAACTGTGAATGTTACAAGAAAGGATTAGTCTGCAAAGCTGGATGACGCACTTTGGGAGTATCGAACAGCATTCAAGATGCCATTGGGCACTACTCCTTTCCATTTTCTTTATGGGAAAGCATGTCATCTTCCAGTGGAGCTTGAGCATCGAGCAGCATGGGCAGTGAAACAATATAATTTCAGCATCAAACCTGCTGCGGAGAGGCGTATGATTCAGTTGAACGAGTTGGATGAGATACGACATCACGCTTATGAAAACTCCAAGTTATACAAGGAGCGGACTAAAGCGTATCATGACAGGAAAATCATCTCCCGGACTTTCGAACCAAATGATCAGGTACTCCTGTATAACACTCGTTTAACTTTGTTTCCTGGAAAGTTGCGTTCTTGTTGGTCAGGTATATTCACCATCAAAGAAGTTCGACCACATGGAGCTGTTGTCCTTATCGGTAAGGATGGCCAAGAATTTACTGTGAATGGCCAAAGGGTGAAGCATTATGGGGCGGGAGCCAACATTCCGGATGGACACATTGTGTCACTGGATGATGCACCCGCTGTCTGATTTCAGACACAGTCAAGCTAATGACTGAAAACAAGTGCTTGGTGGGAGGCAACGCACTGGTAAATGTCTGTACAATTTCGTTTTCTTTCATTTTATTACTGACTTTAGTTTAATTTAGTTTTAGTGTCAAACAAAAAAAAAGAATGAAAAATGAGACGGTTGTCGATCGACACACACAGGGAGTGTCGATCGACAGGCCTACAGTGGAGCCCACGAGGTACGTATTTAAATTGCTCGACACAATACACAAACTCTTTTGCTCGACACAAAACGGCTCAAGAACCCTAGATCTTTCAAATCTTCATAGTTTTGAGCGATTTTTGGTTCTAAATTATGTTAAATATCTTCATCTTTCCATTAATATCACTCGTTTTCTTGATCTACAAAGGTATGTATCCGAAAACCCTTGTTCTTAGTCTTGTTTTTGAAGGAGAATTTAGGTCCAAATTGGGTTAGATCTTGTTTGTTTCACGGATTGGGATGACATTAGTGATGTTTAGGGAACAACCGTTGCTGTGTTTGAGTGTGAATTGATGGAATTACGGAATTGCAAGTTTATGGTCGTTGTCTGAATTTTTTAGGTTGTCGTTCGATATACCCGATGACTGTCGATCGACAGGCCAGTTACAGCCATGTCATTCGACACACACATGGAGTGTCGATCGACAGCCACCTTTATCCGACCATAATTCCCTAATTTCGGTTTTGTGTGTCTGCTGTTTGATTGTTTTGCAGATGTCTAAGAGATCACGATCCAGCGGTTCTAACCCATGACCAAAGATCGAGGGAGAGAGGATCCCAATTGGTCAGACAAGGCGAGATTGTGCAGAATTTGTTCTTTCAAAGTCTGAGGTCGCCACAAGGAAGATATCAGAGGCTTGGGATGATTATGATTTCCTTTTCTACAATCAGTGGTTGAGTGTGTCTATGCAGCTTACGCGGATTGCAGACCAAGTTGCATTGAAAGATTTGGGTCTTTTTGATGAGGTTAAGCGTTTGTTACAATGCGCATGTTTGGGTAACATTACCACCAAGCATCACAACCTGTCTCCTGATTTGGTTTGTCAGTTCTTTGCTACAGTTTCCGGTCTATTACCCCACGAATGAGTTCCCAATAGGAGGAAATGGGACATTGACATTCATGATTGCAGGGGTCAGATACAGGGTTAGTCTCAAGCAGCTTTGTGATATCTATGGATTTCCACCAGAGAGGGAGAACATCATTTTTCCCAATGCATTTTCAGAGATGAAGTCTTTCTGGGATCTATTTGGAGCTGGCGAATACGCTAGCGGACGCACCTCTCACACAGACATTCGCCATCCAATCCTCCGCTATCTGACTCGTCTGCTCTCCAACACAGTTTTGTATAGGAACGAGCCTGATAAGGTGCGACATGACGAGTTCCTGGTTCTCTACCATCTTATATCAGAGGACATTGACTGGCAGTCGTATGGTGATCTCTTTGATGAGCCCAACTGGGGAGCTATTATAGCTGAGCGTTTGGTGGAGCAGAAGACCACCCCTTTCATTCTTGGAACCGGTAAGGATTTTCGCGCAGGTAGCCTCATTACTCCTATCTTGGAGTTCTATGGCATTAACTTTTCTCAGAGCTCCGCGATTCGCGAAACCTGCTCTATGGATAATAGGCCCATGGTGAGTGCCACATTGATTGGAGGAGATCACCAGTGGCTCATCCGCGACGACACTCGGACACAGTTTCAGGTTCTTCTGCCACTTCCGGAGTTGACTGACATCAGAGTTGGTGTTGCTGCGCATTTCTTCCTTCCCGATCAGCGTCAATGCGTCGTGAGCAGACGTACCACTCGCAGAGCTTCTACTCGCCGCAAGGGTGCTTCTTCATCACCTCCAGCCGCTGCCGCCTCTACTTCTTCATCTCGTCGCTTAGCGCCTCTTCCTCAGGTCTACATGGATCCGGTTCAGAAATGGATTGTCACGAGCATTCAGACACTTTGGGATACCTTTGCCGATTTGTCTCGATGTGGTTGTATTCGTCCTCGTTCACTGACTCCTCCACCAGCTCGTTCGCCACTTGCAGAGGAGGACGAAGAGGAGGACGAAGAGGAGGATTAGCTCGTCTCCGTTTTATCCCGGTTTACTTTTTCCTTTTTCTTTTCCTTCGAGTCATTTTTCTTTCTTTGAGTCAGTTTGTTATTTGCTTCCGTATGACTTTCAGATTTGTGAAACTTTTTATCTTAAGACTAAGTGTTGTGCAATTTGATCGTGTTTTGTTTGAGTGATTGACAGTGTCCCTTTAGACTGCTCAAATGACAGAAGCCCCAAAAGCCACGATTGCAGAATTTCGAAGGTCCTGTCGATCGACACACATTGTGACTGTCGATCGACACCCCCACGCACTGCCTATCGATCGACACACATTGTGACTGGCGATCGACACATCCATAGTACAGGTCCAAGATTCTAATTTTCACAAATTTTTCCGTTCTTCTCTTTTCCTTCTCATCGATTTCAGATTTAATAACACTAGGGACAGTGTTGTTTAAGTCTGGGGGAGGTAGTTGCTAACATTGTTTTTTATTTTGGAGATAAAAATTTGTTTTTATTGATTCCAAATGTAGGGAAGAACGATCTTTCCTAAGAACAAAGCTTAGTTTTTACGACTTTTAGCTATTGCGACGAAGCCTTTGGATGAAGCGAATTCGAAACCAGATGATAGTACAACTTCCCATTTTATCGCGACTTGCAAAACGAAGTAGATCAAACTCCAGACTAGTACACTTGATCTCTATTTTGCTATGTTCTCTTTGATGATATCACGACAGTAATCGATCCAACATTCATGACTCCTTATTCACTTTACCACTCTTTGTTGATCCTGAATGGCCAGCTCATTTTTAGTTGGTACCCAACCCCTAGCCTTAACCTTTTATTCAAGCCTCATGCGATCTTTTTCCTTTGTTTTATGTGCAGGCATGTGTATAAACACCGAAGAGAAAAAGGTCTGACGCAGTTTTTCATTCACAAAATTGCACAGGATGAGGATTTGGTTGGAGAACTTTACAAAGAGCGGCGATGCTAAACATTCCTTGGGATTTCATGCAAAACAATGGTAATTTTAACTCCACTGAAACACCAAAACCTTTTAACATCATACCTAGACTTTTACTTGGTTGATATCATTAGAGAGAATTCCATCATCACTTTGATCAAGTGTGCGACAGTTAGGAGAATGTGAAATTGATGGGTTTGCAGGTTAAGATTTGAAGCCCAACCTATGATGGTTGAGATATGTGACCGCCAAAGGTACTTTGTTTATATGCAGCAAAAGAGTCAAGGAGACGAAAGCAATGTTCTCAAGGATAAGTAAGTTCTCGTGATTTTCAAACCTCAACTTCATTGTCTCTAGTTTGCTTGAGGGCAAGTAAAAGTTAAGTCTGGGGGAGTTGATATATCATGGTTTTTGCCGATTTTCGACCATGATATAAGTCCTTCTATCGAGTCTTTTTATTGTTTTTCGAGTTTTTTTAGTGTCTTAACAGGTTATTGTACGTGGAGAGCTTATTTGATGATTATGGTGCATTTTGGAGCATAAATGAGATAGAAGTCGGATTTACAAGTGGAGAAGCAGAAATTAGCACTTGTCGTTCGACACACCCAACGAGTGTCGATCGACACACGATGGTCAGCTGTCGTTCGACACACCCAACGAGTGTCGAACGACACACACTTTTCAGAAGCCGACGAATTACTTTTAAATAAATGGAAAATTGTTCTTTTTGGCCCAGAAGTTTCCAGAAGTTATCAGAAAATCCCACCACGATTTCAAAATACTATATATAGTCTGCTTTTAGGTTTTTAGATCATTACCTTAGATTTTATTGAACAAATTGAGAGAGAGCTTTTGAGAGTTTTTAGGGACACAAGTCTATTTCGTTCTTGAGATTCTTCGAACCCTTTGTATCTCTTCCTTATTCTTTTTCTTAATACAATATTATTCAGTTATGATTTGCTTTGCTTCCATGTTTGAGTAGTTCTCTTGTTAGGTTTAGAGTGATTCGAAAGGATTGAAGATGAATTATTAGGTTTATTTTACTTGTTAGGATTATCTCTTTGGTTCTTCCCCTAGATTGCTTTACAAAGAAATTTGGTTTAGTAATTTTGTGAACAAATTGGCCTTGAATTTAAAGCTTGTTTAAATTGATTGAATTCACAAAGAAATTTGGCTTTCTATAGTTTAGGCATAGTTACTTTTCGCAACGAATGTTGGTTAATTATACCTTAGTGTTCCAAGTTCAAGAACGGTTCTTAATCCTGATTTTGTTTAACCTGTAACTTTGAATCATCCTCAGAATTACCTGAAAACCTAGCTTTTTGTTTAATTGAAATTTAAGAAATCAACAACCTTTCTCTGTTTTGAATTGGTTTTGCTCTTACTTTACTTTATTCGCTTATTGATAGGCTCAAATTTACCATGAGCTACTCTCTCAAATTAAGAGATCAATTGTAGTAAGGGGTCGAATCACTGGGAATTAAATCAAACAATAGGATTATTGACTTCGAATTGAGCTAAGCAAAATAAAGTAAAATAAAGACAAAAGCAAATTGAAACAGAGAAAGATTGTTGATTTCTTAAGATTCAATTAAACAAAAAGCTAGGTTTTCAGGTAATTCGCAGGTAAAACTAAATTGCATATTCAATTACGATAGGATTTTATTAAGAACAGTTCTTGAGCTAAAACACGAATGTAAAGATAACCAACTGTCGTTGCGAAAACTATCTATGCCTAAATCCTAGAAAACCAAATTTCGTTGCGAATTCTAACAACTTAAACAAGCATTAAGTTCAGGTTCAATTACTCACAAAATCCCTAAACCAAATCTCTTTGCGAGTAGGAATTTTGCTCATCTAAGATAGTTCAGGAAATCAATTATGCTTTCGCATCAATTTATAAACCTAAGATCATAATTCTAGGTGATCAATCTAGAACAAACATTAAGAGTAAACTTAGATGAAGAACAATATGATTATCCTAATCAATGATGTGAATCTAACAATCCAGTTTTAACCTTTGAAAAACCCTAAACCTAACAAGCAAACTACTCAGACATGGAAGCAAGGCAAATCATAGCTGAATAATAATGTATAAAGAAAGAGAATAAGAATAAGAACAATAGGGTTCGAAGAATCTCAAAGAACAAAGTAAACTTGTCTCCCTAAAAACTCTAAAAAGCTCTCTCTAAACTTATTCAATAGAAACTAAGATAATGATCTAAAAACCTAAAAGTAAACTGTTTATAGAGGTAAAACTCGTGGTGGGCTTCCTTGATGACTTTTGGCAACTTTTGGCCCATTAACGGGCAATTTTCCTTCTTGAAAACGTATTATGTCGTCTTCAGAAAAGTGCATGTCGTTCGATAGTCACTGGGTGTATCGAACGACAAGTGATCAACGTGGCTGTCGATCGACAGTGGTTGGTGTGTCGATCGACACGCCAATCTGACGGCAATTGAAAATCCGTCCTAGCAACTTCAGCTCCTCTTTCCACAATGTTCCAAAATGCTCCATAATTATCAATTAAGCTCCACACATACACAAACCTGCAAAGACTCTAAAACACTCGAAAAACACCGAAAAGACTCGATAAAACCGGGTTAAATCATGGTAAAAAACGGGTAAAAACCATGATATATCACTTATCTCAATTTGAAGTCGTATATTCTTCTCTCCATTTCTTCCACAATTGTTCCAAGACTCCATTTGCACCTAAAATAAACAAAATATGCATGCAAATGCAAGAAAACAAGAACTTGGACTCTGAACTCAATCTAAACTAAAATAAACAAAATAAGCATTAAAACATGTAAAAACCTAAGCTAAACGTCTCAAAATACTACTAAAATGCATGCTAAGAAAGGGCAATTTATGCACTTATCATCAATACATGGAGAATCTCCTCAACAACGATGATCTCCTTGGCTGTGATCTGTTGTATGAGGAACAACATATTCCTAATCCTATCCCGGGAATCTCTAATCCGATGGAACAAGCAGCGGATGAAGAACCGGTAGATCTTGAGATGGTGAACACTGAAGATGGCAATGATTTCTAAAACAAGAATTCTGATGTTGTTCCGGCTTATGTTGAACCGGCTGCTTTACTAGAGGAAACTGTTTCAATCCCATCAACACAGTCCAATACAGTTAGGCCTCCTATGGCCATACAGACAGCCCTTTGCTCCGTCCTACTACTATCCCGATAGAGAAGAAGAGCAAATCGTAACCCACCTTGGTGTTGCAGGTACGAGTCTCACCAAAAGAAAAAAATTAAAAGAAAACATGGCCTAAACCAAGCCCATCAACACAGTCCAATACAGTTAGGCTTCCTATAATATCAATCCCTCAAGGTGTTTCAGGCCTTTTGGTTGTGGAAGAAACACCAAATCACTCCCCATGAACGTACTCACTTGGAATTGTCAAGGCGTGGTTGCCGACTTGACTAAGGAACACCTTCAGGAACTCTATCGAAGCTTTTTACCTAGTTTTTATTTTATCGGAAACAAAAAAACAATCGACATTTTCTGCAAGATTTGCAAGTAGATTTCAGTTATGGTCATGTTTTTACCGTTGAGCGAAGAGGCAAAAGCAGTGGTTTAGCTCTTTTTTATATGAATGATCCTACAGTTATTATTTCTTATTCGAATAATCGTATGATTGATGTTGAATCTATGTTTGAAGGACATAAAAAATTTATGACCTTTGTGTATGGAGATCCGGTTGTTGAATACCGAGAACAGGTGTGGGAACGCCTAACAAGAATGAGTCTTACTCGGCAAAATGCTTGGATGATGATATGAGATTTCAATTAGATCACCGGAAACAATCAAAAACATGGAGGACGAAGACGACTGGAATTCTCGTTCTTACCCTTCCGTATAATGTTAGACAATTGCGGGATGATCGATTTTCTACATACCGAAAATCCCCTCTCGTGGGTCGGACGTCGTCCATCCGATAAAGTTAAATGTCGTCTTGATAGAGCAATAAGTAACAAAGAGTGGCATAACCTATTGTCCCATACTAATGTGGAGTATCTAAAACTTTGAGGATATGATCATCGCCCAGTATTGGGATGAGACCAGTCTACTATACATCATAGGCATAAGAGCTTCCATTTTGACAAACGATGGATCGGAAAACCGGACTTCAAAGAGACTGCGATAACGGGATGGGGCTTCTCAAATGGACTGCTACATAGAGATTTGCTTCAGAGATTATCCTCATGTCTCTCACATATTTCGAGATGGAAGATATCAAATATCACTAACTAAGCAAAGCTTATTGAGGAACTTAAACCTCAATTAGACCAAGCACAAGATGATGATGACTGCTCCTTGGAGGAAGTTGAAATTTCAGGAGATAACTTCTTTCTGCTTTTCGTGAGGAAAAAAAGGTACCAGCATCAAAATAGTAGAGTCACTCAGCACTGCAATGGGGATAGATATACCTAGTTTTTTCATGCTACCACAAAAAAAAGGCACGAAATCGAATCATCTACTTAAAAGATCATAATGGACATCTGGTCGAAAATGCGAATGGGGTAACAAAAGTTGCTACAAACTATTTTGACACACTTTTCACGACATCTTGCACTCAAGATTCTTCACTTCGGTATATTACCGAGAAGGTTTCCGAAAGGACCAATGAAAGACTTACTATTGATCCAACAGAAGAAGAGATCAAAGAAGCCCTTTTTAATATAAATCCGAACAAGACCCCAGGACCGGATGGTATGACAAGCAGATTTTACCAAAATTTTTGGCAAGTTGTGCGCCAAGATATAATAAAGCTAGTTAAGGATTTTTTTTTGAATCCGGGACCTTTGATTCACGCATCAACCAAACAAACATTTGTCTTATCCCAAAGAAAGACATACCACGAGCAATGACATAATTTCAACCGATCAGCTTGTGTAACGTAAGTTACAAGATCATCTCCAAAATCCTTTACAACCAACTTAAAAGGATCCTTCCGAACATGATCTCAGAGACACAATCGACTTTCATTGCTAGACGTCAGATAACATATAATATTCTGCTTGCCCAAGAGAATTTTCATGCACTCCGCACATTCCGCTGTTCAAATTTTCATACATGGCTATAAAAACTGATATGAGTAAAGCCTATGATAGAGTGGAATGGAGTTTTCTTGAAGCGCTCATGCTAAAGCTAGGCTTTTGCAGCGAAATGGGTTAAATGGATTATGTGTTGTATATCATCAGTATCATACCAAGTTATGATTAATGGAGTACCAAGAGGAAGGATAAAACCATCGCGGAATTAGACAAGGCGACCCTCTGTCCCTGTTTCTTTTTATACTATGTACTGAAGCACTCATCTCCCTACTCAACGGAGTAGAGGAGGAAAATCGTATCACGGGACTGAGGATTGCAAGAGCAAGTCCAAGAGTGTCTCATCTTCTCTTTGATGATGATAGTTTGTTCTTTTGCAAAGCAGGCGTCATGCAATGTGCAAAGATCCTTCAGCCTATCAATATATACGGAGAAGCCTCTGGTAAACAACTAAACAATACCAAATCATCCGTCTTCTTTGGGAATAAAGTAGAACAACATAAAAAAAGGGAATCAAAAGGGCGATTAATATAACGAATGAAGGAGGTATGGGGATGTATTTAGGGCTCCAAGAATAGATTTACGGTTTGAAGAAAAAGGTGTTTGCATTTGTACAAGACCATCTAAATAACCGGATCGATATGTGGTCTGCAAAATTCCTTTCCAAAGGGAGGGAAAGAGGTATTAATCAAATCGGTGGCACAAGCACTTCCAACATATGTAATGTCGTGCATCCTAGTCCCTCAGGGCATTACTGATAAATTGAGGAGTGCTATATCTAACTTTTGGTGGAGCTCCCGTAAAAATAGTAGAGGATTACATTGGATTGCATGGGATAAGATCTGCACCCCTTGAGATTCAGGTGGTTTGGGTTTTAGAAACTTACATGAATTTAACCTAGCCCTTCTCGCTAAGCAACTATGGCGGCTAATCCACTTCCCATCATCCCTTCTCGCTCGTCCTCCGAGGGCGGTATAATCATCAATCCAATATGCTAGTGGAGCGTAAAACATATTCCCCCTCCTTTGGATGGAATAGTATTATGGCGACGAAACTCCTACTCACCCAAAGTTTCAGAAGACTATCTAGTCCGGCTATAATACAAAGGTTTGGAGTGAACCATGGATCTCTGATACACCAGACAGACTACGAAGGAGATCTGATCAACATCTCCTACGAGATCCTCAACTTTTGGTCAAAGATCTCATGAGACACAATTCGATGGAATGGAACGAAATAAAACCTCGGGAACTTTTTCATCTCGAGTATCTCACCTTGATAATGGGGTTGAAACCCAATAGAAGATTCAATCTAGTGGGTTATGCTTGGAGCTATACAAAATCTGGATTGTATATAGTCAAATCAGGTTATGAAGTAATCCACAAGACTAACACTCTCTCTCAGCACCGACAGATAAGCGAGCCAAGTATCACAAGTATTCTTAGCCATGTATGGAAGATCAAGACCCCCAGAAAGCTTAGACACTTTATGTGGCAGGCTTTGTCGGGCTGTGTGGCCACGTGCCAACGACTCCCCTACCACCATCTTGGTACCGATAAAAGCTGAAGAAACAATTAATCACATGATTTTTGAATGTCCCCCAGCCCTTCAAGTGTGGGCTCTGCCAGACTTCTCATCCCTTCAGGGTTACTTCTCGAGTATGTTCCTTTTCCAAAATATAGATTTCCTATTTTGGAGGGCAGAGGAAAGGGGTTTCCCTAAACCCCAACGGGATACATTCCCTTCGATTATATGGTATATTTGGAAAGCAAGAAACGCAAAACTTTTCAATAGAAAAGAGGTACCACCTTTAGAAACATTCCAATTTGCAAAGCTGGAGGAAGAAAGTTGGAGATTAGCAATTTCAAGAGAAAGAAGATGAAGAGGATGTTAGTCACCCTCCAATCATGAGTACCACCGAGGCAATAATATCCCCTCTCCCGGTTTGTCAAGTCGATGCGTTGTGGGTGGATCAAGAGATCACTAGTGGGCTCGGATGGTGCCTTATCGATTCATCAAGACAAAAGCACATTGGAGTGCGGGGTTGTCGGAGAAGTCTATCAGCTTTACATGCTGAGTTGGATGGCCTTACATGGGCAATGAAATGCCTTAAGGACAAATGCTTTTTGTCGGTTCGATTTGAGACTGATTGCTCGGACCTTCTGAAGATGATTGAGGACCCATTGGATTGGCTTGCTTTTCAGTTAGAATTGGAGTATCTTATTGATCTTAGAGATAACTTTGTTTCCTTTCAATTAGCTTTTATCTCACGCTCTTCTAATGTCCGTGTCGATGCCCTGGTTAAAGGAGCACGAGCACGAGAAATTGTATTTTTTTCATGTAAATCTCGATGAGTCGGTAGAAACTTTCCTAGTGAAAATAAATTTTGCCGATCAACTTAATATATGGGGTTTGTTAAAAAAAAAAAAAAAAAAACACTAATCTATTTTTCTAATTATTTATTACTGGACGCGTTATTAATTTAAAGCTTGAGTATCCATTCGTAGTCCACGAAGAAAGCTGGCAAAAGAAGAAACAGTCTCGCCGGAGAAGAAAGACAGAAAAGATGTCGTGGCAGTCATACGTCGATGACCATCTCATGTGCGATGTTGAAGGCAACCACCTCTCATCCGCAGCTATTCTCGGCCAAGACGGCGCCGTCTGGGCTCAGAGCTCCACTTTCCCTCAGGTTTTCGATAGTCTATTTTAGGGTTTTGTTCCTTAGAACACTTGGATCTGGTTTGATTTCTTAGCTCCGACTTGTTCTCTGAAATCCGAGATTTTGTCTCTGAATAATTCGATCCAGTGTTTCGTCTGATTATGAGCTTATCGCGTTTATATGCGTGTTTGGGGAGCTCTACACAATCTATATTTCATCATTCGTTGGATGATTTGCCTTGGTTCAGTAGTGTACAATCATGTAAAGGAATCTGGTTTATTGGTATCATTGCTCAGCTCATTGCCTGACTCTTTGTTATTGGTTATATTTTAGTTGAAGCCTGAAGAGATAGAAGGAATCAAGAAAGACTTTGAGGAAGCTGGATATCTTGCCCCAACTGGACTCTTTCTTGGTGGCGCAAAGTACATGGTTGTTCAAGGTGAGGCAGGAGCGGTCATCCGAGGGAAAAAGGTAACCCAACTCGAGTTTTCCATTGAGAAAAAGAATCAAAGGATCAGTCTTTTAGTGAACACTGTTTCATCTAGTTTGTCTGCAAGTTATGTTCTAGCTTACTTCTCCTCTTTGCAGGGACCTGGTGGAGTCACTATCAAGAAGACCACCCAGGCCCTCGTCTTTGGTCTCTACGATGAACCCATGACCGGAGGTCAATGCAACTTGGTCGTGGAGAGGCTCGGGGATTACCTCGTTGAGTCTGGTCTCTAAGTTTATTCAAATTGCCTCAAACCAGTTTGGATTTCAGGTTTCAATTCACTCAGAAACACTCCCCTGTATTGTGATTTGATTGTTGTTGTGCATCAAACAAAGATAAGTAATACTCTTATAAGAACAAAAAAAACAATCATATCTCTTCTGGTTTTGAATCCCTTCTGCATCTTATGATGGTTTTGATGTTTTACCTTCCTTGTATTCTATTTGATAATGTATCTCTGGCTTTCGATTTGGATAGTGAAATAATTGCAGTTTGTATAAAATTTGAGTTAGTCAAGTGGTCTTGAACACTCGGTTTTCAAACAGCTTCTATAGTTCGACCTGTCCCGAGTTCTCTTAGTTTGTGATTCGAATTGAATGCATTTTGAACCACACAAATACATCACCAAGCTCACCTATTTGGTTCAGCGGTGGAAGAAATTACCGGTACAATAGTTCAATTAAATTCCGGTTTAGTTCACTACTCAAAACTTCACAGGCAAGAGAAGGAAACAGTGCATGTACATTGTCACCAAAGACTTGCACAAACTGCAAAGCATGGAAACAAAACAGAGACTGCAACAGACACCACCATTTGCCTAAATGCTCCATTGCTCGATGAAGGAGAAGCCAAGGGCGAATCAATGGCAGTTATGTTTCCCGTGATATTCCCTGCCATTGTTCTGTTCATTCTGCGCAGATAACGTCAGCTTTCATTTTATTCACAAGATTTATCAACCGGGGAGAGATAGAGATAGAGAGAGAGAGAGCCCACTCACCCTTGAGAAGCCGGAGCAATCATGTACAAACAGTTACCATAGCCTGCAATTGGATAGACATTTTCAGAGCTCATGTATAACTACAATGGCTTTACAACTTACTCTAAAGATATATTTGGAAAGTGTATGTATGCATATACTTACTAGGGTCCTTGTCCACTTCAACACTGACTCCTCCAAAGCTGCAATCTAAGCTACTTGCTCCACTCTGTTGGTAATAAGTGTTGAACGCATACGATGCGTGTGAGAGAACAGTATCTGGATCAAAGCAAGGTTGGTTTGGCTGAACAGCGGAACAATCAACATTCCCAGGTCCGCAAGCCCAGTCCAACGCGGTCTGCAATTCCGTCACTGAAGCTTGTGTTGAAGCAATGCACCATTTCTTGGTTCCGCCTCCTCCTCCTCCGATTATTACAGTTGAGTTACCGTTGTTACCCGGGCTCGAACTTGGACTAGGACTTGTACCTGTGGTTGAATTTGTTGGAGAAACAAGTGTAGTGCTTTCCCCTGTGAAGTCTAACGCATAAACAGTTGTTCCGTTTGCGTAGAACATTCCCCAGTTTCTTTCAGATTCTATCCCAGGCTTCCTGTTCTCATTGAACAACGAGAATAAGTACACATCAATCTCTTCCCCAGGCTTTGCAGGAGTACCTAACCAAAGAACACAAATCAGTTTATCAAACGTTTCCATTTATCTAAAGATCATAACTTTGGATCTTGAAAACGTTACCTGGATCGCCAATGACATGGTGGATGAGGTTGGTATTGTAAGCCAGAGCGTTCTCAGGAGTAGCAGCCGTTTCTTTGGGCGAGCCTTTACTCGGCCAACCCGACTCAGTGACCATAACCTTAATGGTCTTAAAGCTCATAGCCGTCAAGGCGAAATAGATAGCGTCAAGCTGAGCGTCAAACATGTTGGAGTAAAGCAAACCCGTAGCAGGGTCAACAACCTGCGAAGATGACTCGAATAGAGCGTACTCCAACGGAATCTTTTCAGTAGAATCTCTGTAAGCGTAATACGGATACAAGTCAATCATAAAGGGAGACTCATTCTCAACCAAGAACTCAAGCATTGGTTTCAAAAAAGCTGAATGCTTCTTGTTGAAAGAAGCGGATGAAGGCGGGAACGAGCGTGACAAGATAGCAAGAGAATGTGAGCTCGAGATCTTGATCTTTTTATCCAAACCGGATTTCTTAAGAGCGGTGTGAATGTTCCGCATCGCAGGTAAGACTAGACCAGTGGCATTGTCTGGTGCTTCGGTTACTTCAAGACCGACTGAAATTGAAGTGATTTTGGTGGCAGGGTAATAAGGGAGGATGTTGTTGCTGAGCCAAGTATCTACATTGGATTGGAACTGAGCAAATGCGAGTAAATCAGCGTTAGGAACACCGATCATGAGCTCAATTCCCGTGTTTGCAAAAGCTTTAAGAACGTCGATGTTGGCATCGTAGATTCGGACAAATTTGATGTTGAGATGTTGGATTAGCTCAGATACTTTGTTAGGACTTGGAAGATTATCTGCATTTCTTCCATAACATATTCCTATCTTGCTTGCCATACCAAGATCTGCAACAATTTCGACATAAAAAAACTCTCAAAATGTCGGTTCCAAACAACTAAGTGATTCAAAGCTAACAGATTCGAGATTTTCAGACAAGAACTACAGTAAGACAGAGCTCAAACCCAAAACACAAAGAAAAACACTAAACTTTGAACATCAAGAAGACAATGGAAGATACCCAAAAGAGGAATTAGAGTAAAGACATACCTAGATAGGCAAGAATGGAGACATAAATCCAGAAGATTAGCTTCAATCTTTTACCCATGTCCTTCTCTTTGATACAAAATCTCTAAAGCTTTCAACTTTCACTGAAGTAAGTGTTCTTCTTCTAACTTAAACCCAGAAATGTAACGTTTTATCTCTCTGTGAAGTAAAAGAGCACAAAGTTCTAGAGAGAAGGAGAGGTGTACGTTGTGCTTTCTAAACCAGAGTTCGGATTCCAGCTAAAAATATAAAATTGGGTTCATAGAAACGTCTCGATTCCGTGAATTAAGCGAGCATGTTTTGCTCTCTCTCTCTCTCTCTCTTCACTCTCTTTCTTGACTGTTGCAGATTTACTGCTTCCGAGAAGAAACTCTTCTTTTTTATGTATAATAAATGAATAAAAATGAAAACGAAAATAATATCGAAAGCATATTTTGATCAATGGGTTCCAGTGCTCTGAGTACGGACAACAGTGATCTGCTTTTTTTGTTTTGTTTTTATTTAACGGTCCAATCTCCATTTCAATGCAATTTTCGCATTTACCAAAATAATTGCTTGTGGAGAAGTAAATCCTTAATATGAAACGTGATTAATAATATTTGTCTAAATCTAAAATATGAACTAAAACATCTAAAAACTGAGTACTCAATATTTAAACTAAAAGTATTAAAAGAGAGAGGTATATTAGGATTGAAGAGATTGGTGTTATCTTAATATAAACGAAAGGGCAAAGATTGTTACTTCGGATAAGTATGTAAAGAAGATTCCTCGAAAACAAAGGATGGTTTACCTACGCTTAGTATGAGAGCCTATGGTAAATTTAAACAAATGTAAGGAGAGGTTATAATGGACAAAAAAAATATCATTCGTAAAACTCATAGAGGTGAACAATCTACAATGTAATCAAAAGTATAATATGCATTGAATCCGTTTGGAATTCAGTTGGGCTTCAATTATTAGTTGGGTATATAAAATTAATTAAGGTTAACGAGGGTTCTTTGTAAATACTGTAGTTATTTCTAATGTTTGATCAGACTGAGACTCTAAAACTTCTTTGCATGTGGAGGTAGCATGTTATGATTATTAATCAAATCAGTCTTTTTTGCATGTAAAGATAGCCAACAGATCGTTGGTGAACGACGTTAAATATGTGTTTTTCTTTACGTTTTTGTTTATCTTCTCATATCTTTTACAGAAAAATAATATAATAAAAGATGTCAAATTAGAAGGAGAAAGTTATTAAAGCACGTGTCAATCTTGTTTTACTCTAAAATGGATTTCATTAACTAACCAATAAAATAATATCAACATCTAACTCATTATCTTCATGTGATATATGTCTTTCTCGTTCTTCAAGGATTTCTTGTTTTCCCGTATTTGTTGAATCCATGTTTGAGTATACTTTTAACAAATAAAAATTAACCCATCAAAACGAACACTAACACATACACCTTTGTATCTTTATATATATTATTTACGATGATTAGTATATGATTTCGCAATAATATTCACTAAAATCCTTATTGTGAAGAATCATAGAGAAATTGATCACGTGAATAACAAGAAAAATAAACAAGCTTATAAAAAGAAAGAAGCAAGAAAAACATACATAAGATGATGAAGAAGAGACGAAAAGTACATACGTGACACAATTTTTCTATTATTTTGTTTGAAGGTGTTTTATTTATTGGTTTGATTATTTTAGTTGATTTGTGTATTTATAAATCTGTGTTATTTGATTTGTAAATCTTATAAGATTTAGAAATCTTTGTAAATCCGAAGGTTTCCCCTCGGATTTGATCCTTTGTATTTTTGACATGAAATCCTTTCAAATCCATTAAAATCCTAAGTGAAATCAAATCCATAAGTAAATCCGTAAGATTGAATAACACGTGATTTTAATTAGGATTTATAAATCATAGAACCAATAACACCGGATTTTAATATGGATTTTAAAATCATAGAACCAATAACACTAGATTTTGTTTGGATTTCCAAATCCATTAAAATCCATAAACCAATAACCCCCTCTAAATAAGCGAAGAAAATAATGAGAAAGTGAAGATAGAAAAGGAAAGAAAATGAAACACGGAGAAGAAAACGAGTATAACATTTTCCGCCAGTCTTTGAAAGATTAATTGGATCCTCAAAATTAATTTTCTGACTGAAAAAGCTCAGGTTCGAAGAACTTTGGATCGAAACATTCTGGTTTCAAACATTTTTAGTTCAATTTTTTTGGGCTCAAAGAATTTTGAGAGTCAAGATGATAATGTCAAGTTGACAACACAAGTTTCATTCCCATTTTGCTCATCACCAGGAGGTGGAAGTGGAAACAATTTGCCATAAGGGTTGGTGGTTAATTCCAACCTTCAGCCCAAATATAAGAATAATTTGCTGGAGCTGTGAGGGGGTGTGTGGAATGCCCCTACCCTTTGAACCTAAGAAAAATACAAGGTCGCTATTTTCGAGAGATAATATTTTTCTGTGAAACCAAGAATAAAAAGTGCCATGGGACAACTAAGCTATTTTGATCTCCATACAGTAGAGTCAATTGGAATTGGAGGTGGTCTAGAACTCATATGGAAAGAAGGAATAAGCATAAAAGTGGTTTATTCAGATAAAAGGATGATACACAAAATGGTCAAGTGGCAAGACAAGGAATATCTCCTTACTTGTGTATATGGTGACCCTAATCACTAGCTTGATGGGAGAGCAATGGAAAATTTGGCCTACATTAAGATTTGATCAAAGATGGATAAAAATGGAGGATTTTAGAGATTTGATGACTTGATTCTAGAGTATAACTGATATTCTGAACTATGAGACCTTGATGGAAAAGATCTCCCTATGTAGAAAGGCTATATCACAGTGTTGTGGAGAATCTTTAGGACTGAGGTTATATAGAATGAAATAAATAAGACCAGTCTATACATGATCCCCAAGAAGCACAAAGAAGTCAAGCTCTCAGACTTTAGGCGCATAAGTTTGAGCAATGATGCTTACAAAATTATGGCTAAGGTACTAGCAAAAAGATTGAAGAAACTCCCCCTCAATCATCTAAAAAAATGCTGCATTTGTAGAAGGAAGGCTTATATACTATTGAGTTTGATCTCACTTGTGTGAAATCTGACCCCAATAACTACCACCATGATTCACAACCACCACTATGACAAGTTTTTATATCAAAGATCTAAGCGAATATAATTTTTCAAATTATCATTCTCATTCTTACCTCTATAAAAATTCAATGTTTTTTGCTTT
Source organism: Arabis alpina (assembly GCA_900128785.1). NCBI lineage: Eukaryota > Viridiplantae > Streptophyta > Magnoliopsida > Brassicales > Brassicaceae > Arabis > Arabis alpina. Next base: position 15,855,626 of record LT669794.1, on the reverse strand, counting down.
TAGAATAAATTGTTCAACCACAAAAAACATGTATATATCAATCAAGACTTATAAAACATATAGCATCACAAAACATGACCGCCAAGAGAGTGGTCCACCAAAATATGTTTGCGAATTTTCACAAATGTTCTGATTATTTAGCAAATAAACCACATTCTTCTGTTTTATTTCATTCATTTTAAGTAATGTTTTCAGTTTCTATGCAAATTGTGTTTTATTGTTTTTAACTGTTTAAATTTTACATATTATTTTTTCATTGATTGAATTGAATCAAAATTGTTAATCTACGTGTAAAACACTGAACGTCAAATAAAATAAAACATAAACATTTGATAGAACAAAATAGAGAAATTTTGCAAACTTTCACTTTCAACATGCCACTTAACAAAAATGCCACGGGGAAAACCACTTTCACAAAAATGCCACAACATTTTAAAAATATTCTCAAATGACCCTTAATGATTATTTTATCATATTTTTTTTGCTCTCTATTTTTCTCTCTTCACGTGTCAGCTTTTCCTCTTTTTTTTTCTTTTTTCTTTTCTCTCTTCCTCTCTCTTTCGTCATATTTTTTCTTTTTCTTTTTTTTCTTTCCTCTCTTTTTTCTTTTTCTTTGTGTCATATTTCTTTTAAAATATTTTTGTTTCTCTATCTTTCTCTCTCCATCTCAAATCTTTTTTTCTCTTTCTCTCTTCTTTCTCCCTTTCTCTCCTCTCTCTCTATATCATATTTATTTTTTATTACACAATGAATCAAATTTAACCAAATTTCATCTTTCTCTTTATGGAAATTTCGGAATAATTGATGGTGAGAAAAACATGAATATGAAATTGGATCTTGTAGAATTTTTTATCTTATGGATTTGAAAAGAAAAAAATGAATATTCTAAAAAAAGTACATATGCAAACTCAAACACAAACACAAAAACTTTTTTAAATATTAGGGTTTCGGTTAACTATTTTACACTTAGGGTATAGTTTTTGGGATAGGGTTAGAGTTTATGGTTTTTATTTACATTATAAAACTTTTAAAACTCCATTACAAGTTTCTATTAAAACGCTTATAAACCTTATAAAGTGCTTAAAAACCTTATATAATGCTTATAAACCATACAAAATGCTTATAAACCATACATATAGGTTTATAAACCTGCTATGTTTATAAACCTTATAAACTGTACAAAACGTTTATAAACCATACGAAAAGCTTATAAACCGTACAAAATGCTTATAAACCTTACAAAAAAATTAGAAGGACAAGTGACAAAAAAAACGTCAAAACCCAAAAATAATCAAAAAAAATCAGATCTATAACCCTAATTTCTACAAAAATCGAATCAAAAACCCAGATTTTTAAAATCAAAGAAAACCAAATTTACAACAAAAAGTGACAAAATCCGGATCTAGATCTGGATCTATATGAGAGAGAGATATATTCATATTTGTTTTATCTTCTTCAACCTTATAGAGAAAGAGATACAAATCAAATAAACCCAAATTTACAAAAAAAGTTACAAAATCGGATCTAGATCTGGATCTATATGAGAGAGAGATATATTCATATTTGTTTTATCTTCTTCAACCTTATAGAGAAAGAGATACAAATCAAATAAACCCAAATTTACAAAAAAAGTTACAAAATCGGATCTAGATCTGGATTAGTTTGCTTTTTTCAACCTCATAGAGAAAGATGCACAAATCAAATAGAATCAAAGAAAACCAAATTTACAACAAAACTAACAAAATTGGTTCTAGATCTTAATATATTTGAGAGAAAGAGAGAGATTTCGAATTTGTGTTGCTTTTTTAGTTTCATAGAAGAAGAAAAGAAAGAGAGATCTTCATTCATGGAGAAAAAGAGGAGAGAGATCTTCATTGTTGGAGAGAAAGAGGAAAAAAAGAGAGAAAGAAAGAAAAAAAAAAAAAAATCAGAAAATTATTTGTTTGGAAAGACTCCTTGTTTTTGTAAGGGTATTTTTGTCTTTTAGGTCAAAAGTTGTGGCATTCTTGTGAAACCACTTATGGACGTAGCAAGTTTGCAAACTGATATTTTAAAAATGGCAGTATTGTAATTCCCCGAACAAAATAAATGTTAAAACTGGTATGTTAGTTAGGAAACTTAGGAAATAAAGTTTATGTTAGTTAATTTACATATTTAGTTTTTACTTTATTAATAAAAATGTAGAAACTTTAGCTTTCATTTGGCAATAACAAAAAAGTTTGTATTGAAATTATAATTTCGGTAATAAATAAGAGAAGTGAAATTGGCATGAAGTTTATAATGAAATTATAATTCCGGTAAATATTGCCTAGATTTTTACACTTGCTAAGTATATTTTTGTAATGTAATAAAAGGTTAAGCTAAAGTAATTATGAAAAGGAACATGTCGAACAAATTGGGGTAAAACTCATCCCATCTTTAAAGTCCAAAACACGCCAAATAGTCTCTCCTTCCTCCGTCGCCGGAATTTACAGACTCCATGTCCAAAGCCAGCTAAGTGATATTTGATTCAGTCTTCGATGGGGAACAAGATCGCTCGGACGACACAAGTCTCGGCGACGGAGTATTACCTCCACGACCTTCCGTCGTCGTACAATCTGGTTCTAAAGGAGGTTTTAGGTCGAGGTAGATTCTTCAAGTCGATCCTTTGTAAGCACGACGAAGGATTAGTCCTCGTTAAGGTTTACTTCAAGCGTGGCGACTCGATCGATCTCCGGGAGTACGAGCGTCGTCTCGTCAAAATCAAGCATGTATTTCTCTCTCTTGAACATCCTCACGTCTGGCCTTTCCAGGTTCGATTCGATTTTCTCAATCTCCGAATCGTTTTAGTGATTCAAGGATCGTTGTTTGCATAGTTTTGTTAGGGAATGAAGAACGTGGTTTTTGTTAGCTTTGAGGATTTGGATTTAGTTGGTGGTTGGTTATTGTTTCCTGAATTGTTTGCAGTTTTGGCAAGAGACTGATAAAGCGGCTTATCTAGTGAGGCAATACTTTTTCAGTAATTTGCATGATCGATTGAGTACTCGGCCTTTCCTCAGTCTTGTAGAGAAGAAATGGTTGGCGTTTCAGGTCTGCTTCTCGGTCTTATTTGCGGCATAAGGCTTTTTCGAAGCATTCTGTTTTCTGAACTTTGTTTGTTCTGCAGTTGCTTCTTGCTGTAAAGCAATGCCATGAGAAGGGTATATGTCATGGTGATATCAAGTGCGAGAACGTATTGGTCACTTCCTGGAACTGGCTATACCTTGCAGATTTTGCATCCTTCAAACCCACATACATTCCTTATGATGATCCTTCAGACTTCTCCTTCTTCTATGACACAAGAGGACAAAGACTTTGTTATCTTGCTCCAGAGAGATTCTATGAGCATGGAGGTGAGACACAAGTAGCACAAGATGCTCCATTAAAGCCGTCCATGGATATATTTGCTGTGGGGTGTGTGATAGCAGAGCTTTTTCTTGAGGGTCAGCCACTTTTTGAACTGGCTCAGCTTCTCGCTTATCGTAGAGGGCAACATGATCCTAGCCAACTCCTTGGAAAGGTATGTCCCAATCCCATTGCATCTTCCTTTTTCATTTCCTATATATGGGTATCATTCTCTTTTCCTCTCCGTCTATTTCTTTCTTACGACATTTTCCCATTGGTTCCTCTGATGTTCACTTTCCTATGGTACATGGGACTTGAGACTTTTGTGACTATAAGTTAGATTTCTTTTTTGTGGCTGATTGTTCTGCCTCTATTTCTTCTCAACTGTGTTCTTTCTCTTTTGAATGGATTCAGATTCCTGATCCAGGAATCCGCAAGATGATTCTTCATATGATTCAGTTAGAACCCGAGGCACGCCTATCTGCTGAAAGCTACCTGCAAAATTATGTGGGGGTTGTTTTCCCAAACTACTTCTTACCATTTCTGCACACTTTATACTGTTGTTGGAATCCACTTCCTCCAGATATGAGGGTAACCATTGCAATTTTCTGTAAATTCTATCTACATTCTGCATCAACATGCTTCATCTCTTTTTTGCTCAATTATTTTTAGGTAGCAACTTGCCAGGGGATATTTCAAGAAATACTTAAGAAGATGATGGAAAATAAGCCATGTGATGAGATCGGCATTAATCCTCCTGTACCTTCAAGTCCAGTAAACGCAAGCAAGGTACAGGAAACTTTTGCAGATCACAAATTGAACGCATCAAAAGACTTGATAAGGAATACTGTAAACTCCAAGGACGAGATCATTTACTCTATTTCTGATGCACTCAAGAAAAATCGCCATCCTTTCTTAAAAAAGATAACAATGGAGGATTTGGGTACACTGGCTTCTCTCTATGATAGCCATTCTGACACTTATGGCACGCCTTTTCTACCGGTAGAAGTTAACATGAGATGTGAGGGAATGGTTCTGATTGCATCTATGCTCTGTTCTTGTATCCGCAATATCAAGTTGCCTCATTTGAGGAGGGAAGCTATACTTCTATTGAGGTCTTGCTCTTTGTATATTGATGATGAAGATCGTTTACAGCGTGTACTTCCATACGTTGTTGCCTTGCTTTCTGATCCAACAGCAATTGTACGCTGTGCTGCCATGGAAACTTTGTGTGACATTCTGCCGCTTGTCCGAGATTTTCCTCCCAGTGATGCGAAGATTTTCCCAGAGTATATATTTCCGATGCTTTCCATGCTTCCTGATGATCCAGAAGAGAGTGTGAGGATATGCTATGCCAGCAATATTGCAAAACTTGCTCTTACTGCATATGGGTTCTTGATACATTCTTTCCAGTTGAGCGATGTGGGGGTTCTTAATGAATTAAATTCGCCGCAGATATCCACTACATCTGCTAGTGAGACCTCCAGTCAGTTGCAAAAGGCAAATGGCAATGTGCACCTTGCACAGCTTCGAAAAACTATTGCTGAAGTTGTTCAAGAGCTTGTTATGGGCCCAAAACAAACTCCAAATGTTAGAAGAGCACTCCTACAGGACATTGGGGAGCTCTGCTTTTTCTTTGGTCAGAGGCAGAGTAATGACTTTCTACTACCGATCCTCCCTGCCTTTCTAAACGACAGAGATGAACAGCTAAGATCGGTATTTTTTGAGAAAATTGTTTATGTATGTTTCTTTGTCGGTCAGAGAAGTGTGGAGGAGTATCTCTTGCCTTATATTGATCAAGCTTTAAGTGACCAGACAGAGGCTGTCATTGTCAATGCATTGGATTGCTTATCCACATTATGCAAGAGTAGTTTCTTGCAGAAGAGAGCCCTCCTCCAAATGATAGAGTGTGTTTTCCCTTTGTTGTGCTATCCATCTCAATGGGTAAGGAGGGCAGTTGTCACTTTCATTGCCGCAAGTAGTGAATGCGTAGGTGCAGTCGACTCTTATGCTTTCATTGCCCCAGTAATACGCCCCTTTCTCAGTAGACTACCTGCGTCAATTGCTTCTGAGGAAGGTTTACTTTCATGTTTAAAGCCCCCTGTGACAAGGGAGATAGTTTACCGTATCTTTGAAAGTTCCAGGAAACCTGAAAATGCAGCGAAACAGCGAAAGATGTGGCTCAGTTCTTTACCACAATCCAAAGATTGGGAAACTGTTGATTTGTTTAACAAAGATACTGGGGAGTTGAACTCAACAGAATCCGGAGCCGAACTTAAGCAAAATGTAGAAGGACAAAAACCGATTAGGAATGCATCACAGCAGCAAGAAGTTCAAGGAAAGTATGCAGAAAAGGATGCTAAATTGAGAATCCCCAGAAACCCAAGAGTCCATGCTTCTAACACTGTTGAGCGTCGTGACCCCTTATATCCAGAGAAGTTACAGTTCTCTGGGTATATGGCACCGTATGTATCTGGTCTGAATAGCTATAGTGAACCAGAGGGCATCCCTCTCTATTCGTTTAGCATGGACAAACGAGCAGCTACAAATCCTCCTGTGGCTTCTGAGTCTTCATTGCAGATGAGCTCTCTGGGAATGGGTTCATTGTCAGTTCCATGGATGGATTCCATGAGTAAATCATTTAACTTGGCTAGTTCGGTCCCGGTCCCTAAGCTGGTTTCTGGGTCTTTCCATGTCGGCACCAATCCTAAACAATTTTACAGAGTGGTACATGAGCCAGAGAGCAAAGAAAATGATCAAATGTCCTCAACCATCAGTAAATTTCAAGACCTTGGTGTATCAAGCTCCTCAAAAAGTGCTTCTGTAACTTCAGAAGATGCTTCTTCTCCAACGGATCTTGTAGGAGAGCCATCTCTGTCAAGGACATCGGTTCCGGATTCAGGTTGGAAGCCTCGTGGAGTATTAGTTGCTCATCTACAGGAGCATCGCTCTGCTGTCAACGACATTGCCACTTCGAGTGATCATAGCTTTTTTGTTAGTGCATCAGATGATTCGACAGTGAAGGTGTGGGATTCTAGAAAATTGGAAAAAGACATCTCGTTTAGGTCAAGGCTAACATATCATCTCGAGGGAAGCAGAGGGATGTGCACAACAATGCTTCGGAATTCAACACAAGTTGTAGTTGGAGCCTCTGATGGTGTGCTTCATATGTTTTCCATTGACCATATCTCCAGAGGCTTGGGAAATGTAGTGGAGAAGTATTCAGGCATTGTTGATATTAAAAAGAAGGACGTTAAAGAAGGCGCTCTAGTTTCTCTCTTAAACTATACTGCTGATAGCCTTTCTGGTCCAATGGTAATGTATAGTACCCAAAACTGCGGAATCCACCTTTGGGATACAAGATCAGACCTAGATGCATGGACACTGAAAGCAAACCCTGAAGAAGGATATGTGTCTTCCTTGGTTACAAGCCCTTGCGGGAATTGGTTTGTGTCTGGGTCTTCAAGGGGAGTGCTTACTCTTTGGGATTTGAGATTTCGTGTTCCTGTAAATTCATGGCAATACCCTATCATATGCCCCATAGAGAAGATGTGCCTCTGCTTTCTTCCTCCAAGCGTCTCAGTGTCCACGACTATGAGACCTTTTATTTATGTTGCTGCGGGCTGCAACGAAGTTTCACTGTGGAATGCAGAGGGAGGTAGCTGTCACCAGGTAATGTTGTCTTCCATTATATTGTACCTTGACTTTAGCTAATGAACCTTGTCTTGCATGGTTGAATACAACTATGAACAATGAGAGATAGAAACGAATGTAGATAGTATAATAGTGACTGGAGGCTCAGTTTTAGTATTAGTCCATAAAAGAAACTCAGTTTTTATAGATTAAACCATTGAGTTGGAGGCTGAATTGAACTTGTTAATGAGATGTTTCTGTTGGGATTCTGTAGGTATTGAGAGTAGCCAACTATGAAAATGAGACTGATGTCTCTGATTTTCAATGGAAGTCACCAAGTAATAAGGTTAATCCCAAGTCAAATCTTCGCCAGAACATGAGCTCCAAGTACAGAATCGAAGAGTTGAACGCGCCTCCACCTCGTCTTCCTGGTATCCGCTCCTTGCTTCCTTTACCCGGAGGTGACTTGTTAACAGGTGGTACTGACTTGAAGATTCGGCGTTGGGATTACTCCAGGTCCGACATCTAAAACTTCAACTTTCGTTTTTTTGTTTTTTTGTTTTTACAACAAATCAAACGCTTTGTCTCACCTCTGGTGGATAATGAACAATTCTGATTTTCTTTGTTTGGACCACCAAAGCCCTGAGAGAAGTTACTGTATATGCGGTCCGAGTATGAAGGGAGTTGCAAACGACGATTTCTACGAACTCAAATCTAACTCTGGCGTCCAATTTGTTCAGGTCTGTTGATTGAATATCTTTGATGGGTTCTGCGATAAGCTGCAACTCACTAATGTTGCAGTTTAAGGTTGGTGAGCTTTTAATAAACTTAATCTCGAAATCGTGTTTGTTTCTTTGGCAGGAGACAAAGAGGCGGCCTCTGGCTACGAAACTGACTGCAAAGGCGGTTCTTGCTGCGGCTGCAACAGACACAGCAGGTTGTCACCGTGACTCAGTTCAGTCTTTAGCATCTGTGAAACTGAATCAGAGACTGTTGATATCAAGCAGCAGAGATGGAGCCATTAAGGTCTGGAAGTAAAAAAATCCGGATCGACCTTTTCTGTACAGTGTTGTAGTGTTTCTACCTTTCCCATTGTAACATCAAACGCTAAAAGAAATTTTTTAGCCTTGTAATCTTTTTATTCTATAAGCTTTTTCCTGTACAGATTTGTTCTAGTGTAATGATTCATTTCATATCCTGGTCTGTTTCTGTTTTTTTGTTTTTAAGTTAGGACGGATATATTATACTGGTCCAGGAAAAGTTATTATAATCTTTCTGTGACTAATTAAGAAGCTGTAAGTGTTCCTTTAGTTCTGGATTACTCTGTGAATTAACATCACCATTTGACTTTATATTACATAGTTTTGCGTCAACATAAGCACAATAGATTTCTATAACAAGGCTAAAAAGTGAGCATCGATTGAAAAGAAGGGAAATGGTGAAATGTTGATTTGCATTGCTTATAGAGAACCAAAATCGTTAATTGATAACAAACCGGATATTGGAGAATTCAAATTAACTTATGACCCCAAAAAAAAAAACATTTAACACATGAAACGAGAGATCAAAATCAATGGGCAAAACTTCAACAGAGTGTTTCTTAATCTACTTCTCAGACGAGTTGGATCCTCTCTTCTTGCCAAATCCAACAACTGTAATATAAAGAGGAAATTACTTAAGATTTCTAGTTAATATTTTGTTGTTGAAAAGAGGAGAGAAAATATTCATATGCAACAAGAGTTAATGAGCCAAAAAATCACTCAACACATGAAACGAGAAAGCAAAAGAAAAGGGAAAAACTTCAAACCTTAAACAGAGTGTTTCATCATCTACTTGTCAGACGAGTTGGGTCCTCTCTTCTTGCCAAATCCGACAACTGAAAACAAGAAAATATAATGAAGAAATTACTTGAGAAGCAGTGCTAACATTTTCTTGTGGAAAAAAACAAGAGATGAAATTCAAATGCAACAAAGAAATAACTGCAATTAAAATGTTTTGATATAAAGAAAGAATGATGTATGAAATTACATGCCCATTGTCTAGAAATGGATACAGATTCATCAAAAGTGACACAAGAATAATCCCAGAAGCCAACATTTTCATTCAATTACTCAGAACTCTAAGAACAGTGATTCATAAATCATGATACTACCGAGACAATAACAACCTCGATCAGAGATCTAAGAAAGCCGCAAGTCAAAAAGAGAAACGGAATATTTTACCGGCGGTGACGAAACGGCGATTGTGTTGCATCCGTTTGTGGGCACGGCCACGTGGCTTCTTCTTCTTGTCCTGCTTAGCCACTTTCGGGGTCTGTCCTCTCACCTTACCGGCACGAGCCAAGGAACCGTGAACCTTACCTACCCATTACAAACAAATCAAATAGCAAATGAAAAAATGGAAACATCGGAAATCGAATAAGGAACAAAAAGTGTAAAGAGTATTTACCCATAGTTGTTTGCGAACGCTCTCTCCGGCAACTACGCCACGATGATTGAAAGGTGAAAAGGGATTAGGGTTTTCTTCTGTCAAGTGTGAATGATATTTAACTAATACGGCCCATTCGTGATTTCTTAATGGGCCTAGTTTCGGACTCGACTTTTCGATAATATCTTTAATCAAATTCGCTTCATCTATACTATATAAAAGTTGAAGCTATAAGAGCATGTTCAATGCAGATCCATTAAGTTCTTATTATTGGGTCTTAAAAATAAAAAATCATTAAATCCATATTGTTGGGTCTAAAACTCATTTAAAGGATCCAATATAGGATTCATTTTGTATAATTAGATACGCTGACGTGGCTAATATTGATTGGCTAGAAAAAAATAATCAGAGACGAAAAATCAGGGTTACGTGTTTTCCTCTTCCTCTCTCTTTCTTTGTTTTCTCCGACGCTACCAAAGGCGATTTGAATCGAAATTGCGATTCGATTCAGAGGCAAGAGAGATCGTCGAAGAAGAAGTGAGACGCGTCGTCGAACAGGTTGAAGAGCTTCACGACTCTGCTCCCTCTTTCGTTTCTTCTTCTTCTCAGGAAGAACTTTTGATTCTAGGTTTTCAAAAATCGAAACTTTTGTCGGTCCTCTCTTGATCAGCATCTTCAGGTAAACGATCTAGCTTCAGTTCTTGAGTTTAGTTTCAGTTACAATTTAGCTAATTTGACTAGGGAATTATTTATTCACTGTTGGGTTCTTGATCCTATAATCTCTTATTTACATTCAAATTTTGTAGTATTTCACAAATTGTAACACTTCTTATTCTAATTTAATATATACAATCCTTTCTAATTTGGTATAATTTTGGTCAATCTACTGTTAATAAGTGTTGTTAAGAGCTCCATGTTCTTGGTTTGTTGCTGATTTGACTCTTCTTTTGGTGGTTCCAGTCTTTCCGATGTAGAATTCGAGAAATTTGAGTTGGATTTGGTGTTTTTGGTTTTTAGCATGTTCTTAAATTTTTTGGTTTAAGCGTAGATCTATATGGTTAGAGTTTAATACTATGTGTTAGTATTCTTCATGGTAAAACATTGAAATTCATTTCTTGATAGCTTGTTCATTATTGACAGGAGAAAGGGGTGTGCCATATTATCTTTATTTTAGTACTGATGGTACTCTAATTGTCTGATGAACGCTGGATGGTGTGGCGATATATTTTTGATTGAAGTTATTTTCATTACACAAAATCATGATGTACTTCAGATTATGTTTTTAATCTGCAGATTTGCTGTTTAGTGAAGTAACACCTCATGTCCTAGCTCATGTTAGGAGGTTACTAAACTCAAAGAAGGGTTCAGTTGAGATTGAAACATTTCAGTTGGACCCGACCCCCCACATTTGGTCTAGAACAATGGAAGCGGTGACAGATCCGTATGCTGTTGAGAAAATGGCTGAACAACTTTTACATCAGCTATATGCTGAGCATTCAAGTGATGTTGAAGCTTTCTGGACTATTTGGACTTTGTTTCATTGCAATGTAAAACATCAAGCATCAGTGAGGCAAGCAACCTGTTTTCTTTGACAGCTTGATTCTTTGTTTAGATACCCTTGTCTTTTATCTCAACTCCCTTGCTAACCATATGAAATAATGCGGTTCAACAGAAGTGAGGGAGGAACTGGAACTATGATGTATTTTATTTTCAGAGGAAACATATTTGGTGTCTTTTGGTTTATCCAACTTCAGTCTATTTTTATGCCATGTATGTTTCAATTTTTTTTCCAACTTTTCAATGTTTTAAATGTTTTCTAGTTTAATAAAATGTTTAATAAATTTAAATGAATTACAATTTTTTTTTAGACCCTCCACATTAGGTGTCTACAATGGATGGATCATTAATCATAAGTATCCTAAAATTAAAAATTAATTAAATTTAACTAAAAAATCTTTTAGACACCCACTCTAAGTGTTTGCAATGCACATGCTCTAAGCTCCTAAAGGCGTCCACGTAGGCGATAAATCAACCTATAGTAAGGTGCCACGTCAATATGTATGAGTTATGTTAATTTTGTTTTTAATTGATAATAAGAAACTTTCCCTTTTTTTTTAATTAAAAATATTATATTTAAATTGTTAATTGAAAACTTCCATTTTAAATGACAAAAAAACATCTACATCTATAACATGTTGGTTATGGAAAAGATAGGCTAAAAAGAAATTTACCATTACTATTAGAAATTAGGAAATAGTAGTTTTCTATATTATATTTAAATTGTTAATTGAAAACTTCCATTTTAAATGACAAAAAACATCTAACATCTATAACAAGTTAAAAATAGATTAAAAGGAAATTTATCATTACTATGAGAATTAGGAAGTAGTAGTTTTCTATTTTCTATTAGGATTGGAAATGGCAATGTTGTGCTATATATACTTTGATTGAGTTGTGATCAAATGCATGAGTTTTAGAGTTTAGTTTTGAGTTATTTTCTAAACAATATATATATATATATATATGTAGCCCTAATGTTTTCTTATAAATATATATTCTGTAGCTCCGATTTTTTTTTTTTTTTCGTTTCTTTTTCTCATCTTCTTTCTAATTTTTCTTCTTTTACGTTTTTATTGATTTTTTTTTTTTTGTTGTTGTTGTTTTTATTGCGGAGATTCATCCATCCTACAATTTAACGTATCATTATATTTTGTTTATAACAGTTCTATATACAATATACTTTTAAACCTATGTCATTGTGTTTTTTGTATGTCTGGCACATATTTGTTCCAATTTCGTAACTGGTTACGTGCTTCCTCTCTCAATTTTTATATAATATTGGTGATTTTTTTGTATCTAAACCGATTATTTTTTATTTTAAATGTTTTTGATCATTGTTTGTCATGTTTTCTTATTTGCATATTTAGGGTTTAAACCTATTTTTATTGTCTTTTTTGTATGTCCAGCACATATTTGTTCCAATTTCGTAACTGGGTACGTGCTTCCTGTCTCTCAGTTTCATATAATATTGGTGCTTTTATGTACCTAGACCGATTGTTTTTTGTTTTATAAAGTTTTTGATAATTGTTTGTTATGTTTTCTTATTTGCAGATTTAGGATAATAAATTAGGGAAAGTTAGATGTAAACAAAGAAAAACAAAATTATAACTAAAATATTGACCAAAAGTTCTCCATGTGGCAAAATTATACCCATTAGATGTAGGGCTTTTAATTAGTAATTTAGTTATGATTTTGTTCTTTGTTATACACCAAATTAACCCAATAAATTATGGCACTATATATTCGTTTTCATAGCTGTTTTAACAATTTTTTTGTCTTTTTATGATATTTTGAAAAGCTATTTTATATTTAAATCATATTATGTATTGAGTCGATTTTAATAAAGATAGATAATTATTCTTGATGATGATGGTGATTGCAAAAAAGTTAGCAAAGATAAAATGGCCTGCAGATGCTAAAAAGCGAAGAAATCCAAGAAGACAAGAAGACATAATTAAGAAAAATCCAAGATGATTGCAAGTTTATAAGAGATTAAACTGTAAATATATATTGGCCATATTTTTCTTTATAACATACCTCTTTTTTTGAGTTTATAGTAGCTATCGTGTTTATTTTATTTATAGTTTTTCTCTCTAATTTTTGTTCTTTAGTGTTTTGTTGCGTTTTGATTTCTTCTTACGGTTTTGTAGGTGTTTTCAAGTTAACTTTTTCTGGGTTGTGTGATGGTTTGATTATTCAACAAGTATATATGTTAATCGATCTATTTTATTTCCTATGCTTTCCTCTATTTTTTTATTATTTGCTTCTAACTTCAAAGAAAATACTCCATCATCGTAAAAGTTATTGTTTGTTGGTTTATTGTTTACTTATGTTAATCGAATTGGTAGTACATGATTGCTTATATGGATATATTCGATAGTTTTAGATGTTTTACTTTATTTTTTTACGAATGTTACTATGTGTATATGTGTATGTTACTATGTGTATAATCGAATGTTACTATGTGTATATTTCATATTTTTAGATGTTATCTTTTTTAATACGAATACTACTCATAAATTTTTCGTAACAACTAACCCTAAAATTTCTTATAAATATCATATTAAGATCTTATCTCTAACATTCATACTTGTGACACATATTTTTTTTCTCTCTCTTTGTTATCAATTCTTTAAATTTGTTTTTAAAATATTTGTTTGTTTTCTTTAAATTTGGTATGTGTTTGTGAATTATTGTTTGAACGTGGGATGTAATTTTGTGATTTGTGTTTTATAAGGTTTCGAAGAACAAGATTTCCAACAAAAAAATAATGGAACAAAGAAAAAAAATTAAAAGGTGATGATGTATTGTGAATATTTTTGAGAATAATTTAAAAATTATATTAAAAATAAATAAGTGGTTAGTGATTTTGTCGTGGAATTTTGTATTTTACAAAATAACAATCTATGTATGATTTTATTTAGCAATGGTATCCAGTTTCAAAGAAAGCTTTAGAATTGGCAGAGAAGCATGGAATCGACATTCTAAGATAATATTTTAAATTGTTATTTAATGCATTTAAAATTATGTTAATTTCATTTTTTTTAGTAGGATTTTTTTTAATTCCATAAGGTTCATTTTTTATTTTTATTTTAACAATTTTTTCACTTTCTTCATAAATATGCATTTTGGAATACGTAAAGTGAACTGAATGGTTATTGAATTGTATAAATTTTCAGTTGTAATTTTTTTGTAAAAACAAATAGAAAAAAAAGTAAACACGGAAAAACATACATATATGAAATAATGAAGCATATACAATTTTGCTAATACATACTAAATTGATAAGAAACAAAAAATAAAAATTATACAATTGAGTGAATCAAGAATAAAATGTAAGTGCGATTTTCTCGATTTATTTAAAATATATACATTTAGAAAATGAAAAGTCCATAAATTTTAGAAAATAGTTCATAACTTTTATATTTTTCCAATTTATACATTTTTTTGTAAAGATATATAACAAAAAGTAAACATGGCAAACTATACATATATGAAACAAGGAAGTATATACAAATCTAATAACACACATATTGCTTTCCAAATACATAATTTTGTTAAGTTTGCTATAAATGTTTTCTCGGATCATTGATTAAACGATGGTGAAAACAAGATAAAATTTAGATAAAGAAGATCTGTTTGATGATAACTGAGCATATACAAAGTATAGGATTTGAAGTTTCAGACTAAACCCTTGGAAGGGCTTAATCTTCAAAGCAAAATAGAAGCAACAACATAAGGTATTTCCTGATGAAGCAACAAGACTTATAAGTATCAACCACGAAAGAAGTAAGCAAATAACAAAAAAACACAGGAATCACACCTCAACTAACTATAAATGACATTAAGTATATATTAAAAGGTGGAAGAGTGTGACAATATTTGTTGTTAAGACATGCTTAACAAAAAAAATAGAGTTTTCGACTTTCAAATGCTACATCTAGAAGAATATGAGCTCCAACACTACGTTTTGATTGAGGAAGAATATGAGCACTAACATGAACGCTCAAAAGATATGTCAGAACCATATCTAATTATGAACATGTATACTCTACACACGTAAAAAAAACTACCGATATGATACATATTAGTATTTGTGATAAATAAATTATTTAACTATCTACGATTGCTTCACTTTATTAGCATTACACTTTTCCTTTTATATATGTTAACGTTCATCTAATTTAAAGTTAGCAAATCTAAACATATATTAAACTCTTTGAAAAAACAAACCCACGCGTAGCGTGGGTATAAAATCTAGTCTATACTATATAAAAGTTGAAGCTATACGCTCCTAAAGGCGTCCACATAGACGATAAATCAACCTATAGTAACGTGCCACGTCAACGTTTATGAATTAAGTTAATTTTATTTTTGTTGATAATGAGAAACTTTCTATTTAAAAAAAAATTAAAAGATATTATATTTAAATTGTTAATTGAAAACTTCCATTTTAAATGACAAAAAACATCTAACATCTATAACAAGTTGGTTATGGAAAAGATAGGCTAAAAGGAAATTTACTATTACTATTAGAATTTGAAAATAGTAGTTTTCTACTTTCTATTATGATTGAAAATAGCAATGTTGTGCTATATATATATATATCTTGATTGAATTGTGATCAAATGCATGAGTTTTAGAGTTTAGTTTTGAGTTATTTTCTAAACCTATTAAAGAGAGTTGTTCATTATTTTATATAGAGAGTTATTATTTAGATCAAGGCTTGAGAAACTTAATATGAAAAACATCATATGTATATTGTTCATCTCAAAGGTATTTTTATTAGTGGATGTTCTTTATATTAAGCGTTCTATATTTTTTAATGATGTTTATGGTTTCTTACGATAGCTTTGTTGTTCTTTGTTTTCTTATTCATAGATTGCCGTGTCGAATTTTTCGTTCTTATGTCAGACTTCATATTCTTATCGATGATTTTTCGTAATTTTTGCTATAAGCTCCTAAAGACGTCCACCTAAACATTAAATCAACCAATAGTATTGTGCCACATCAATATTTAGTGTTAAATTAATTTTCTATTTATTGTTAATAGGAAACTAAGAGATATATTTCCTTTTTTCGTAAACCTATAGCTTTTAGGTATTATTATAGATTATGAAGTTTTTAAAATTTTAAGGTAGTAGTAGTTTTAATTTCCTTATTTTATAAACTCATAACTTTAAGTAATTTCCATTTTTGTGGAATTTTTTAGTTTCAACTTTTAGTTGATATTTATATACTATAGATTATGAAATTTTATAAATTTTAAGGTTAGTAGTCGTCTTATTAATTAAAAACCATCTATAATTACAGATTTTTGAATTTAAGTTTCTTTGCAAAAATTGTTAATATGTCAAAAAATAACAGTAAGTGGATGAACAAAGGTATCAAATAATAAATGTGAAATTTTTGTTGTCGTAAGAGAAACTAAAATAAATGATAATATATTAGTAACTAGATTAGGACATGCATAATATGTGAGTATTAGATACTGAAATTCATTGTTTATATCGGATTTATTGTATTCTAAATTAAAACCCCGTTCAATAAGAACTTACAATTATGATAATCATGAGTAAAAATTAGAAATTGGTTCAAATCATCCGTAAATCCAAAAATAATTCTTCTAAATGATGATAGATTCCAAAACGATATTTGAAATCTTATATAATTTAAAATTGGACCTATTTGCTAATAAACATCAATCGTATTCTTTCAATTTTTTACTTTTTAACTCTTAGATAGATTTTTTATTTTTTTTGTTTCTAAGTTTCTATCTTTCTAATATTTTTGATTTCATAGTTTCCATTTTTAATGGAAACTATACTTTTTAAACCAATACATAAATATTCTCGTTTTTTTTTTTTTTTTTAATTTTGAATCTTACATAGATTTTTTATTTTCTATTTTCTAAATTGTTGTTTGTCTAAGATTTAATAGTTTCCATTTTGAAAAATAGAAATTATACCATTTAAAATAATACATAAATAATATTTTTAACTATTGACACATGTCAATATCTAATTATTTAGTTGACACGTGTCACGATCTAATGAGTTACGAATAGTGCGCATCGAACTTTATATAATAAGATCTCACTAAATTTGTTAATATTCCGATACATAAATTTTTTATTTTGTTGTCTAAAATAATATGTAAAAACAAGAGAATGAAACACTTTCAGCGTTGGAATACATAAAATACTCGACTGTTAGCAATATTATTAGATTTGTTTGTATTCCATTTTATTGAATGAAATCATCAATCATTCATGGAAAAGTATGAAATTATATTTTTAACTAATAATCACGTGATAAATTGATATTTTAAGTAATCTCTTAGTCAAATATGAAGCAAAAACTAATGTTAAAATTGCATACAATTATCATATTTATGTTTTAGATTACAAAAATATACAATTTATCGACATATTTGTTTTTTGTATGAAGATTAATTGAGGTAGGCTTACGAGAAAACTCTACCATGGTGCAAGTAGATCCATTCACTGTGATTTCACGCATTACATATAGAAAATGTCCATCATGAACATGGAATATGACCTACCATTTATCGTGGATGCTATAGCCGATTTGAATTTTTCGTGTTAAGATCGCCTTTGTAACCATTTTTATAATTTATAATAAATTCTAAATATAAAGTTATAAAAATAATATCGATTATTGTTTATAGTGTTAGGAGTAAAACATTTTAGAAACTAAAAAGAAAATTAAATTTGCAAGTTATACATGGGCTTAGATATTATTGATTATTATTTATAGTGTTTGCATGAACATCAAAACATAACATAAAGATACAAATGATCTCAATTGAGTTTTTTTTAAAGATAATAAGAGGCGAATGTTTATAGCCTAAATGGGAAAAAGAGAATTTGAAGAGGTCCGCCAACTATATTATTTAGAATTTCAAACAGGAATTACTCTAGGAATATTTATTGTATTTTGTTTAGATTTTAACATAGGAGAGTTATACTATTTAAGAATTATACTATTAGCAGAGAGACAATGGACGATAATACATCTATTAGCAGAAGAGTTATACTATTTAAGAATTTTAATCAACAAGTAACATGACTCAATTTCTGATGAAATCCTAGCAATTAGGAGTAAAAAATATTCCGATTTCATATCAGCATGCTATGTTATAGATCTAACACGGAGTAGCATGAAGCAATTGATGAAGCTATTTAAAAGGCTAAACCTTATCCACTGTATGACAACTATTTGTCACATTATTGATATATTGTGAAGTGAAAAGTTTTCTTAATTTATTTAAATAAATTGGTGAAAACATGGTTGACAAAAAAAGCATAGCTTTCGACTTTCTAATGTGATATCTAAAAGAATATGAGCTCCAACTTTACACTTTGACTGAAAAAGAGAAGGTAGTGCAATAACATGAACGCTCAAAAGATATGTCATAACCATATCTAAACATGAACACACACGTAAAAAAATATCGATACGATATATATTAGTATTTATGGTAAATGATATAGTTACTTTTATAAAAAATTTTCACTTTCGTACCATTACACTTTTGCATTCATATATGTCAATGTCTACCTAATTTAAAATTATCAAGTCCAAATATATTAAACTTATCGATAAAACAAACCCACGCGTAGCGTGGGTATAAAATCTAGTTTATACTATATAAAAGTTGAAACTATAAGCTCTTAAAGGCGTCCACATAGGCGATAAATCAACCTATAATATCGTGGCACGTCAATATGTATAATTGTTTTTGTGGATAATAATAAATTTTCCTTTTTTAAAATTAAAAATATTATATTTAAATTGTTAATTGAAAACTTCCATTTTAAATGACAAAAAACATATAACATCTATAACACGTTGGTTATGGAAAAGATAGGCTAAAAGGAAATTTACAATTACTATTAGAATTAGGAAATAGTAGTTTTCTATATTATATTTAAATTGTTAATTGAAAACTTCCATTTTAAATGACAAAAAACATCTAACATCTATAAAAAGTTGGTTATGGAAAAGATAAGCTAAATGTAAATTTACCATTACTATTAGAATTAGGAAACAGTAGTTTTCTATTTTCTATTCGGATTGGAAATAGCAATGTTGTGTTATATATACCTTGATTGAGTTGTGATGAAAGACATGAGTTTTAGAGTTTAATTTTGAGTTATTTTTTAAACTTAATAAACAGAGTTATTCTTTATTTTATATAGAGAGTGATTCTTTAGATCAAATCTTGAAAAACTTTATATGAAAAACATCATGTGTATATTGTCCATCTCAAGGTATTTTTATTAGTGGATATTCTTTATATTAAGCATTTTTGTGCCTATGTGGGAGCCGGTGTGAGGGCTGTGGGGCCAGGACTGGTACTCGAGCTAGTGCTGGATTCGCTCGCTGTTCGGGTGCGCCCGCAGGAGGAGTCTAGGTGATGAGATGATCGTCTGACAGATCTGTGCAGTAGTTGTTATGGCGGGCACTAGTGAGTGAGTTGGCCGGGAGGGCGGCTCAGAGTGCTGCGCATGTGGCTGAGAGTGATCCGTAGACGCTTCAAGACGGCTTGAGCGCCATTTAGACTGCGAGTGTGCAGCCAAGTGTGAGCGCCAGTGTGAGGGCTGGTGGGGATAGTGTGATCCCGGGTTGGCTGCCGGGGGCCGGTGTGGGTCCTCGTGAGGTTGGTAGTGCGGGTGCGCTCGCGGGTGGGCTCAGGGTCGAGTTGATCGTCTGGCGGATTGGCTTCAGCAGGGTTGGGAGCGGTTACCGAGTGCGGTGTCAGTTGGGCTCCGGTGATGCCACGAGTGGCAGAGGTGCGGCGGAGAGCTGCGGTTGTTGGTAGTGTTCCGTCTTATCTGCGGATAAAGGAGCATGTGCAGAGAATAGGTATAGGATTCTTTGCGAGTGGTATGTTGCAGCTAGGAGGGTTCAGGCAGTGTTGGCCTGGGCGGACTTGTGGGCAAAGTGTGATGCCAAGTTCTTTCCTCGAGAGGCTGCGGATCGTTTAGAGACGAGGTGTTTGAAACTGGATCTGTGAGAGAGATCAGTTCGTGGGTATGACTTGGAGTTTAACCGACTCCTGGTTTATGCTGGTTCATGCTGGTAGGAGCATGGGGCGAAGAGGTCCAGGATAGGAGGTTCTTGAGAGAACTTCGATCAGATTGGGGACACGGTGCGGAGTGTCCATGAATGCTGCGAGAGCATAGTTAGTTAAGACTGCTGGAGGCATCGTTGAGACTCGAGAGAGCAGGCTGTGGTAGTTAGCCCAGCTGTTCAGTCTAATAAGCCTCAGCAGGTGATACCTGGCATGGCGGCAAGCCTGTGCAGGGACAGAAAAGGAAGTGAGAGGATACTTCCGGGTTGGGATAGAGTGGCCAAGGATGCTTCGGGTGTGGAAGCATGGGTCTTAGTTGGCGAACTTGTTTGGTTTCTTAGCACATGAGAGTTGTGTGGAGACTTTTGTAGTGGGCAGTGGTGAATTCCACGGGTTGTTCGATTCTGAAGCATGATTGCTTCATCTCTTCGGAGTGGCGCTGGTGAGCGGGTTGGACCGGTAATGGTTGCGGAAGGGAAGTTTCTAGTTACTCATGGCCGGGCGAGAGGCGTGGAGTTTCTAGTGACTTGTAAGTAGATGACAGCGGACTTGGTGTACAGTCTAGTTGAACTGTATGATTGCATCCTGTGTATGGATTGGCTTGATCAGTGCATAGTTCATCTGGAGTGTCACCGGAGTCGTGTTGTGTTGGAGCGTAGTAGGAGAAGGTTGGTTTTGTCAGGGAGTGAAACCGACTTCTGAGAGTCTCGTGATCTCTTGGGTGCAGGCTGAGGCTATGACTGAGAGGTTGCGAGGCTTACTCGGAGACTGTTTTGCTGGCAGAGTCTGTAGGTGAGGTTGCAGTGAGGGATATTCGGGTTGTCCAGGAGTGTGAGGATATCTTTCGGTCGTTGCAGGGATTGCCGTCATCACGGTCGGATCCTTTCACGATTGAGTTGGAACCTGGGACGACGCCGTTATCTAAGGCACCTTACCGGATGACTCCAGCAGTGTTGTAAGAGCCGATGAGGCGGCTAGAGGATTTGTTGAGTACTTCACCGTGTGGAGGACCGGTGTGTGGTGTTGAGGAGTTGTGGTAGTTTCCGGTTGTGCTTCGATTATCGAGGGCTTAACCGAGTCACTATGAAGAACAAGTTTCGTCTTCCGAGAATTGATAAGTTGTTGGATCAATTGTGAGGGGCTACTTGGTTCTTCAAGGATGACTTGGCATCCGGTTAACACCAGATTCTATTGACGAGGTGGTTGTCAGGAAGACGGCTTTCTTGACGAGTCATGAGTAGGGTGGTGTTAGTAAAGGTGCTTGTCGGGATGACGAGTGCACCAGCTGCATTTATGAGGTTCATGAGCGAAGCCTTTCAGTGGTATCTGAATGAGTTCGTGTTTAACTTTATCAATGTCATCTTGGTGTATTCGAAGAGTCTGGAGGAACATGAGGTTTATTTGAGGAGAGTTCTGGAGAAGTTGCGGAATCAGGAGCTGGTTTGATAGGTTGAGCAAGTGCAGTTTCTGACAAGTGAATATGGGTTTCAGGGTCTTACTGTTTCTGCAGGGGAGTTTCTGTGGATCTAGTTAAGATGCAATCGAGCTGAGATTTTGCCTAGACCGAGGAATGAGGCTAAGTGTAGTAGTTCTCGGGTTGGCAGGTTATTTCAGGAGTTGCATCAAAAGGCCTTGAGAGTACGGCTCATTCCATGACCAAGTGGTTAGTGGAGTAGGTTCCTTTTCGGTGGTCTTTGGTTTAGGAGGCGAAAGTGATGGGAGAAGTTGTAGCGGATTGAGTTTTTCCTTTAGTTTACCGTCGCGGTGAACTTAGCTAGGGGCGGATGCTCTTAGGCGGAGGAGGTATGATTCATCTCAGGAGCGGGATGTGGAGAATTTGGTGAGCATGCTTAGTACTCTGAGGTTGTGTGTTACTTCAGAGGAACCGCTAGGGTTAGCGGCGGCGGATCAGGCGGATCTATTGAGCAGGATCCGAGTAGCTCAGGAGCAGGATCCGGTGTTGTTAGATCTCTCCAAGGCTACTGGTTCCGAATATCAGGTTTCTGCTAACGGGACTATCTTAGTGCATGGACGAGTCTGTGTTCCTAAGGATGAGGACCTCAGGCAGGAAATTCTGAGAGAAGCTCATGCGAGTAAGTTTTCGATTCATCCGGGAGCGACTAAGATGTATCGGGATTTGAAACGGTATTATCATTGGGTCGAGATGAAGAGAGATGTGGCAGATTGGGTTGCAGCTTGCAATGTGTGTCAGTTGGTGAAGGCTGAGCATCAGGTTCCTAGTGGCTTATTACAGAGTTTACCCATTCCAGAGTGGAAGTGGGACATGATCACTATGGATTTCGTGGTAGGGCTGCCGGTTTCTCGGACCTATGACGCGATTTGGGTGATTGTGGATCGTCTGACTAAGTCAGCACATTTTCTGGCCATTAAGAAGACAGACGGAGCGGAGGTCTTGGCTAAGAAGTATGTGAAGGAAATTGTGAGGTTGCATGGGGTGCCAGCGAGTATTGTGTCGGATCGATATCCGAGGTTTGCGTCAGTGTTCTGGAGAGCTTTTCAGGCTGAGATGGGCACTAAGGTGCACATGAGTACAGCTAATCATCCGCAGACGGATGGGCAGTCCGAAAGGACGATTTAGACACTGGAAGATCTGTTAAGGATGTGCGTGCTAGATTGGGGTGGTCATTGGGCGGATCACTTGAGTTTGGTGGAGTTCGCATATAGCAACAGTTTTCAGGCGAGTATCGGAATGGCTCCTTTTGAGGCGTTGTATGGGAGGCCATGTCGTACTCCGCTATGTTTTACCCAAGTGGGGGAGAGGAGCATCTTTGGGTCTGATTTTGTTCAGGAGACGACGGAGAAGATCCGTGTTGTGAAGCTGAACATGAAAGAGGCTCAGGATCGGCAGAAGAGTTATGCCGATAGAAGAAGGAAAAAGTTGGAGTTTGCAGTCGGAGATCGAGTGTATCTCAAGATGGCGATGATGCGGGGTCTGAACAGGTCCATATCCGAGGATAAACTGAGTACGAGGTACATGGGTCCGTTCCGGGTTGTGGAACGTGTGAGACCAGTTGCTTATCTGTTGGAGCTGCCTCCGATTATGGAGAAATTCCATGATGTGTTTCACGTTTCGAAACTCAGGAGATGCTTGCATGCTTCTGAGGAGGTAGCAGTGACGATTCCTGCAGATCTTCAGCCAAATCTGACTGTTGGGATGAGGCCGGTTAGGATTCTTGAGAGATGTATCAAGGTTCTGCGCCGGAAGAGAGTGCCGTTGTTGAGAATCTTGTGGGACTGTGACGGTATTCAGGAGGAGACTTGGGAACCAGAGGCAAAGATGAAAACGAAGTTCAAGAAGTGGTTCGAGAAGTAAGCAGAAGAGTGAATTCGTTTTTCTTTGTGGTTTCCAGTTCCAGTTTTTGTGTTGTGATCACCGTGTGTGGCGAGGTTTTGGTTGTGGATTTTTGTATTTTCATTAAAGTTGTAATGATTATGTCATTTTTTCCAGTGAATAAGAAAGTGTTTTCTTTTGTGTTTGACTTTGAGAGTCATGTGTTTGTGGTTAGAGAACCCCGAAATGGAAGTTTTATTGCGGATAGAACTTGCCAGTTTCGGTGGGGACTCTAACGGTTTGTGTGTGTGTGTGTGAGAGAGTCTCGGAATAGAAGTTTTACGGTGGTTAGAACTGTCTAGTTCCGGAGAGACTCTGCAGGGACATCCGGGGTGAGGGATGGTCCGGGTGATCTGTGATGATCACGATTGTGATGGTATTCCGGGTTGGGAGTATCATGTAGAGACCTTGGGAGGTAGTTCCGGTCAGAGATGCATTATAGACGTCTAGAGTTGGTTCGTCCAGGGGATGTGTGGGTTCCCTGCATACCGATCGTTCGCCAGGACTGCGTGGACTGGGGACGTGAGGGTATGGAGATAGTTCATGGAGATTGTGATCTCCGGCAGATCTTTGAGAGTTGTGTCTCTCCAGGGGATGTGTGGGTTCCCTGCATACCGAGAGCTTGAGGGACTATGTATTCTGAGAGTGAGGGGTATGGAGATAGTTGGTATCAAACACCGTCAGGACTGCGTGGACTGAGGTGGGTTGATATGTGGCACCGAGAACTCAAGGGGTGACGATCCCGAGAGTTAGAGGGTGTGGTTATGAGCTATGAGCGATCAATGTCTGAGACGGGTCTATGTGCATAGGACGGATGTGAACCTCAAGAGGGTCTGGGAGATGTAGTCTCCGGTTTTACTGGCGGGTCGGCCAGGGGGTTAGCTGGGTGAGTAGTGTTAGAGGATTCGAGGACGAATCCAGTTTTAGTGGGGGAGAATTGTGACGCCCGTGAACCAAAAATTTAGAGAAGGGAATTGAATTGGACCGAATGGTTTATTTTAATTGTCCGGTTTAGCTTGTTTGGGTTAAGGGAACCCTAGGGTTCGTTTATAAGAGGGAGCAGCCTCCCTTTTGTGCAGAAAATCGTGATAGAGGCTGAAAGATTGGAAGAGAAGAGAAGAGAATTCGTTTTGGTGTTTGTAGAAATGAATGAGATGAAGACAGTTCTGACGCGTTTTAGAAGAACAGAGGATCGGACTTTCTAATCTGTCTGGATTGGAGTGAAACTTTTAGGGTAAGTTCTCCACTCTTATATCTAGCTTTAGGCGAAATCGGATTGTCTTTTGGATGAGTATTCTGAGATTTATTGTTGTTTTACCGAGAGAGGTTCATGCAGAATTGGATCTGCGATCAGTCCACTTCGTGGGTGTTTTCCCGTCGAACCAGAAGGAGTTAGGAAACGATCTGCTTATCGTTGGAAAGGTATCGGTCTCACGATTCCAGATCAGGTTTCTGATCATGATTCTGAGGTAATCTCCGTTCTCAGTGTACTTTCGAAGTCGGCGTGTCGTTTCTGTTTTTTTAAGAAAACCTTAATCCGGTTTAGGAGAACCTCCAATTGGTTTGGTTTAGTTAAATAGATTGGTTTGGTTTGGTTAGTTAACTGGTTTGGTTTAATTTGGTTTGGTTTGGTTTAGTTAACCGGATTGGTTTGGTTTAGTTAACCAGATTGGTTTAGTTAACCGGATTGGTTTGGTTGGTTGGTTTAACCGACTATTTCTGTTTGGGTTAACCGACTGATTTGGTTTGCCTTGTTCATCAGGCAAAGGAGGAGAGTTGCCAGAGGTTGAGGTCTGAGGCAACTATTAGGCTAAGGTGAGTGCGTGACCATGGCTTCTGGGCCGGTGGATTCGTTAGGGTTGTGTGGTGGTAGGTTAAAATTGTTGATTGATCTTGTTTGTGTTGAATCTGTCTGTGAATTGCGTGTGGATTGTTTGGATTGTGTTTATTCTTGCAGGTTTCGTGTTAACGCAGAGGAGGAATCGATCCGAGAGGATAATGATCGATTTCCCATGAATCTGCGACGACCTGTCGATCGACAGCACCTGGGTGTGTCGATCGACAGGGTCACACGAGGGCTGTCGATCGACACCTAGAGGTTGTGTCGATCGACAGGTGATCGAGGAGCTGTCGATCGACACCTAGTAGTTGTGTCGATCGACAGGGTCCTGTGGAGCTGTCGATCGACAGGCACCGTGGGTGTGTCGATCGACAGGTGTGAACAGGGGTGTCGATCGACACCTAGTGGTAGTGTCGATCGACAGGCCGCCTGTTTGGGCTGTGGTTGAGCCGTTGTTGTGTTTTGTGTGATTGTTTGATGCGTGTTTGCCTGAGCGGATCCATCGCGTCTGTGTGCGCAGTCGTAGATGGGAGGACCGTCTCACTGGGTATTTATGATAATACTCACGCATCTCTTTTTTCCATGTGATGCAGGTAAAGGCAAATTGTGATCGTGGAATCATGGCAACGAAGAGGGAGATGATCTAGGGTCTCGTGTTGTGTGTTGCTGTGTGGTTTTATTGCTTTCCATTCCGGTTTTAGAACTCCGCTAGGTTGCTGGTTTTATTGTATTGGAATTTGAGTTGAACTGGTTTAGTTATTTTTATGAAATAAATTGTTTGCTTTAGTATTGTGTTATCCGCTGGTTGTCTGTTTGTTGTTGTTTGGTTGTTGAGGATAGCATTTATGGGAATGCTAGTCCGAGACCAAGGGTTTAATGTTTAAAAAAAAAAAAAAAACGGGTCGGGTCGTTTCACCGGATATATGTTTGTTTGTCTTACGTTTGTATTGTTTTAATGATGTTTATGGTTTCTTACGATAGTTTTATTGTTCTTTGTTTTCTTATTCATATTTTGCCGTGTCGAATTCTTTGTTCTTAAGTTAGTCTTCATATTCTTATCGACGATTTTTTCTAATTTTTGCTATAAGCTCCTAAAGGCGTCCACCTAAGCATTAAATCAACCAATAGTGTCGTGAAACATCAATATTTAGTATTAAATTATTTTTTTATTGTTAATAGGAAACTAAGAGATAAATTCATTTTTCTCATAAACCTATTGCTTTTAGGTATTATTATAGATTATGAAAAATTCTAAAAAATTTAAGGTAGTAGTAGCAATGATGTTAATCTAGAAAAATATCTTTATAGTTTCCTATAAAGATATGTATTTAAAAATTAATATAAAATCTATTTTTAGCGAAATAGAAGTTAATCTAGATATATTAAATTAATATGTATTAATTTTAAGGTAATAGTTTAATTTTATAGTCAAACTGAAATATTCTTTAACTTCTATTTACTGTGCTATAAATCAACCAATAATAACGTACCACGTCAATATTTATAAATTACGTTAATTTTGTTTTTGTTAAAAATATGAAACTTTCTTTTTTTCAAATGACAAAATTCATCTATTTCCTTACGCAAATTGAAATTTTTAAAAGTTGAAGCTATAAGCTCTTAAAGGCGTCCACGTAAGCATTAAATTCAATAGTGTCGTGCCACGTCAATATTTATGAATTAAGTTAATCTTTTTTTTGTTGATAATGGAAAAATTTATATTTTTTTAATGACAAAAATCATCTATTTCCTTACGTAAATAGGAAATTTTAAGATTACTCACTACAAAAAAAGATGTGTATAACATCATTTAAAATGTATCAGAAAAATAACTGATACTATTTAGAATTATTTATGTACAAGTGAAACAAATTTTGTAGTTTAGCATCAGTTGATAAAATTGATGTCATTACTGGTCTATTTGGCATCGATAAGTAAAATTGATACTAATTTACTCTATAAATTGTATCACTTAAAAAGAAATCGATACAAAACATGAATTTATTTAATTGATGTGTATATTAATTGCTTTTAGCATCAATTGAATAAAACAATGCAAATTTTATATCAGTTAAAAAGTGATGTTAACAAATATACAATTAAACAATTAAATCTTCAAAGCGGATCCTCTTTTATTTTAAAAGAACTTTGTCCCACATCGGAAACTTTGTTTGAGAGAAGAAATCTTTTCCTCTATAAAATAAACTCAACATTCTATAATTTGTTGAAATGTAGTTAAGTCAAAATTAAGTCATTTTGACACACAGTTATCTTTGGTGTTCATATTGGCTTAATAAGTAAAATATTTAGGCCATTTATAACGTATTTATATTTTTTTTTAATCTTTAAATTAATAATATTGTAATCAAAGTTGATATGCAATTCTTACATACTAGTTTAAAATATTATAAATTTTTTTCCCTATTTACTTAGTTATTTAACCGTTTTTTTGTTAGTTTTCCATTTTTAATTTTTTTACACATGTCATCATCTCCATCGATATTAGATACATGTCATCATCTCGTGAGTTACAATTTTGATAGACTCTCCTTTATATAATAAGATGTTTTACAATTTGTTTTGTTAATTTTCCATTTTTAATTTCTTTTTCTAACTAGTTTAAAATATTATAAATTTTTTTCCCTATTTACTTAGTTACTTAACCGTTTTTTTGTTAGTTTTCCATTTTTAATTTTTTTACACATGTCATCATCTCCATCGATATTAGACACATGTCATCATCTCGTGAGTTACAATTTTGACAGACTCTCATTTATATAATAAGATACTAATAATAAAATTGATATAAATATGTTACGTCAGTTGTTATAAGTGTTACAAATATTAACATCATTTATACAATTGATGTAAAGAATTTACACCATTTCTTAAAAGTGATACACATTTGCATCAATTCATAAAACCGACACGACATATTTGCATCACCATTTGTAGTGTCATTTTTATAAGTGATGCAAATTTTGTTTGCATCAATTAAAACTGATGTAAATCTACAAAATAAATGACACATTATGCCCAATTTTTTGTAGTGACTATTTAAAAATTGTCCCTAAAGTTCAAGACATAAGCTCCTAAAGCTCTCTATGTAAGATTTAAATCAATCAATTAAAAATTTGCACATCACAATATACGTAATTAATTTTTTCTAAATGACAATAAGTCAAATTTTCTTAATATACAATTGGAAAATAGCTATAAAGTTGATGAGGTATTTATTTATTTTCGTTTTTTTAACTTCCATTTTTTAATTGTTGGGTTTTTCCTATTTCTTCTTTTCCAGTTATGAAAAATATATTTGTTTATAAAAATTTAAAATAATACATGGATGATTAAAATTTAGAGACGATTGGAAACATTAAATTTTACTTAATTGTTTAGAAAATTACTAGCATATATACACATTTAATTTGTTTATTTTTTTCTCGATAACGTGGAAGGATAAAAAAATCAATTCATGTTGGTGCTTAGGCCAAAACCGTCTATTATAAGTTTGAATTTTACAATAAAATGTTATGTAAAAACAAATGACATATACGATTTAATGTGGTATAGGTGACTATGGTGTTTCTTCGAAATCCGGTAAGTAAATTACGTTTTCAAATAATAATATAAAATTCCTTAAAATGGCAAATTGTTAAAAATAAATAATGATATGCATGTTTAATCTAATTTAATATGTTTTTCAAA
The DNA here is from genome assembly GCA_900128785.1 of Arabis alpina. Lineage (NCBI taxonomy): Eukaryota > Viridiplantae > Streptophyta > Magnoliopsida > Brassicales > Brassicaceae > Arabis > Arabis alpina. Next base: position 15,826,644 of record LT669794.1, on the reverse strand, counting down.
TAAAATTTGCCAAAAAAACATAACACTATCCAAAAAAAAGAATATATGTAAAGCATTGGTACACTTTTAAGAACTCATGTTCCAAATTCAATTTCGTAAACTTGATAATCATATTAACTATCAAGTAATTGTTATGTCAAGTATATGCATTTATTTATTTTTATTGATTTGACTATTCATATCATAAATAAAATTGACTAAATAATATTTTAAAAATGGTTAGGGAATATATGTGTATGAAAAAAGAGTTAGAGTATGTTCTGATATCTATATTTATAAATCTTATAAGGATCAATGGATTCTCTTAAAAAAGATTATTACTAAAAATATATGTACTTTGTTATGGTTATTAAAATAATATTGAAACTTTGAAAGTTCGGCATTGAACATGATAATTATTTGAATATAATTTAAGACTCACTGTCAAGGAGAGATGAGAAATACAAAAGTAAAAGGAGCTAAAAAAACCAAAAGAATGGAAACAAATAAATTGAAGGATGTGCAAAAAAGCATCTATGTGCTTTATGAGATTTTTTAGTTATTAGATTATTATAATTTTTTTTGATGTGATTTCGTTGCAAAATAATCATATAATTTTCATTTAGAAGAATATATATCCAAAAATTAAATATTTATTATCTTAAAAGTGAGAAAAATGTGTTCTGATTTTACCAAACATGTTTATTTTGTAAGGATGATTTCTAATGATGGATGTGGATGGTTAAAGGTTAGAGGTAGCAAATTAATATTTTTACAGGCCAAGAGAGTTAAAAAAAATCTCTTGATATTTATCAAACAAAAAAACATGAGTTCATGATCCTATAGAAAATAATATTATCACAATATTACAATTAAAGATGTACAAACAGTTGTAAATTTTGTTTGTTTGTTGGAGAGTAAATTAGAAATTTAGGTTTTATGTCCGTTAGTTTTAAAGCTATTCAATGGGGTACACCCATGGCCGGTCCTGAGGACAGCCCAAGGAGGCGTGGGCTTTGGGCCTCCGAATTTTTCCATTTTATTAGTATTACAAAAAGGCCTCGAATTTTTTTTTGCAAAAAGGCCCCCGAATTTAAAAATATCTTTACAAAACCTAAACAAAATAACAAATTTGGATTTGGGCCCCCAAATTTTCAAGCCCGCCCCTAGGTACACCTTATCACATTGTTGATAAATTGTGAAGTGGACAATCCTCTTAATTTATAATAAAAATTACATTCGTATATGCCTACGTCTAACTAACTAATTAAAAATATTAGCAAACCTAAATATACATTACCGCAATCGATAAAACAAACCCACGCTACGCGTGGGTATAAAATCTAGTCTGTACTATATAAAAGTTGAAGCTATAAGCTTCTGAGGGAGTCCACATAGGCGATAAATCAACCTATAGTGTTATGCCACGTCAATATGTATGAATTAAGTTAATTTTGTTTTTGTGGATAATGAGAAACTTTCCCTTTTTTAAATTAAAAATATTAAATTTCAATTGTTAATTGAGAACTTCTATTTTAAATGACAAAAAACATCTAACATCTAGAACAAATTGGTTTTGGAAAAGATAGGCTAAAAGGAAATTTACCATTACTATTAGAATTAGGAAATAATAGTTTTTTATATTATATTTAAATTATTAATTGAAGACTTCCATTTTAAATGACAAAAAACATCTAATATCTATAACAAGTTGGTTATGGAAAAGATAGGCTAAATGTAAATTTACCATTACTATTAGAAATAGAAAATAGTAGTTTTCTATTTTCTATTAGGATTGGAAATAGCAATGTTGTGCTATATATACCTAGATTGAGTTGTGATCAAAGGCATGAGTTTTGAAGTTTAGTTTTGAGTTATTTTCTAAACCTAATAAATAGAGTTATTTTTTATATTATATAGAGAGTTATTCTTTAGATCAAGGCTTGAAAAACATCATGTGTATATTGTCCATCTCAAGGTATTTTTATTAGTGGATGTTCTTTATATTAAGCATTTCTTTTTTATTATTTCTTTATTATTGTTATTCGTTTCTTTATTAGTCCATGCTCATTAATACTTTTTAGGATTTGCATGGTATATTCGTCTTACATATTACACATAGTACGGGGTATATTGGTTGTTTGTCTTACGCTTGTATTGTTTAATGATGTTTATGGTTTCTTACGATAGTTTTGTTGTTCTTTGTTTTTCTTATTCACAGTTTGCCGTGTCGAATTCTTCGTTCTTATGTTAGTCTTCATATTCTTATCGATGATTTTTTGTAATTTTTGCTATAAGCTTCTAAAGGCGTCCACCTAAGCATTAAACAACCAATAGTGTCATGCCACATCAATATTTAATATTGTTTTCTATTTATTGTTAATAGGAAACTAAGAGATAAATTTCTTTTTTTCATAAACCTATTGCTTTTAGGTATTATTATAGATTATTTTAAAAATTTAAGGTAGTAGTAGCAATTATGTTAATCTAGAAATATCTTTATAATTTCCTATAAAGATATTTATTTAAAAATTAATATAAAGTCTATTTTTAGCAAAATAGAAGTTAATCTATATATATTCATTTAATATATATTAATTTTAGTTTGATTTTATAGTCAAACTGAATTATTCTTTAACTTCTATTTAGTGTGCTATAAATCAACCAATAGTAACGTGACACGTCAATATTTATGAATTACGTTAATTTTGTTTTTGTTGAAAATATGAAACTTTTCTTTTTTAAATGTCAAAAATCATCTATTTCCTTACGCAAATAGGAAATTTTAAAAGTTGAAGCTCTAACCTCTTAAAGGTGTCCACGTAAGCATTAAATTCAATAGTCACGTCAATATTTATGAATTAAGTTAATTTTGTTTTTCTTAATAATGGAAAAATTTATATTTTTAATGACAAAAATCATCTATATAATCAAATAGGAAATTTTAATATTAATGTTTAAAAATTGTTCCTAAAGTTCAAGGTATAAGCTCTTAAAGCTGTCCATGTAAGACTTAAATCAATCAATTAAAAATTTGAACATCACAATATACATAATTATATTTTTCTAAATGACAATAAGTCAAATTTTCTTAATATACAATTGGTAAATAGCTATAAAGTTGATGAGTTATTTACTTATTTTCGTTTTTTTAACTTCCATTTTATAATTGTTGGCTTTTTCCTATTATGATTTTTCCACTTATGATTTTTTTTTTTATAAAAGTTAAAATAATACATGGATGATTAAAATTTAAAGACAATTGGAAACATTAAATTTTACTTAATTATTTAGAAAATTACTAGCATATATTCACATTTACTTGTTTATTTTTTTTCTCGATAACATGGAAGGATAAAAAAGTCAATTCATGTTGGTGCTTAAACCAAAACCGTCTATTATAAGTTTGAATTTTACAATAAAATGTTATGTAAAAACTACTGACATCCACAATTTTATGTGGTATAGATGACTATGGTGTTTCTTTGGAATATGGTAAGTAAATTACGTTGTCAAATAATAATATCAAATTCCTTAAAAAATGGCAAATTGTTAAAAATAAATAATGCTATGCATGTTTAATCTAATCTAATATATTTTTCAAATACAATTTTCCAAAAAATCATTACACTATCCAAAAAGAGAAAATAGGTAAAGCATTGGTACACTTTTACGTACTCATGTTCCAAATTCAATTTTGTAAACATCTAGTCTTCAATCATCCTATTAGCAAAATTTTACTACAAATGAATAAAATTGTTAACTAATGAAAAATATAACTCAATAGAGTGGTCCACGATAGATTTAATGAAGCAATCGCCAAAGATTAATCTTCATGTGGTTTGTTGATAACTTTGGTTCCTTCACCTTTTGAGGTTTCTTCCATACAATGTTTGGCTATAAAAACAATATTTATAACATTGAAAAATAAAAATAAGAAAAACAAATTAAGTAATGTTAATAGTAATTAAAATATTCTAAAAAATATAAAGTATAATTACTTAAGCTAATAAAAAGATAATCCTATTAACTATCAAGTAATTATTATGTCAAGTATATATATTTATTTATTTTTATTGATTTGACTATTCATATCATAAATAAAATCGGGACCAGAGGATTTTATTAATTTATGGTGATTATCAATTTATAGAGTATTAATTTATAGAGGTTTTACTTTACATTTTTATTGTGCACATTGGAGTCTCCTCAAAAAGATGATTACTAAAAATAGATGTATTTTATTATGGTTATTAAAAAATACTTAAACCTTGACAGTTTGGCAATGAACATGATATTTATTTGAATCCAATTTAAAACTCAACGTCAAAGAGAACGAGAAATACAAAAGTGAAGGGTTCTAAAAGAACAAAAGAGTGAAAACAAAAAATTATGGGTGTAGAGTTACTGGATTTTTTTTTAATTAAATTATGATATATTTGATATGATTGTGTTGCCAAATAATCACATAATTATTTTTGAGAAGAGTACATATCCAAAAGTTAAAGATTTATGTTCTAAAAGAATATGAGCTTAAACACTACACTTTGATTAGATAGAGAAGGTAATGCAACTACATGAACATTCACTAGCTGAATTCAATAAAGCATACATGAACATTCACTAGCTGAATTCAAACATTACATATATATATATATGTGATTCTCTAACACGTAAAAAATTACCGATGCCGATATATGTTAGTATTTATGGTAAATAAATTATTAAATTCACTACGATTGATTTACTTTTTTACAGTTACATTTTTGCATTCATCTATATCAAGAGATAACTAATTTAAAATTAGCTTATCCAAATATCTATTAAACTCATCAATAAACAAACCCACGCGTAGCGTGGGTATAAAATCTAGTCTATACTATATAAAAGTTGAAGGTATAAGCTCCTAAAGACGTCCACATGGGCGATAAATCAACCAATAGTGTCGTGCCACGTCAATATGCATGAATTAAGTTAATTTTGTTTTTAGTTGATAATGAGAAACTTTTCCTTTTTTTTAACTAAAAATATTATATTTAAATTGTTAATTGAAAACTTCCATTTTAAATGACAAAAAACATCTAACATCTATCACAAGTTGGTTATGGAAAAGATAGGCTAAAAGAAAATTTACCATTACTATCAGAATTAGGAAATAGTAGTTTTCTATTTTCTATTAGGATTGAAAATAGCAATGTTGTGCTATATATACCTTGATTGAGTTGTGATCAAAGACATGAGTTTTAGAGTTTAGTTATAACCCTATATGATGATATCGGGTTAGTAGTCCTCTATTTTCTCAACATGTTTTCTATAGATGTTTTTGTTTTAAAGTATCTGATTCGTTCTTTGGTGATTTTATTTGGTTTTATTTTGGCTCTTTCATCATCGGTTTATTGTTACACCTTCTTACTTTTTAAATTTTTTTTTTTCCAGGTTCAGATCATAATTTTTCCAATTTGTGGTGATATCATGTATGTTATTTAGTTTTTCCTCTATAACTAGTGCAGTTTTTTGGAGTTTTATATATTGTTAATCAACTCCCTCGCTTTATTGTTGTTTTATGTACAATTTTTTTTGCCACAGTGAAATCTAATACTCTTATTATTTTTGTTATTCTTTGTTTCTCAAGCGGATCTTTTGGCTTGGTTTTGTGCGTTCTACATTGGTTCATAAAACTGTTGCTTTTATTTCTTTGTTGGTTTGAATGTTCACTTACCGAACAATTGAAATAAAATATTCCAACTAGGAAAATTTGTAAGACACTGCGAGTGGCTCCGTTGGCTCTTTCTCCTCTCCATCTTTTTGGTATTTTTGTCATCTCTCTCGCGATTCATATTCCAATTCGTTGATATCCTCTCTCGTGGTAGTTCTTTTAAATGTTCTATATATTTGTGTGTTTCTTAGTTTCTTATTTCCCTTTTTTATTCTCAATTATAATAACTAGATCAATTGCTTTATTTCTTTTCAATTTGATCAATGCAGCAAACAAAAAAAACTAAGGAAGCTATCATATTTTTCATATCAATGAATTGAGACGTGTTCTTCATATTTTTTGTTTAATTACTTTTAGCTGCCTTTAATGTTTTGGATTTGTTGAATAACAAAACTTCTGTGATCAAACTATTAGTGCCAACTTGTTAGTTTTAAATTTATGTAAATTTTGTTTTGTATAATATTTCTAACCCAAAAATGTAGTAGAACACAAAAAATTTCAAGGCCCAAATATTAATCTGCTTTTTAATATTTTCACAAACTAATCTATTTAAGAAGAACCTATGTATTTTCGAAAAAACTAAAATAAAATGATAGGGAATATTTTTTTTTTAATGAATATTTATGAATTAAGTTAATTTTTTTTTATTGATAATAGGAAACTAATTATTTTTAAATTTAAGTAAATTTTGTTTTGTATAGATTATGTTTAACCCAAAAATGTAGTAGAACACACAAGAAAATAAAGGCCCATATATTAATATGCTTTTAATATTTTCACAAACTTTTCTGTTTAAGAAAAATCTATGTATTTTAGAAAAGCTAAAGTAAAATGATAATTACTATTTTTTTTAAAGAAAACAAATGAAAAGCAATATAAGCCGCTTCACAAGAATCTTTTATTTTTGTTACATAAATATTTTTTTGTTAAATGCAAGAGGGAATGAAGAAAGATGTAAATAAGGGGAAAAACGTTTTTTGTATAAATGTATGTATATGTGTGTTAACTTATGTTCGTGATTTTATGCAAACATATTTTGTTTTTTGATAACTTCATAAATTAAATAAGAAATTGGAGAGAGGGAAATTCTAAGGTTTAAAGTTAAGGTGTTAAAAAATGTCCACTAAAACATTACAAATATAATATTTTCAAAAAGTTGAACCTAATTAAAATGTAAGATTGGCTTAAAAACGTATTTCTATTGGTCCATATCAGTATTTAAAACTATGTTAGTTTCTCTCTTTTATTAATAGGAATTTTTCCATTTCCGTAAATTTTATTTCTTATTTTTGTTTAACAAATTTTCCATTAAAAGTATGCATTTTGAAATATGTAAAGTGAAATTAAATATTGTAGTTATTAAATTGTACTTCTTCTGTGTTTTAGATGTTTTCAGCTTTATTTTTGTTTCTAAAAAGTGTGTTTGATGATAATGAGCATATACAAAGTGTAGCAGTTGAAGTTTTAGATTGAACCCTTGGAAAAGCTTAATCTTCTAGGCAGAAGAGGAACAGAAGCGTAAGATATTTGCTGGTGAAGTAACAAAAGTTATAAGTATTAACCGGGAAAGAAGTATGTAAAAACAATAAATATAGAAATCAAACCTAGGCTAACTATAAGTGACATTTTCATGTGATAACCCATAGGCTTCTGAGAAGAAGTGGAAAATAGAGAAAAAGAGTGTGAAGAACACAAGCGTTATTGACATATACATTTTCACATTATGTATACGTTATTGAAATTTTGGACGTATACATAATGTGAAATTAAATATTTATTAAATTGTATATTTTTTATCAACTCATTTATAAAACAAACTCACGCGTAGCGTGGGTATAAAATCTAGTCTATACTATATAAAAGTTGAAGCTATAAGCTCCTAAAAGCGTCCACATAGGCGATAAATCAACCTATAGTAACGTGCCACGTCAATATTTAGTAGTACATCATTATATTCTTTGTTAAAAGAAAACTTCTATTTTTTAAAAAAATTGTTTTGTTCTATTTTCTTACTACTTTTTCCAATTTTCTAAATTCATATACCTTAAAAAAAAAGTACAGAAAAATAAAATAGTATTGATCGAAATAATGGGGTTTTGGGCTAATAACAATTCATAGCCCATATCAATAGTCGGTTCCTAATTTACTTATATTACTAAAACAGAAAACTATTATAAACCCTTGGTAATACAGTATACGGCGACGATTGTTATGAGCGACAGTTGTTGGGGATTTTTTCGTTAGTTCTTCTTCATCCTATTGACTGTTGATGGGAATTTCTTCGTCAGTTATTCTTGGTCGTATTGGCTATTGTTGATAAGCGGTGATGGGTTCAATGGAGTTTGTTCTATGAGATATGTCTGGTGAATTGGTTTTCTCTACGGGTTGTTTAGAAGAAAACGAGTTCCATCGTTTTTGAGAAACCGTTTACACTTGAAAACAAGTAAGTGAAACGACAATCAAGGGTACAGGTGAAGAAAGAGATGTTGAATGAGTTTATGATTTGTGCATGGTGTCTTAAAATAGTTACTAGCTCATGAGAGTTTTGTTTGCGGTGAAGAAACTTAATAATAATGGGTTTATAGAACTTAAACCAAGTTTCTACAGATTTCTAATATTGTTTATGGAGATGGAGATGATGAAGAAGAATTTATGGAGAGAATAGTAGTTGAGTATGGAATTTGAAGACCAATAGGTTTATGATTATGAAGATGAGTTTGAGCACAGTGATCTGATGGATTGGTTTTCTCTACGGGTTGTTCAGAAGATGTTGACTTTTTCCGAACACGAGTTCCATCGTTTTTGAGAAACCGTTTACACTTGAAAACAAGTTAGTGAAACGACAATTGAGGATTTTATTTACAAAGGAACACATGAAGAAAGAGATGTTGGTTTATGAGTTGTGCATGGTGTCTTGAAATAGTTACTAGCTCACAAGAGTTTTGTTTGTGGTGAAGAAACTTAATAATAATGGGTTTATAGAACTTAAACCAAGTTTCTACATATTTCTAATATTGCTTATGGAGATTGACATGAAGAAGAATTATTTATGGAGAGAATAGCTGTTGAATATGGAATCTGAAGACCAATAGGTTTATGATTATGATGATGAGTTTGAGCACAATGATTTGATCGAGAGATTGAAAACAGAGAGATTGAACACCATTCTTCAGGAATCAATTTAGTTTTTCGTTAATTATGATATATAGATTTTGTATTGCAGGTTTCATGCGGATTTTAACATACTATAATGTTCATAAAAGAATGCATATCCATCTACTTTTGGTGTTTTGTAATTTGGTAATACGCTTTATTCTTACTATAAGTTTGTGTTATTTTAAATTGAGTCTTGCATATGTAGTTTGTGGCTCAGTGCATGGTATTATTAATTCTATCGAATAACTGGTCTCAACCCACCATGGAAACCAATGTTAGGATCAGCCACGTCAGGCAAGTTTTTATAATCAAAATGGAATTAGAAACTTCTCCTTTTGCTTTGGTTAATAGCTTAGGTCATCATGTGGATTTTATTGTCTTATTTTACAATTTCCTTAGCCATGAACGTGCTTAATCTTTAACAAAAAAAAACTGAACATTCTTAATTAAGCAGCATCGTTCTCTGTCTCAAAAGTATCTAAGTTCCTATTTTTTAGATATTAGTTATACTATCTAAAAAAACGATACCCGTACCTAGATTTTGTATTAGGTTTCATTTGAAAAGCTATGAAAGTCGATGTATGCTTTGGTTTTGTTCCATATTTTCCTTTTGTTTAATCTGATGTTTTTCTACCTCTATTTACTTTCAAAAACAAGACTACAGGATGGCTTTTAGAAAGAACCGCCAGGCTTTTGTTTATAAAATATATGTATAAATTTTCAGATTTGTTCGATGAAGCTTACTTTATTGTGTTATATATAGTTATTTACATGGGTTGAAGCTTCAAATTCCTGAGTTGTTGCAAACGTTTTTGTTATTTAAATTGTTTTTACTTATACATCAAGCCTTGGTCCACAACAAAAAAATCTTATTGAAACATTGCGAATATATCGTAGTAAAGTTGAACCTAATTGAAGTTAAAGCGTCCACATAGGATTAAAAAACGTAATTATATAGGTCCAATTTTGCATTTAAATTTATGCTAATTTTTTGTTGTTAATACGAATTTTTCCATCTTCATAAAGTTCGATTCTTATTTTTCTTTTAACAATCTTTTCCATTTTTTAAAAAAAATATGCATTTCGGAATACGTAAAGTGAAATTATTATTAAATTGTATATGTTTTCAATATTATATTTATAAAAGTAGAAAAAAAGTAAACATGTCAAAACATACATATATGAAATAAGGAAGAAGTAGATACAATTTTGGCAATACATGCTTAATTATTTGATGGATCTAAATGAAAAAAATGAAAATTATATAATTGAGTTAGTCAAGAATAAAATATAAGTGCAAATTTTCCATTTTCTTTTAAATATATACATGTTAGAAGATGTAAAGTGAAATGAAAATAGTTCATAAATTTTCTGTTTTTCAAATGTACATTTTTTGTAACAAAAATAGAACAAAAAAGGTAAACATGACAAAACACACATATCTTATTATATAAAGTAGAGTTTGTCAAAATTGTAACTCACGAGATCTTGACACGTGTCTAATAATGATCGAGATGATGACACGTGTTAAGTTTTTAAAATTAATAAGGAAAAAAATCAAAATAGTAAACTAACAAAATAATAGTGAAGTAACTAACCAAATTGTAAATAATCTTATGTACAAAAAGTTAAAAATAAAAACACATAAAATAATTGTTAAGTAACTAACCAAAATGTAAAACAAAAAAAAATGGAAATTACACAAAATAATTGTCAAGTAAGTAGCCAAATTGTAAAAAGGTAAATTTTTAATAGTCCAAATTAATTAGAAACCAATAAATGTTAAAATAAAAACAAAATAACATTTACCTTATTGTTCCATTAACATATTTTAAAGAAAGTAGCCAAATTGTAAAAAGGTAAATTTAAAGTAGTGCAAATTGATTAGAACCAATAAATGTTAAAATAAAAACGAAATAACATTTTCCTTATTGTTCCATTAACATATTTTTCTATCAACCAAAAAAGAAGAATTAAACATAACAATATGCTCAAACTTAAAAAAATGTTAATACTTCATAAAAGGCAAATTCACAAACTATATAATACACACCTCTCACAATTTAATGCACAACTCAAATCCTCAAATTTCTTAGCAAATCATGAATATCATTGCTCCACAAATCAATCAAAAATATTTAACTTTCGATCAATTAGATCGAAATCGTGTTTACCGTCGAACTATTGGCCGTATTCTTCGAAAGTGGGAGGCTAGAAATCTTAAAGCAAACAACGTATTTATGGGAATGAAACTTCTTTTACTTGATGAAAAGGTTAGTATACATCAACTGTATCCAATTCAACATCCTTCAACTTATTCAAACTTATGGTACCTTCTACGTGTAGCTTTAGATTATCTATAAATATTTATTTACACTCAAAGTTTCAAACACTAATAATACATAGAAAGATTTACTTAAACTATGACGTCATCTGACTCTATTATATGTATGCTGCTTTCCACATATATTTTTTGCAAAATCTTTAAAATATAATGCATCGTCATCTTCTGTCTCAATTATATGTATGACCGATTTACACTTATATATTTGTTACAATATTCAGTCTCTTGCACTACACTTAACTAGGTTTAAATCTTTCCTATTTAACCAATTTTTAAATTTTAAAACAGGAAAACACAATTCAGTGCTTCATACATCATTCTATGCTTCAGAAATTTGGAGACCACCTCTCTGAGGGAAACATCATTGAAATCTGCAATTTCAATGTACAATCGGCTAGCATCAAGAAATATAAAGTTTCTAACCATCAATTTTCCATAAGATTAACAGAGAGAACAAAGGTTGCAAGTCTTGGATAAGAATCTTACAAGATTTATCTTGAAAAGTTTCGTTTAAAAACTTATCACGATTTGGTCAAACTTCAAGATTTGTATCTTTATTTTAAGAACTATTTAAATTCTTGATTTTATTTTCTATTAAATACTTATATAAGTCTAATATTAATTTTGTTCCATACAGATACAATTGGTTATATCGGTAAAGTCGACAAAGGTGATGTTCGTAGTAGAGCTAATCCAAACACAACAATTAGGAAAGTAGACTTGACCCTTTTACTCGAGAAGTAAGTTTTAATACCACATCCATCGTCTAACTATCTTATTAATTAAATATAACACAAACGTTCTATCGTTTTAATTCTTGATTGTTATTCTGATTTTCATAGTGGAATTGAAGTCCATGCACTCATATGGGCAGAACAAGCTGAAAATTTTGAAGACAAATATCGTGTAATAGAAGATGATAACAATGTTCTCATTATGACAAGTGTTCTGGTGAAGATGTATGAAGGAGCATTACAATTTACGGCATCTTCTTCAACTAAGTGTTATTTTAATCATGATTCTGATTCTGTTACTGAATTTAGGAAAAGGTAAAAGTATATTCAACTATCTACATTAGCATATTTAAAAATCTTAACAGCTAAAAGTATATTCAGCTATCTACTAAATATTTTTTTTTAAATCAGCTTAATATATGAAGGTGGCTGCTCAGTTAATCTACATACGGTGATTCAACATGAAAAATCTGAAGAGGAACAACAGTCCATTAATCATATTTGGGATTATGTTTCATCGGATAATCGTATGGTAATGTAGTTATTTCTATTTCTTTTGTAAATTCTAACATGATTTATATGTTTCTTATTAACTTCTTTGTAACATATTTGTAATTAAACTAATTGCAGCCAAAAGAATTTTCATGTGAAGCAACTATCGTGGACATTTTTTCACGTAAAGGGTGGAACTACATATCATGTTCAGCATGCCATAAAGGTTTGAAAAAGTTAGATACCTCCTTTTTCTTGCACAAAATGTAACAAATCACAGGCCATTGGAATGCTAAGGTAAATTTAGTTATTTTTACTTAAATTAATTTTCTATATACATCTAGGGATATTTACACCACTTCTTATGTCTGCAGCTTTAAAGTTGAAATCATTGTTGATGATGGCTACGATTCTGCAACTTTAATCCTATGGGATCCAGAGTCTTCCAAATTGCTTCGAACAACCGCAGAAAAAATAGCTTCAGAAAATGTAAGTATTATCTTTATCAACATATGAAACCTTTCCCATAGTTCTTTATATAATAAGATATATGTGTGTTTGATATAGGTTAAAGATGCTTCAAGCAACAAAGGACTAAACTGCATTCCTACATGTGTGAAATCAATTGTTGGAAAGACTTATTTATTCCGAATTAAAGTTGCCAAAAAGGATTTTGATGCATTGGATCCAAGCTTTTCAGTTTCAGAAGTCATCCACAAACAACCCAAGGTATCTAAATATATATAAGATCTAACGTTATAATATTCGACCATTTTCAAGAATATAATGCCTAATATCTTTTGTGCAGACAAATTTGGAAGGAATGTGAAAGGAAACGCCAACAACGTGAGGAACATATTGCTAATGACCTTCAAAAGAAACCAAGAACTGAATTGCTGAAATATTATTCAAAACTTTTTGTCTCTCGAATACTTATACTTTTATTTATAGAAACTTTAATATTTAAAATGTTTTGGATCTTATTTATAAATCACTATTTTAAAATTATAAACATGGTTTACGTCTTTAGATTAAAATCTTATTATATAAAAGAGAGTTTGTCAAAATTGTAACTCACGGGATCGCGACATGTGTCAATGCTAATTTAGATCGTGACATGTGTTAAAACTTAAAATTAATTAAAAAAAATTAAATTTAAAATGGAAAATTAACAAAATTATTGTCAAGTAATTCAACAATAATAAAAAGGAAACTTTCTACTAACCCAAAACTATTAGAAGAAAAAATAGAAAATTTCTAATAATTTAAACTTACTACAGATTGAGTTTTTAAAATTAATATAAACTAATCATAAAAATCCAAAAGAAATAAAATAGAAAGAATATAAGCTTAAGAAAGGTAAAAAAAATAATTTCAATTATAAAAAAAGACAAATTTTATTATATAAAGTTGAATGCGCACCAAATCGTAACTCGCTACATTATGACATGTGTCATTGTTACTTTAGATTGTGACATGTGTCAATAAAAAAATTCATAATCTATATTATTTACTTTTACATCAAATTGTAATCTAATTTAAAAATTAATAATAAATTAAAAGAAAATATCAATTAAAAAGGAAAACAAAAAATATGAAGTCAAAAGAAACAAAATTAAGGAAAAAAGTATAGTCATAACAAAAAACTGCATAACAATTAGAAAAAGATAGTCAATGCAATTGGAAAAGAGGAAACGAAGTGTCGACAAAAAATATAATTGTCATCATGGTCAAATAAATTAAGGCAAATAGGTTTCAGACCAATTAAAAAAAAATGCAATTAGAAAAAGAAAATTAAGCTTAAAAATGGTATAATTACCATTATGTTCAAATAACAAAATGTTGTTAATCAAATAAAAATGTATAATATCATATTTTAAATTAGCAAACAAAAATTTATAATTTTATATAATACACGAAGATCGTTCCCTATTTTAATATGACATCATTTTATTTTATTCTCTTAATCAAAAGAGTTATAAGTCGAAGTAAAATGATACAATATAAAAGACTATTTATGCAATTGGAAAAAGTTACCTAATAATTATATGAATCTCAATTTTGAATATAATTTACGGGTTTTAATTTAGAATATAATTATACGGGTCATAACTATATAAATTATTAATTTTAATATCTAATACCCGCATATTATGCGGGTCCTAATCTAGTATATATATATATATTACAAGGAAGTATAAACAAATCTAATACCTATTGCTTTCCAAAAACGTTCATTTATTGAATTTGTTATAAATGTTTTGTTAGACCATTGATCAAGCGATGATAAAATAAGATAAAATTTAGATCAAGACGATGTGTTTGATAATAAATGAGCATATACAAAGTGCAGGAGTACTGAAGTTTCAGATTGAACCCTTGGAAGAGTTTCTAAGAAAAAAGATGAGCACAAACATAAGCTATTTATGCGTGAACCAACCAGCGTTGTTATCATCAATCGAGAAAAAAGTAAGAAAAAAATGTAGAAAACAAACCTTAGCTAAAACTATAAGTGACTTTTTCATGGAGAAACCATATAGGTTTATGAGAAGAAAAGAAAAGTACAGAAAGGGAGTGTGAAGATCACGACCAATATATTGTAAGAATCATAAACTCAGATGTTGATAGAGGGATAAGCAAAGTATATTAAAGGGTGGAAGAGTGTTAAAATGATATGCAATAACCATATCTAAACAAAAACATATATATATATATATATATATATATATATATATATATATATATAATTCTCTATACATTTAAAAAATTACCGGTAGGATACAGATTAGTATTTATGGTAAACAAATTATTTAATTCTGTATGGTTACTTCACTTTCTTACCATTACACTTTTGCATAGGTATATGTCAACATCTACCTAATTTAAAAATAGCAAGTTCAAACATATGTTAAACTTAACGATAAAACAAACCCACGCGTAGCGTGGGTATAAAATCTAGTCTATACTATATAAAAGTTGAAGCTATAAGCTCCGGAGGGCGTCCACATAGGCGATAAATCAACCTATAGTGTTATGCCACGTCAATATGTATGAATTAAGTTAATTTTGTTTTTGGTTGATAATAAGAAAATTTCCCTTTTTAACTAAAAATATTATATTTAAATTGTTAATTGAAAACTTCTATTTTAAATGACAAAAAACATCTAACATCTATAACAAGTTGGTTATGGAAAAGATAGGCTAAAAAGAAATTTACCATTACTATTAGAATTAGGAAATAGTAGTTTTCTATATTATATTTAAATTGTTAATTGAAAACTTCCATTTTAGATGACAAAAAACATCTAACATCTATAACAAGTTGGTTATGGAAAAGATAGGCTAAAAGGAAATTTACCATTACTATTAGAATTAGGAAATAGTAGTTTTCTATATTATATTTAAATTGTTAGTTGAAAACTTCCATTTTAAATGGCAAAAACATCTAACATCTATAACAAGTTGGTTATGGAAAAGATAGGCTAAAAGGAAATTTACCATTACTATTAGAATTAACAATAGTAGTTTTCTATTTTGTATTAGGATTGGAAATAGCAATGTTGTGCTATATATACCTTGATGGAGTTGTAATCAAAGGCATGAGTTTTAGAGTTTAATTTTGAGTTATTTTCTAAACCTAATAAAGAGAGTTATTCTTTATTTTATATAGAGAGTTATTCTTTAGATCAAGGCTTGAAAATCTTTATATGAAAACATCATGTGTCTATTGTCCATCTCAAGGTATTTTTATTAGTGGATGTTTATATTAAGCGTTTCTTTTTTGCGTTTTCTTTATTATTGTTATTCGTTTCTTTATTAGTCCATGCTCATTGATACTTTTTAGGATTTGCATGGTATATTCGTCTGACAATATTAAACATTGTACCGGGTATATCGTTTGTTTGTCTTACGTTTGTATTGTTTTAATGATGTTCATGGTTTCTTACGATAGTTTTGTTGTTCTTTATTTTTCTTATTCACAGTTATCCGTGTCGAATTCTTCGTTCTTTTGTTAGTTTTCATATTCTTATCGATGATTTTTTGTAATTTTCTCTATAAGCTCCTAAAAGCGTTCACCTGAACATTAAATCAACAAATAGTGTCGTTGGAAATCAATATTTAGTAAAATTAATTGTTAATAGGAAACTAAGAGATAAATTTCCTTTTCTTCATAAACCTATTGTTTTTAGGTATTATTATAGATTATGAAAAATTCAAAAAAATTAAGGTAGTAGAAGTATTTAAAATATTAAAGATATGTATTTAAAAATTAATATAAATTCTATTTTTAGCAAAATAGAAGTTAATCTAGATATATTAAATTAATATGTATTAATTTTAAGGTAGTATTTGATTTTATAGTCAAACTGAATTATTCTTTAACTTCTATTTAGTCTGCTATAAATCAACCAATAGTAACGTGCCACGTCAATATTTATGAATTACGTTAATTTCATTTTTGTTGAAAATATGAAACTTTCCTTTTTTAAATGACAAAAATCATCTATTTTCTTACGCAAGTAGGAAATTTTAAAAGTTGAAGCTATAAGCTCTTAAATGCGTCCATGTAAGCATTCAATCCAATAGTGTCGCACGCCAATATTTAGGAATTAAGTTAATTTTTTTTTGTGCTGATAATGGAAAAATTTATATTTTTTTAGTTACAAAAATCATATATTTCCTTACGTAAATAAGAAATTTTAAGATTAATATTTAAAAATTGTTCCTAAAGTTCAAGGCATAAGCTCCTAAAGCTCTTCATGTAAGATTTAAATCAATCAATTAAAAATTTGCACATCACAATATACGTAATTAAATTTTTCTTATTGACAATAAGTCAAAATAATTTAATATACAATTGGAAAATAGTTATCAACTTGATGAGCTATTTAGTTATTTTCGTTTTTTTGAACTTCCATTTTTTAATTGTTGGTTTTTTCCTATTTTCTTCTTTTCCACTTATGAAATAAAATATTTTTTTATAAAAAGTTAAAAGAATACATGGATGATTAAAATTTAGAGACAATTGGAAACATTGAATTTTACTTAATTGTTTAGAAAATTACTAGCAAACATTCACATTTAATTTTTTATTTTTCTTGATAAGGTAGAAGGATAAAAAAATCAATTCATGTTGGTGCTTAGACCAAAACCGTCTATTATAAGTTTGAATTTTACAATAAAATGTTATGTAAAAACTAATGACATCTACGATTTTATGTGGTATAGGTGACCATAGTGTTTTTTTGAAATACAGTAAGTAAATTACGTTTTCAAATAATAATATAAAATTCCTTAAAAAATGGCAAATTGTTAAAAATAAATAATGTTATGCATGTTTAATCTAATTTAATATGTTTTTCAAATAAAATTTGTCAAAAAAACATTACACTATCCAAAAAGAGAATATATATACAAAGAATTAGTATACTTTTACAAACTAATGTTTCAAATTCAATTTCGTAAACATCTAGGCTCCAATCATCCTATAAGAATTATTTTACTACAAATGAATAAAATTGTTAACTAATGAAAAAATATAACTGAATAGAGTGGTCCACGATAGATTTAATGAAGCAGTCGCCAAAGATTAATCTTCATGTGTTTTTTTTGATGATAACTTTGGTTCCTTCACCTTTTGAGGCTTGTTCCATAATATGTTTAGCTATAAAAACAGTATTTATAACATTGAAAACAAAAAATTAGAAAAACAAATTAAGTAATGTTAACAGTAACTAAAATATTCTAGAAAATATAAAGTATAATTACTTAAGCTAATAAAAAGATAATCATATTAACTATCAAGTAATTGTTATGTCAAGTATACGTATTTATTTATTTTTATTGATTTGACTATTCATATCATAAATAAATTTGACTAAATAATATTTTAAAAATTCTTAGGGAATATATGTGTATGAGAAAGAGTCAAAGTATGTTACGATATCCATATTTATAAATCTTATAGGGATAAATGGATTCTCTTAAAAAAATTATTACTAAAACTATATGTACTTTGTTATGGTTATTAAAATAATATTGAAACTTTGAGAGTTCGTCATTGAACATGATAATTATTTAAATATAATTTAAGACTCACCGTCAAAGAGATATGAAAAATACAAAAGTGAAAAAAGCTAAGAAAACCAAAAGAGTGGAAACAAATAAACGGAAGGATGTGCAAAAAAGCATCTATGTGCTTTATTAGATTTTTTAGTTATTAGATTACAATATTTTTGATGTGATTTTGTTGCCAAATAATCATATAATTTTATTTTAGAAGAATATATATCCAAAAATTAAATATTTATTATCTTAAAAGTGGGAAAATTGTGTTTTGATTTTAACAAACATGCTAATTTTGTAAGGATGATTTCTAATGATGGATGTGGATGGTTAAAGCTTAGAGGTAGCAAATTAATATTCTTACAGGCCAAGAGAGTTAAAAAAAGCCCTTGATATTTATCGAACAAAAAAACATGAGTTCATGATCCTGTGGAAAATAATATTATCAAAATATTACAACTAAAGATGTAAAAAGAGTTGTAAATTTTTGTTTGTTGAAGAGTAAATTAGAAATTTAAGTTTTATGTCCGTTAGTTTTAAAGTTATTCAATGGGCTACACCTTATCACATACAACAACTATTTGTCACATTGTTGATATATTGTAAAGTGGACAATTCTCTTAATTTATAAAAAAAATTGCATTCCTATATGCCTACGTCTAACTAAACTAATTAAAAATATTAGCAAACCTAAATATACATTACAACAATCGATAAAACAAACCCACGCGTAGCGTGGGTATAAAATCTAGTTTTCTAGAAAAATTGCATGGAAACTCCACCCAAGAACCGTTTCCTGTTTCGAAAACGTTTCGGAATCGGAAACGAAATAGAAATGCAGTGGAAATGCGTTTCTTAAAAATATCAATTTGGAAACGTATTGGAAACGCGATTTTTTATTTTGGAAACACGATTTTTTATTTGAAAACAAATTAAGTAAATATTTTAAAAAAATATAATGATTTGTTTGTTATTTAATAAGTTTAAAAACCTATTATGAAACATTCATATATTTTTTTCTTCTATAATCGCTAACTATGATAACCTACAATGAAGATGATAGTCTAAATATTTAAATTTGAGTGTTGTTTTTTTAATCTTTACTTAAACTATTTATTGGATCTTTGTATTCAAATAATTTTTTAATATGGTTTTGATTTTTTTGTTTCATGATAATATTATATATATATATATAAATATGTATATATAGACGTTTCCAAAACGTACCCGTTTTTTTTTTTTTTTTTAAACTTGTTTCCGCGTTTGCTAATGTTTCGCTTCCTCGTACCCGTTTCCGATTCTATGCAGCATAGTAATTTTTGTTTTCTCGAAAAAATGATACTTTATTAATTTGAAAACGATCGGACATAGTCCTGATATAAACGACTACATAACCACCATGGAGGATAATACATTGAAGAATAAAAACAGAGTTTAATGGTCCTTTCTTTTGCTAATGTATGTGCTGGAACATTGTTTGACCGATTCGTATGAAGCAAATAACAAGCTTTGAACTTAGAGCGCCAGTGATGGATATCGTCACATATATTTGCAAGAGTAAAGACTTTGGAACTTCCATTCAAAATATCAAAAAACATTTTGTTATCACCTTCAAAAGTGATGTCAATGAAACCTTTGGACTACGTTTGTTGCATCGCCGTGAGTAAGGTTTTCGCTTCAGCCTCTAGAGGTGATTCGGAAAAACCTAAATTTTCAGTTCCCCAAGAGATAGGGATTCCATGATAATCTCTTACGAGCCAACCTGATATAGTTTTGTGGGAGAGAAGATCAAATGCAGCATCAAAGTTGCACTTATAAGGAGTTTGCGTTGGTCGTTTCCAACCGTTATTCCGAGCGGAATGAGAAAGATGTGAAGTGGCACAATGAATATGTGGATTGTGAGCAGTTTTCGAATTATGAGTAGCAGCAATCCATATCATGACATCCGCATGGGCTTCTTGAAAAACTCGTTGTGGAATCACTCGCTGTTTTCGAAAAATCAGATTACAACGAGATTTCCAAATTCGCCACAAGATCCAAAAAGGTAGTAGTTTTTGGACACCATTAAGCGTAGCAGTGCTCTGTAAATCCATGATGCTAAGTAAATTGGTTTCACAATTGGCATTCTGAGATACGTCTGGATTCCAAGGAGATTGACTCATTCTCCATGTCATCATTGAGACCGGGCATGTGAAGAAAAGATGAGAGATTGTTTCTGGTGTAAGACCACACCTTTGACATGTTGTGTCGATATGCATGCCACGAGTAGCTAATCTTGTTGATGTGGATAGGACTTGTGAGAGCATTCTCCAAAGAAAGTGTTTGAGTTTTGGCATGATATTTAATTTCCAAATCTTAGACTTAATTGTTGGATGACCATGTGGAAGTGGTAATGGGAGGGAATCATTAAGCGAATTTGTGAAAGCAAACCAATAGCCACTTTTAACAGTATATTCACCCGACTTATCATAGTTCCAAAAGAGACGGTCCGTCGTTGTTATTTTTTGCAAGATCTTGATCTTCCACATGTAACAGTTGGGTAATCGTATCAGTGTTCCACCGTTTGGTGTTTTGTGACTGAACTATTAATTCATTAACCAAACAATTTTGGTTCCATTCAAAATTTTTGTTGGATGGGGAGGTTGATCTGGAAGCCAATTATCTTTGAAAATTTTGGTATTGTTACCATCACCAACTACATGTATGACCCTTTTTTTAATGAGTTCTAAACCATAGAGGATATAACTCCAACCATATGATTGAATCTTCTTTGGCGTAGCTTCTAAAAGTGAAGAGTCTCGAATCTCGATAATACATGGCTTTCATGAGCCTCGCAAAGCGTCATTGAAATTAGTTAAGTCTCTGAAACCGAGACCTCCTTGTTTCTTTGAAAATTGTATTTTCTTCCAAGCCACCCATGGAATGCCTTTGTTTTGATCTCCTTTTTCACACCAAAACGCATTAGGAGGCTGGTGATTTCATCTGTTATGTGAACAAGTAATTTAAAACAAGACATCGAGTAAACAGACATTGAAAGTGCAACAGATTTGATTAAAATTTCTTTGCTTGTTTGTGATAGAAACTTGGCACTCCAAGAAGATGTCCTTTGTCGTACACTGTCAATGATGTATTCAAACATATCGCTTTTTTACGGCCAAATTGTTCAGACAATCCTAAATATTTTCCACCACCACCCTATTTATATATGCCAAGAATATGTTTAAGCGTTTTTAGAGGTCTCCAGGAATCTTATCAAATATCGTGATCATAGATTTCGTTGGATTTACTGTTTGACCAGACCAAAGTTCATATAACCGGAAGACTTCTTTGATTGCTTTGCAGTTTCGGTTGTTTGCTTGGCAAAAGAAAAGAGTCATCGGCAAATAGTAAATGGGTAATAGGTGGCACTTCATTTCCAATTATTATACCTCTTATGTTTCCTTTATTTGCAACCAAAGTAATCATGTGTCTGAACACGTCAGCACACAAAATGTATAGATATGGCGAAAGTGGATTGCCTTGATGTAAACTGCGTTGCGGCTTTATTTGACCTTGAGGATTCCTGTTAATGAGAATTGAGTATTCAACAGTGGTTACCGTGTTCATGATCCATTGAACCCAACGTTCATTGAAACCAAAAGCACGTAAAGTAGCTTCCAAAATTTTTCATTCAACACGATCATACGCTTTGTTAATATATGTTTTGATGGCCATGCAAGTTTGGGAGACACGTTTTCTTGATTTCAGGGAATGCATTAACTCATGAGCAATGAGAACATTATCAGTGATGATTCTACCAGGGATAAACGCTGCTTGAGCTTCAGACATTATCAGTGATGATTCGACCAGAGATAAACGCTGCTTGAGCTTCAGAAACAATCTCATGAAGATAAGTTTTTCAACGACCAACAAGTATTTTGGAGATTATTTTATACAATCCAGAGCCGTGATTATCTTAAATGGGATTTTTAGTTCTAGATGTCCACTTAACACTATAACTTTATTTTGTTTGTTTACTTTCAATAATTTTATTACAAATTTTCTTAACTAGATAAATTTTATAATTTTTTTGCAGTATTTATAAATCTTTAACTTTATAGTTATATATTTAATCTATTCAAACCAACCAAAAAAATTAAGATGCATATTATAAAACAATATATTGACTATATTTTTATGCGCTATATATATACTTTATTAAAAAAATCATTAGTAAAAGATGTATTTTTTTTAAGGTGTTGTCAAAACCGCCTTAAGCCACGAAAAAGCTAGGCACGGCAGTGTACAAGATATTGCATAAACCAATAGGTCTATAATCCGAAAGAGTAACCAGTTGGTCGATCTTTGGAATCATACAAAGATTTGTGTTATTAATGCCAGGTTTCATGTGAGATGAATGGAAATAATCTATGACTTCACGAATCACATTAGGACCTACAATATCCCAACATTCTTGATAGAAACGAGTTGTGAGTCCATCAAGACCATGAGCTCGATCAGCACCAATGGAGTCAAGAGCTTGTTTGATTTCAAGTTCAGTGATATCTTTTGTTAAGCTTTCATTAATTGCCTCTGTAACCGTAGGCTGAATTTCCGTAATTGAATGGTCGATTGGTTACTTGCATAGATTTGAGCAAAGAACTCTTCAGCATGCTTTCCAACTTCAGTATCTCCAACATGTTGAGAGCCCATTGCGTCTCGAATCGAGAGAATTTGCTTCCTAGAATAATGAGTTTTTGTGATAGCTTGAAAATATTGGAGTGTTGCGATCTCCCTTTGTCAGCCAAAGAATGTGACTCTTCTGTTGCCAATACTCTTCTTGTCGCGATATGCTTGACTCAAATCTCTCTGAATGTTAGAGATATCCTCATAACTTGAATCATTTGTCGAAATCGCAAATTCAAGTTCAATTTCTAATTCTTCGATCCTCTTTGCAGCGTTTAGTTTTGAATTTCGTCGACATCTAGCCATTTCTCGGCGGCATTCTTTTCTTTTATCTGAAATTGATGGATCGTTTCGTAGGAAACGTGAATTCCAGCCTCTAGCAACATAGCTTATGAAATCTATTAGTTGAAGCATATACATTTGTCAAAACGAAAGCATTTTTTGTTACGGCCTGAGTAAATGCGATCGTAGTGACAATAGGGCGATGGCCTGAAGCATGTAAGCCCAAAAATTCTGCTTGAGAGGCAGGAAAAGTTGCAAGCCATTGTGAATTCACAGCCACTCTGTCAAGACAACTCTTAATAGTGTGTTTGTATCTTTTTCCTAACCAAGAGAATTTGTTCCCTTTTGATTTGAGATCAGTTAAATCACAAGCACTATAGAGTTGACGAAAGGCATCAAAACTACGCTCCTCTCTTTCTAGACCTCCTTATCTTTTCATCATTGGAAAGAATTTCATTAAAATTACCCATTAGTATCCATGGTCCATTTCGAGTCTGTTGAATGTTCTCGAGGGTAAGCCAAAATTCATTACGAAACTTTGGATTGGGATGACCATAAACACACGACAAATAGAAATACATTCTATTATGATTCACGGAAACATCAATCATCCTTACACCAACATAATGCTTTATTATATCTACATTGTTCTTCCAAAGAAGAGCTAAACGCCTAAACCTCCACTTCTACCAACCGGAGGAACCGTACGTACATACTTTATCAAACTTAAGATACACATAAATCCCTTAAAATATCACACTTTATGTATAGTTTCTACTAGAACTAAAATATCAAGCCTCAGGACCGAGAGGCCTCGACAATTCTAGGAGATGATCTTCATGGGGACAGTGGGGGTACCAGGCCCCCGCGCCTCTGTTTTGTGGAAAGGTGATTGAGCAAGACCCCGACGATTCGCAGGGACTATGTTTCTTGTAAACAGGATTAGGGACAATCCTGTCTTCTTCATCATGTTGCATATCAAAAGTGGCTTCAACATCTGGACGTTTGCGTTTGTGAAGACCAAGAGTTTCTTCTTGTCGTGTGTATTCAGCAAAGGTAAACCTGAAGTCCTCTTCGGCATATGCAAGCCAAGATAAGCATATGATGGAGCATGAAAATTATCTACTGACTATAATATCTTTATCATCTCGATCAAAAACTAATTAATTCGAGCACATACCCCAAGACAAAATATGTCGGTCATAAGAAAGCATATAATCATCATTTTGGTATATAAAGCTTGATGCATTTTCTGATAAAATGTTTTATAACCCGTTTGCCATAGTCCATACCGGCGTATAAAATTCGAGAAACAGAATAGAAGAATCTTGAGCTTTAAGTTTTATAAAAAAAAAAACTTACGAGAGTTATATAGTTGTATAACTGAAGAGCATTGAGCAATGAAGGCGGTGCTTTACAAAGACATGACCAGACTCTCGATGTGATTTGGAAAAAAATTTGAGCAGGATATTTTGTTGTTATTACCAAGCCCATGCCGGCGTCTAAATTCATAACCCGCAATTCCTTCAAACACGGCTTCTCTGATACTGTTTCTCTCCTGATCAAAATATAGAATATAAAATGATTCAGAGAAACAGTATGGTGCAAAAATAAGCTCACCAGCATCAGTAACACCATTGAAACGTAGAGAAGTCCTCCCTTGTGTTTTGTCTCTCTTAGAAGGTAAAAGAAATTGTTTATGTGTCCATTCGTGTCCATCTTCATCTTTCAAAATATGTATATCAACCGTACCAGTAGTAGAAATGCCAGGACTGACTAAGACTATCCTTCCCTCATAAGGTATTATAGTATACTAGGTGAGTACCCGCGCATACGCGCGGGTTTTGTTATATATAATTTTTTAATATTCATCTAAGCAATAATATGATCATGGTCTATAAAATATGAATGAAAGATTGTTGTTACAATATTTATGGACTCAGTTCGAGGATTAACATTCAACGGTACAAGCTACCTTTTGTATATCTAGAACCCCTTCCATTTGTTTTCATCGTCCTGTATGCTCAATGGCAGCTTCTATAAATCCATCTTGTTTATTTTCTACTATGCCAAAATTTACAAATGTTTATTTTTCTTTTATAGTTATTGTGAGAATTCCTCTCATCTTTCTATAATCCTCATTGCTACTATTATTGTTGTTATTACCATTATTCTAGTTACGATGACTTGAGGACGAACTATTCCTTTCGCTTATGTATGTCAAACACAAATGTCTCTCACGTCTCTTCGTCCATTATTTTTTGCTCTTCTTCTCCTCTTCTTTATGTATCTAATCTTCCTCTTATCTCCTCTTTCTGTAGCTTATGTATGTTTTTCCCCCCAAAACATACTGCATATGATTCATCCATTCTTAAGTGTGCTGGATTTGGAACACATTAGAGAGTCATCAAGAATAGTAGATGATCTAAACAAAAATAATTCTATTATAAGTAAAACCAAGTAAATAAATCTGATTAGGCATTGTATATTGATGGCAAGTAAGAGCTGAAAGTTAAAATCTTATAGTAGATTAGATTCTTATACACCCACTATAATATGACATCATATTGAGGTAATAACACATGCAATTTAAGTAATCGTATACCCATTCGTCAATGAAATTTGAGCCTCAAAATTTCTCCCAAGTTGGAAGGTAATCAAACACTCATAAGAAAACATTTAGCAATGTGCTAAGGAAATATTGGTATCAAGAAGAAGTCTAAATCGCTTAAGAAAAAAAATAATAATCTAACTTTGTGCAACTCAAAAAGTAGGTGAAAGTTATGCAACTACCACCTCCAAGCTGTGAACCTTGACAAAGCAATTAGTGAGCATTTTCGTCGATGCATTCTCACCATTCTGTCTTAATACCAAGAACACCCAAGATTTAACAAACGAATGGAAGAATATGTTTTAGAAAATTTCGAGGTATGAAAACAACGGTATACATTATGATGTCTAATCACGTCAACTTCATAGTTATGAGCTGGAGTACAAGGTTAGAGTTAGCAAATAGAATTTACAAAACAAGAAGTAAAGGACGTAGTTCTCTTTCGAAGTTTTACCGATTTGTAAACAATCATTCGTTAAAAATAAAAAACAAAAACATATTAAAACTTTGAAAGAGAACTACATCCTTTCCCTCTTGACCTAATTAATTTGATAGAAACCTCCAAAGCTCTCAATCTCTTGGATGAGTCTCACAACCCATACTTTAGCTCTATATATAATAAAACGTAAAAGCATATACCATTGAAAAAGTAGATAAACAGACACAGTAACTCCTTTTCTAAATAAAAAAATGGAAATGATCGTACCATAATAAACGTATCACAAAGGCTATATCAGTTTGTAATAGGCAATGCAAGATTGTGTTCAAGTGAAAATGTCTGCCAAAGAAAACTCACCTTCATCCATAATAGCCTTTCTTTACCTTCTAATGCTCGTGAATAATAGGGTAATGTTTCTTTGTAGCTTGATTTCAAAATAGAGAAGATTGATCATAATGACCTGCAACAATTTACAAGATGAGTGAAACCCTTACAACATAGCTGGTGCATAAGGAAACGTTGTATCCTATTTGGACTAATAAAGACACAAGCTATAGAAGACAGACTTGGGATAGTATATATTAGCTTAGAAATAGATGTGTAAGTGGATGTCTGATCAATTCTTACTATTGCATGTTGGACTAAATTTACACACATCCTTCATTATGAGGAAATGATGATGGAAACTCTTTTCGCCATTGGAAGCTCTGAGGAAAAGGCACTGACAGAGAATTTTTTGTTAGACGATTTATAAATATGGGCTGAGAACTAAGAAGCATTCAAAGAAAGAGGCAAAAAGAAAGTAATGTAGCCGATTCCTATTCCATCTCTAACCTCTTTTGTGATTGTAAGCACTCTTCCTGATGTTCAACTTATATGGTGATGCCTTGTTTTCGAGATCGTCCTCCCAATCGCGTCGTATATGGAAGATCTCTTTATAATCGAGCAGGTTGTGCTCACGAGATACATAGTAATCGAATAAATACATGTACCTTCGCCATCTTCATCCGTAATCCTTCCTTGGCTACTTCTCTTCGGTGCTCTAGCTGTAGATCCTTCAGTGCCATGCCATCTCGTCGGCAGAGGAACTCGTGTTCGATGAAAAATTAAATTTTGTGTATTTGTAGAGGTGTTGTATAGAGGCTGAGACTTGAAAACCATATTGAATTGAGAAGACGAAAAGTGAAAAAACCGACGATCATGGAGGCCGAACTAATTTGAGTGATGACTATGATGGCTATTAAACCCTAAGGAAGAGGAAGACGAAGACTTACAAAACGGTAGAAGTTACAGACTCAATCGTCAAAGGTTTACGTGGCAATATATGGAAAGCTGAGGTGGCATCACATGGAGAGGGTTATTGAGCTTTCATATAGTAGATGCTTCCAAAGCAAGATCAACGTAGGGATTTGAATTTTTCAGATCTGACATCAAAGCTCATTATATGGTAATCACAAACATCATCAAGAGAAGCCAAGAAAGCTTTATAATACATAATTCCATTGAAGCAACATCCACCACCACCTATTCCAAATGGGCGATGGAAAGGACTAGGTTTGGATATACTTCTCCATGATTATTGAGTTCCCAATGTACGGATGTAAGCAAGTTCCCAATGACACGAACATTACTTTGTGTTTACCCTCCAATGGTTCGTATCCTAAATAAGATATTCCGTCTAAATAAGAAGCTTTTTCGGGCTCTGGTATGTTTAAAAACCGTCTCATGGCTGGGTTCAAAATTACAGATCCGCGAAATAAAACCAACTCCTGGACGCACTCGGATTGCGCATAGCTCCAATCTTTGGTGTCTGTGATCGTAAAACTGTAGGCTGGAGGATAAGACCCGTCAAGATTCTCTTTTTGAGGAAGTAAGAAAACGAATCGCTTCCATTCGGCTGAGAAGATGACCACAAGACTCGTGGCCGTGCCGAGAAATGAGTCGTGAACGTTTAGATGAAACTTGGAAGTTTGAAAAAAGAAGACCAGAGCTTTGAAACACAGAGGAATTTCACCATCGATTTCGCAGGAAGTCTTGAGAGTATCTCCAAGATGAGATCGAGAGGAACCGTATCTGAGATTCTTCTCTTATGGCCATGAGATTTATGACTATCATCATCATGTAATGATGTTCCCTGAATCTCTCCCGCTTTCTCTTCCTTTGGATCCATAATACTGGCACATAATCGCTCCATAATACTGGCTACTCTCTTAAAACCCTAATTCGTTTTTCGTTTTGTATGTTTTAGTTTTTACAACAAATAAATTAATATAAAATTCAAATTTATTGAAACCATAAATATATAATAGTTTCCTTAATTAAAATATACGAATTATATTTATCTATATATGCAGTAGGTATAAATATTTTGCTTATTTGATTCTTGATAAACAAAGAGGAAACGCTTTTTAGTGAGAGATATGGAATTCTTTTTATTTACATACTAGGTCTTTCTCCGCCCTACGAGCGGATTTTGTAATGAATTGTTTAAATTTTGTGTGGATTCTTTTTGTTTTGAGTTATTTCTTTTTAAAACTGGTGTTATTTTTTTATATTGATGTTTGAATAATCTGTATATGTATATTTGTTGAATGGATTTTACTCATAATACATTTTCTCTTCTTTCATGGCTTCTAAAACAAATGTTAAAATATGTTTATTTGTTTAAGATCGTAAGACCTTTTGTGTTATTTACTGGTGAGTTTTGTAAATTTTTCGTTTTGGGTGACTAATTTGTCTATCAGATATAGTTTAAGAATTTGGTTTTCTTGTTTTGGTTATGTATATTGTTTAGGTTTGTATTGTTTTTCTACCGGTACAAAAATATTTCTTTGTACTAAAAGGTTTGGATTGGTGTGTTTTGATTTGAAATCATATTTGTGCTTGGTTTTGATATGTGAATAATTAGCAAAGCTTCAGGAACCCGATCATCGGATTGGCAAGGAATTCTATTTGGAATCATGCTTATGCTTTGGGATTTGTAGTTCATGTTATAATGCAAGCGATTAAAAAAGATTGTATATCTAGTGACTTTGATGTGTTATTTTCTATCTTCTCTGTTTAATCTTCTTGCTATATTGAAATTTGAATGTAAATGGTCGAGAAATTGTTGATACTTTCAACTATGGCTCAACTTTTACTATAGAATTTTGTTTATGTGCAAAAGAAACAAATGAATTATATTGTAAGTAGTTTACTGAAAATAAACAATTAGTATATGGTCGTACTCTTTGTTCAGATATAAAAAGCATGAGACCAAAGAGTTCCTACAAAACCCCATTTATGGGGTCCAGTTTGTTTTGGAAGCCCAAAATTTACTAAATAATTAAACCTAAAATAAGCAACCGGAACCAATACTGAACCAGATTAGAACCTTGTAGTTGCAATCAAACCAAGAAAACGGTTAAGGGTTATCTTCACCAAACTATCACGAAGAACGACTCCACCAAATCGAATCACCACGCGTTGTCACCAACAAATCGAATCTTCACGTGTTCTGCTGTGTGGAGAACCAGAGTTGTAGCGATCGGAGGCAAGGGCAGAGTTAGTCTCTCTAAAGCTAGATGCTCTATTGCGGATCGTCTGGTCGATCTGGGAGAAGAGAAGATCAGCTGATTTAAATGTTCCCCGATGAAGTGTAGCATTTCTTTCAGTCCAGAGGAGGTAGATTGTTGCTTGCCAACCGATGAGAAGCAATGTTTTCCATGGTTTTGATCCCCGCAAGACACAAAGCGATTGAAGCGATTGAGTCCAATCTCTGGTTGGATGAAATGAGCATCGCAATCTTACTCTTTTCCAGAGATCCCAGCCGTACTCACACCCCAAGTAAAGATGATCTCGACTTTCAGTTCATGTACCATAAAGGAGACAAAGTGGATTTATTTGCAAACCCCAACCAAGAATCTGATCTCTTGTTGGGCAACGATTGAGAACCATTAACCATGGAGGAAAACTATGCTTTCTAATTCCTTTCGAGCACCAGACTACCTTACCCCAAGGGACAATAGGGTTGTGTTCCTTGATAGTATAATAAATGGTAGAGATTTTGTTTCCATCTTTGTAATCCTCATTTATCCACCAAATATAGGAGTCTGGTTTTGTAGTGATAGAGAGGGAAGAAATGTGAACTTGGATAAGGAGTTGCTTTTCTGATCTTGCATTCGGTAAATGCCAGCCACCATCTCTCCTAAGTCTAACTATCATTATATTGCTTGGAATCCCTAGCCTTTGCGTTCGTTCAGATAGTAGAGATGCACGTAATTGCCCATAAGGTGACCAATTGTCAAACCAGAACCTACAATCCTTTCCATTTCTTGAAAATTTAGTTTCCTTACAATGCATTCATGGTGGTTGAATGCTAGGTCATTGAGATCTTTTCTTTCTCTGAGTGGTTGTAAACCGATTATCCATTCCTCATTTTGTTCTTCACGTATTAGTATTGCAAATCTCATTGAAAGTTGTAGATCGTCTTCGCTCTCTACTTTCCTTGAGTGCGTGATGACGACAAAGGAATCTTTGAGTCAATTATGTGGCATTGTGTTTGGCGATATGGTGGTAAAATTGCATGAACTCGATGAATCTCCTGGTTGTAATGGAAAAGTGCGAGATAAGTTAGGGATTGTTGTTTATTTAGAATGATGATAAAAGAGCATGTTGTCAGTGCCATACCTCTTAACCATGAAGAGTAACTCAAGGTGCCACCTTTGGTTGGGTTCCGTGCCTCTTATAAGTGATGAGTTTAAAGACCTAATACTCCTTGCGTTAGCCCGATTCAACCTCATTGAAGAACATGTAGCCCTGGATTTGGGAGAAAGCAATCGATTTAGAATATGAGGCGGAATAAAGAGGTGAAATCAGATCATATATAAAGAGAATAGAGTGGTCGTGGCAATTGTGGAGCCATTACTACGGTATGCAGTCTTGAATTCGAGATGGTGGGAGTTAAGAGTAAGAGAAGGTGAGGGGTTTGAGGTTTATGTAATGAATTAGGTTGAGTTGTAAAGGCAGTTGATTCGTCGATTAAGTTTCATGTTTGTGTTACCCGTGATTTGGGAATTGGAAAGGCGAGATAGTCTGTGTACGTCTATGATTATCACCGGGAATTCAAGTCACATCGTCGAGAAGAATAAAGGGTTGAAGATGATATAATGAAATCAATTAAAATAAGGATTGGATTCTCATTATATTCGGAAATGACGTAGTTGGGCTGCAATTGAGCTTCATAAATCAAAATTGTGTATTAGCGTGAATCGAATCGAATCTGTATTAATATTAAACTCATGAATAATTACCATGTATGAGGTTTTAACTAATGAATTAGTGACATGACACTTTCATAGGCTAAGGAAATTGAGCATTTTTTTGTTGATGTGGATGCTCTAAGAGCTCTCTAAATCTTCCCCTTTTATATAAAGGAGATTCAACTTCTTACTTTTACATTGGATTATTTTTCATATATATATATATATATATATACTAGCTAAATGACCTGCATATATGTGTTAAGATTTTTAAAAAAAATTATGTATGTGTATTAATCAACTTTTGATAGCGTGAAAAGGTAGAGATGAACAATGCAAATGAATGTCCAACCTAGATGCTATGGGTTTTAAAACCTTAATTAACTAACCATAAGTGCATGGTGCAATCAATGTAGTAATCAAGAGTCATTCTTCCACAAGGATTAATGATTTCTAAGCAAATGGAATGCAAGAAACTAATGAAGCTAGGTGAATCCAATTTCAAGGTGTGATTTTCGATTTTACTAAGTGTAAAAGACAATATGAAATGATGCAATAAGTCAAATGCAATAACTTAAACAAATGTAGAACACAAATGTCAAGAAAAGTAATGCATAAATGAAAGTAAAACTAGTTAAAAATGCAATTTAAGAAAAGTCAACAAAAGTCAACGGAAAAGTCAACAAAAAGTCAAACTTGATTATTAATAAGAGTAAAGCATGGATCTTGAGTAAAGGTGATTGATTTAGGTTGAAACAAGTTAAGCTAGTGATGCACAACAACTAAAGCTAGCTAATTTCAAAGCATGAATCCATTTAATCTAGATTAACCCACTTCCATGGTACTAATCCATTTCTTAATCAAAATCTAACACAAACTTCCATCTTGTTAAAGATTAACTAAGACTAAACTACTTAGACATCAACTTCCATTGGCTAAGATGAGTAAAACATGATTAAAGTTCTTCTAGACATTTCCACAAACACCTTCCGGGTATGAAAAGACCATGATCTAGACTAACAACCTAGCATCATTAATATAACTTAAATCAACCTTAATCTTCCCTACCCAAGATCCATTAATGAAACTACTCACTAATAACAACTAAAACACAAAAAGCATGATTAAAATGATGCATAATGAAAAGCTTAAAGTATATAAACAAGATTAAACTTTGCTAAAACATAAAAGGTGAAAACTTTAACCACAAATCATCAAAAACACAAATGTTTTAGGTTTTACACAAAGGATAATAGAAGAGAGGATAAAGCTTAGGGTTTTTAATCATAAGAAGAATATTTATAGAGAAATAGAAGTGTACCCGGGTCAAACAACGAAATTACAGCTGGAGAGACATTGTGGACCGACTAGAGGACCGGCTAGCTGGTCTCCACGGGCCAGTTTTTGGGCAGGGAGTTTTTGACGTTCGGGACGTCCTATAGATCGGCCAAGAGACCGGGTTCTAGCCGATCTATAGGCTTACTCGATCTTCACTTCCTTGTTCTTCATTCTTCAATCTTGATTCTTCTCTTCACTTGTTCCACAATTGATCCAAAGCTCCATTCGTACCTAAAATGGACAACATATGCATGCAAATGCAAGCAAACAAGAACTTGGACTCTAAACTCAATCTAATCTAAACGGAACAATATGCAACAAAACATGTAAAAACCTAAGCTAAATGCCTCAAAATCTAACTAAAATGTATGCTAAGAAGGGGCAATTTATGCACTTATCAACTTTACATACCCAAATCTTCATGGATTAAAATATTTTGTATGAGATGTTGTTAATTATTACGTTTGACCCATCAAACTTTATTATACTAGGTAAATGACCCGCAACTATACAGGTTTATGGTTAAAAACGATTTTGCAACCCTTTAAATTAAACATGAAAAAATTAAATTAAATCAGTCATAAAGTAAACAAAATTGAAATTTTTGATATTAAATAAGTGAACACTTACTCTCTTTTTTTTTATCTTAATTCATTTTGTTTAATTTGATTTCCAATTAAATTTGATCAAATCTTTTCAAAATAATTAGTTTATTTGTATTCGTATTTAAGTAATTTAATTCTTACTATTTCCGTACTCTAATTTTTTTAAACATTACGTCAATACCTAAATGAAAGGTTTGAAAACCGAGGACAAACCAATGGAGAGGTTTGAAAACAAAGAAAACAAAACAAAGATATTCAAACAAAGCATTCAACACCATCACCTAAGATAATACAAAGCTATCGTTAAGCGCTTTAAGCTCAGTCAATCTTCTCGCAATCTATCGCTACTCCAATCTTTTGCCTCTAAACTCATTGATCAAGCATTCACATACCTTTCTATCTACCAATTCTTTAACATTCATTAAGGATTTAATGCATGATCTTGCTTATCAACTATCAAACAATGTTCAAGGCTAGGTAAAAGAATGTTTAAATGCGAAAGATAAGGCGGTTATACAACAATTTTTTGGTGACTCACACTCAAGAAAGGGTAATGCAAAACATCATGTAAAAGCAAGGAAAAAATGGAACAATTGATGCATACAAACAAGTGCTTCCATTCTACCCAACCCATAGTGATCTTAAACTCCTAATTTCTACCCTTGAGCTTGCAAACTCTTCTTCCTTTTGGTGATCTAAGCCTTCTGAATCTTTCTTTAAACTTTTTAGCTTACTCTAGGGGGTTTCTTTACTTTCTAGACTCTTTTCTTTACTTCAATCCTTTCCTCTCTGGTTTTACTTTTCTTCTAGCCTTTTTGGGTTCTAGCTTATAGAGGGGATTTCTATTCATTAACAAATACTAGAGTCCTTCTTAAAATTTGACAAAACATTCCTTTTTCCTAGAGTAGCTCAACTTCTTTTCTTTCTTTGGCTTTCTTTTCATTCTAGATCAAACACTCTTTCTTTTGCTCACCAAAACACTCACCAAACCCAAACCATAAGAACAAAAAATCATAAGCTAATACTAGTCTTAAAATGAGACTAGCTCTAAAATGAAAGCACTTCTCTGTCGTTCCTATCTTTCAAGATTTTACTTGCGTATGCATTTTCAAAAATGAGGCCTCACTCAAGAAAATACATGAAGGTTTCAAAGAAGGGTTAAGGTTAAGCAAGGTAAGGGAAACCAACCTCATTCACATTAGATGTCGTGAATCGGGAAGACCATTTGGAGTAGAAAAGAGTGGTAAACAAGGTAAAAGAAAGTCCAAATGTGTATATGGTTACTTTGAACAAGCATATCAAGTCTAATATGCTTCAACCTAATCACGAGTTTCGAGCGAAGAGATCAAGATTCAAAGAAGAGATTTCTATAATTCACTTAGCAATATCTAGCATTATCTCAAATATCATATTGAATGCTAAGCCATAAACCTCAAAAACATTTTAAAATATGTTCAATGCAAGCTAAATGATCCTACAAATGTATGAAATGCAACTATATGACAAGGAAAATCTTTTTGATTTTTTCGAATTTTTTTAAAAATTTCAGGATTTTTCAAACTTTTCTCATATGTACAATGCAATGCATGCAATGAGACTCAAAAGATGATAAAAGGAAAACAAAATAACTAAAATAAGCATTAGCAACGCCTCTCCCGGACTTACTTATCATCGTCTCGATGAAGAAGCAAAACCGAAGAATGAAGAAAATAGAAAATGAAACTAAAGATGCATAAATGAAATGGTATATACAATGGATAGAGTGGTACCTTGGAATCATATGTGATCAAGTGGAGGTGGAGTGAAGGTTAGGCGACGAGGTAGATTGAATCGGAGGGCACGGTTGCTTGAAGTTTTTCCAAACTTCGGTGGTAGTGGAAGGTAACAACAAAGTGGCTCGCCATCGTCATCGTCTAAAGAACCGGTAAACATAGTTTCCTAACCTAAATGGTCCTCCTAAAGTCTCCTTCTCAACCAAATATTGAACATCAATCAATGGTCTTTCTTGTAAAGGCATGAAATCATTGAGATCGATTCCCATGTGTAAGAACAATGGAGTGAGCATGCCGCCAAAACATATGTGCGGTCTAGCCGTGGTTGTCAAGCAAAACCAAAATTTCTTCAATTTGGCGAAGAACATCGCGCTGATATATCATGGTTTTCGCCGGTTTTCGACCATGTATAAGTCCTTTTATCGAGTCTTTTCATTGTTTTCGAGGCTTTTTAGTGTCTTAATAGGTTATTGTATGTGGGGGAGCTCATTTGATGATTATGGTGCATTTTAGAGCATAAATGGGATAGAAGCCGAAGTTACAAGTTCAGACGCATAAATTTGGTTCTCTGTCGATCGACACTACCTACGACTTTCGATCGATACTACCTACAACTGTCGATCGACACAGTAGTTGAACGCCTGTCGATCGACACACACCATGAGTGTCGATCGCCACACATTCCAGAAGTAACGACGGTTTATTTTAAAGAATTGAAGAATTGTCTGTTTGGCCCAGAAGTTTCCAGAAGTTATCAGAAAAGCCCACCATGAATTTCAGAACATTATTTATACTTTGCTTTATAGGTTTTAGCTCTTTACCTTAGATTTTATTAAACAAATTGAGAAAGAGTTTTTGAGAGTTTTTGGGAGACAAGTCTACTTCGTTCTTGAGATTCTTCGAACCCTTTGTTTCACTTTCTCTATCTCTTTTATATGCATCCAGTCATGATTTGTTTTGCATCCATGTCTGAGTAGTTCTCTTGTTAGGTTTAGGGTTATTCGGAAGGATAGAAGATGAATTGTTAGATTCAAATCACTTGTTATGATTATCATATTAGTTCTTCATCTAGATTGCTTTAACTCTAATTTAGGATTCACGAACCTAAATTAGATATCCTAGGTTGATAAATTGACACGGAAGTATAATTGATTAACTTGAACTAGATCTTAGATGAGCGAAATCTCTTATTCGCAAAGGAATTTGGTTTAGGGATTTTGTGAACAAATTGAATTTAGACTTAACGCTTGCTTAAATTGATTGAATTCACAAAGGAATTTGGCTTTTGAGAGTTTAGGCATAGTTAGTTTTCGCAACCAAAGTTGGTTAATTATACCTTAGTGTTTCAAGTTCGAGAACGGTTCTTAATTAAATCCTGACATTGTTTAATATGCAAATTTGATTCATCCTGAGAATTTCCTGAACACCTAGCTTTGGTTTTAATTGAATCTTAAGAATCAAAAAACATCATCTGCTTTAAATTAGTTTTTGCTTTTACTTTACATTATTCGCTTACCTCAATTTGAAGTCTAACAACCTATCGTTTGATTTGACTCCCGGTGATTCGACCCCTACTACGACGACCTCTTAATTTGAGAGAGTAGCTCATGGTTAAATTTGAGCATATCACGCGCCAAGCTCACTTCCATAGTAATGGTGGTCCATCTCCAAGGGTTGACCATTGAAATCATGCAAAGCGAAATGGGTTCCAATGTAGAGTAGCTTGAGGTCGTCATTTGTTGGGAAATCGTCGTTTCCTCTTGCGTTGAAGGTGTTGGCCAATAAGTGAAGAACATATCGATTCGTGGGATTCTTGACTCTTGTAATGCGATTGGAGGCAGCCGTGTAGCTCTCCTCGAGTGCTATGTTACGCCATAATAAAGTCTCCATGTTGAACTCCGTGGTTTCTCCAAGTTTCCCCGGTGGAAATCCATAGATATCGCAAAAGTCCCTAAATGTGACCATATACTTCCATCTGTCTATCTTGAAACAAATGAGGTAAGTTCCTAGACGATCATCGAACTTGCACACCATTGTGGCTAGGAATTGCTTGGTGAGCTCGGGATAAATAGCGTAGCTCATTGACGATAGGCCACTCAAATGCATTCTTCCTAAAAGCTCATCGACTTTGTCTTTGAGTCCACTCCTAGCCAAAAACAATGGACACGCGAACCTTGTAGCCTCATATGTCGCTTGGCTCAAGATACCAATTTGAATCTCGTCAACACTTAATGCGAACTTCTCAATTCTAGTAGTCATTGATGCTAGATTGATCCTACAAATAAATGTTTCCAAATAAGAACCATTTTCCAATCAAAGCATAACTTGTCTAGCCAATTATCAAAGATTCATCAACAATAGGCATCATATAAGGCTAGACAATGGGTCAATCAATGTAACAAGCAATATTCAATGACCATTCTACTCATTTTTAAACAAATTCTAACTTTTTCATTATCTAATAAACCTATTTACCAAAGCTCAAATCTTAAACTTGATAAATTTTCAAAATTCTAGTGAATACTAGGTACCAACATGGTTTAATTGCAATAATTGATTAGCAAAACTCATAAATAAGCTCAATTTCATCTAAAGATTCCAAATTTAAAGCAATTACAATAATCAAGAAATCTTAATAGGATAGAGACTCAAATTCAACCATCATTAGTCCATATATATATTTCTATATGAAATCAACTACCCAAACAATTATAACTCCTATTAAACCACAAAGCAACTCAATTTATAACCCAATGAAAGTGGATTCCACAAGAATCTTATGTATGCATCCATGAGTTTCAAGAGTAAATGAATTAGGTAAAGGAAAGAGAGAATATCTTGTGATAATCAAAGATTATAGTAGAGGAGATCCAAAAGAGATGGTGAATTCAAAGTTCTTTTAAAGTTCTAGAGAGAAAATAGATCTTGATTTTGAAAGATTTTGAAGTATCTTTGGAGAAAGAGTAAAGTAAGAGAGAGAGTTGCTAAAAAATCTTTAAAGAGTTCAAAATAATTTGAATTTTAGGGAGAAAGGTTTTTGAAATCTGGTTTAGACCGGTTTAGACCAAGTCAACGCGCACAGAAAAAGTCAAACCTGGCAATCTGAGAGCTCGTATAGATCGGCCTGGTAGACCGGCTAGACTGGTCGGTCCAGAGGCCAAAAATCGGGCAGGGACTTTTCGCGTTTGGAGAGCTTGCATGGATCGACCAAGAGACCGGCCAGCCCGGTTGAGCATTGTTGTTCTTCGTGTTTCTTGGCCTTTTCACCTTCTTAACTTGATTCAATACCTCTCCAATCTTCCTTCTTGAATCCTACACCAAAATCAATCTCCAAAAACATACTAAACATAGATAAAAAAACATAAAATATATGTACAAAGGATACCATGGGAATGCCTCCCAAGTGCGCTTGTTTTACGTCTCTAAGCTTAACGGTTGATAAAGGCGCTAGTTGGAGATCAATGAAGAACCATCAATCTTGCTTGGTTCCCAATCCTCCAAATCAATGTCAAAGGCATCTTTCATGGCCTTCTTGCACTTGTCAATCTCTTCGTGGTTCATACCAGTGGAGAAAACGATCTTATATAGCTTTATAGAAGCTTCCAAGCTCGCCATTCCAAACGGCTTTGCACTCAAGTTCCTCACCAATTTCCTTTATAGGCTTTAGTATGAGATTGTCTCTAACTTTTTCCTTGGACATCTCGGAGCTCTTACCATCGGCTCCATTAAGCTCGTTAGTTATAGCCATAGACGTCTCCTCAATCGTTTCAAACATCGATCCAATACCGCCACCATCAAACAAATCTAAGCTCTCCTTGTAATCGTCTAGCTTGGGAGCTTCTTTCATAACCTTCTTGATCTCTACTCTAGTCTCTAGACTCATCATTTATTCTTTAACATCTTCACTAGAGACCATACCACAAATACCAACCTCAATGGGCTCAATATCATTGTAAGTGTAAGGATCCACATTCATCAATAGAGCTTTCATATAGAGAAACTCTAGACTAGCTCCGGTGGTAGCCAAGAAAGGCGTACCAAGTATAAGTGGGAGCGACTTAGCCATCTCCATTTCCATAACCATAAGATATGTCGGTATAATACAATTACCGCTCTTCAAAGGATAATCTTCAATGACTCCAAGTGGTTGCTTGCATGTTGCATCTCCAAAGATGAGAGAGCATGGGGTCTTCTTGAGCTTTGTGATTCCTAAATGGTCCATCATCTCGCGAGAAATCACGTCAATATTGGACCCGGAGTCATACAACGCATCGTCGATCTCCAAGTTTCCAAGTGTGCAAGCAATCGTAAACTTTCCGGGATTGAGCTTCTTCTCAATGGTTCTTGGTTTATCTCTTTCCCCTTTAGCTCGATACTTCATCATAACCTCTCTAACCTTTCCTTTGTTAGCTAATACATCCGTAATGAGATCTCGCTCTTTAGCAATCCGCTTGTAGTCATCTTCCTTTTGAAACTTAATACCAATATCCTCCATGTCCTTCTTGTAACTAGCTAAGATATTCTTAACCGCCTTAGTGAAATCCGGTATTGGAATGTCTAGCTTAGGCTTGTGTTGCCTATCTTCATAGCTTGGAGTCTCCATAGCTCTCTTTCTAACCAACTCAATCCTTCTTGAGTGTTCCTTCTTCACAATAACATTCATCTCTTGAGGAGGCTTCAATAGGGATGAGACCTATAGTTAGGATTGAATCCTTTTTGATAATACCCTTGACCTTGAATGTACCTTATCTCTTTTTGTCCTTCTTGGACTCCTCAACAACCATCTCTTGGTTTCCATCAAAATCCCCAACATAGTGGACTTGCTTTGTACTAGCTAAGATAAGCTTGTCTAGCTTATCACTCATCTCTTTGATCCTTTGATCTTCACTTTTGAGCTCATTCTTAGGTTCCTTGTATGATCTATCATACTCCCTATTGTAGCTTTGATTGCATTGAGATAGATTCTCAATGAGCTCTTCTCCTTTCTCTATAGTCAAGCTTCCAAAGTCTCCATTACTAGCTATGTTAAAAGCTAAGTAATACTTCTCTTCAATCTCTCTATGAAAGATTCCAAGTAGAGCTTCCATAGGATCTCCATGGTGAGGACAAGACCTAGTGTAACCCTTCAATTTTTCCCAAGCTTCATAGAGAGCTTCGTTTGGACCTTGTTTGAAGCTCGTGATATCATTTCTAATTCTCGCGGTGCGTTGATTGGAGAAGAACTTGGCCAAAACCCGCTTTTAACACTCTTCCCAAGTAGTGATGGAAGATGTAACTACACTCTTCTCCCATTGGCTAGCTTTGTCTCCCAAAGAGAATGGAAACAAAGTAAGCTTCACGACATCTTCGGAAACGCCATTCATCTTCACCGTTCCGCACAATCTATCGAAGTTGTCAAGATGCTCAATTGGGTGTTCCAAGGGTAAACCAAAGAAACGTTTGTTTTGTACCATATTGATCAAACTCGATTTGATCTCCCAATTGTTGTTAGTGCAAGGTGGTGGGCGAATATCGATTCTTGTCCCATTGGTGGCGGTTCATCGAAATCTCCAATCCTCCTTTCTTCTCTAGGAGCATGAACGGGTACTCTATTACCATTACCATCCACATTTCTAGCAACTTCATTAACTTGACGATTACCGCCATTACCATTACCAACGTTAGCTTCCATTGCTAAACGCTCTCATTATTTCTTGCTAATCTAGCTTGCTTCTCAATTTGGCTAATGTCAATGCGTAGATCAAAGTTGTCTAAACTCTTGCTTCTTGTTATCATGCACCTACAAACCAAGCAAGACCAAGAGACAAACAAGATAGATTGAATATCAAACAAAAATAAAACCTATTCTACAAAAGAATCCAAATCCAAATGCTAAAACGAAAAATCAATCAATCCCCGGCAACCGCGCCAAAAACTTGATAGCGTGAAATGTAGAGATGAATCATGCAAATACATGTCGAACCTAGATGCTATGGGTGTTAAAAACTTATTTAACTAACCACAAGTGCATGGTGCAATCAATGTAGTAATCAAGGGTCATTCTTCCACAAGGATTAATGATTTCTAAGCAAATGTAATGCAAGAAACTAATGAAGCTAGGTGAATCCAATTTCAAGGTGTGATTTTTGATTTTACTAAGTGTAAAAGACAGTATGAAATGATGCAATAAGTCAAATGCAATAACTTAAACAATGTAGAACACAAATGTAAAGAAAAGTAATGCATAAATGAAAGTAAAACAAGCTAAAAATGTAATTTATGAAAAGTCAACGGAAAAGTCAACAAAAAGTCAAACTTGATTATCAATAAGATTAAAGCATGGATCTTGAGTAAAGGTGAATGATTTAGGTTGAAACAAGTTAAGCTAGTGATGCAAAACAACTAAAAATAGCTAATTTCAAAGCATGAATCCATTTAATCTAGATTAACCCACTTCCATGATACTAATCCATTTCTTAATCAAAATATAACCCAAACTTTCATCTTGTTAAAGATTAACTAAGAATCATTAATAATATGTTCATAAAAGCTTACTAAACTCCTTAGACATCAACTTCCATTGGCTAAGATGAGTAAAGCATGATTAAAGTTCTTCTAGACATTTCCACAAACACCTTCCGGGCATGAAAAGACCATGATCTAGATTTGGGGTAATTACTTCCTAATCTAGCATTAAGAGCTCTTTAAACAATGAAATATGAAAGACTAACAACCTAGCATCACTAATATAACTTGAATCAACATTAATCTTCCCTACCCAAGATCCATTAATGAAACTACTCACTAATCATACCTAAAACACAAAAAGCATGATTAAAATGATGCATAATGAAAAGCTTAAAGTAAATAAACAAGATTCAACTTTGCTAAAACATAAAAAGTGAAGACTTTAACCTCAAATCATCAAAAA
The DNA here is from genome assembly GCA_900128785.1 of Arabis alpina. Lineage (NCBI taxonomy): Eukaryota > Viridiplantae > Streptophyta > Magnoliopsida > Brassicales > Brassicaceae > Arabis > Arabis alpina. Next base: position 15,784,295 of record LT669794.1, on the reverse strand, counting down.
CACAAATGTTTTAGGTTTTACACAAAGGATAATAGAAGAGAGGTTAAAGCTTAGAGTTTTGAAGAGTATTTATAGAGAAATAGATATGTACCCGGTCAACCCGAGACAAACCGGGTCAAACCCGGTCAAACAATGTAATTGCAGCTGGAGAGACATTGTGGACCGACCAGAGGACCGGCTAGCTGGTCGGTCCACGAGCCAATTTTTGGGCAGGGAGTTTTTTTACGTCCTATAGATCGACCAAGAGACCGGGTTCTAGCCGATCTATAGGCTTGCTCGATCTTCACTTCCTTGTTCTTCATTCTTCAATCTTGATTCTTGTCATGACTTGTTCCATAATTGATCCAAAGCTCCATTCGTACCTAAAATGGACAAAACATGCATGCAAATGCAAGAAAACAAGAACTTGGACTCTAAACTCAATATAATCTAAAAGGAACAAGATATGCAACAAAACATGTAAAAACTTAAGCTAAATGCCTCAAAATCTAACTAAAATGTATGCTAAGAAAGGGCAATTTATGCACTTATCAACTATACATACCCAAATCTTCATGGATTATAATATTTTGTATGAGATGTTGTTAATTATTACGTTTGACCCATCAAACTTTATTATACTAGGTAAATGACCCGCAACTATACATGTTTATGGTTAAAAACAATTTCGTAACCCGTTAAATCAAACATAAAAAATTAAATTAAATGAGTCATAAAGTAAATAAAATTGAAAATTTTGATATTAAATAATTGAACACTTACTTTTTTTTATCTTAATTCATTTTGTTTAATTTGATTTCCAATTAAATTTGATCAAATCTTTTCAAAATAATTAGTTTGTTTGTATTCATATTTAAGTAATTTAATTCTTACTATTTCCCTACTCTAATTTTTTAAAACACTACGTCAATACCTAATTGAAATACGATTAATAAAATTTTGAAATATGTGGTTTAATTTAATTAAAATAAAATAACATATGTCAAAATCTTATCGACCGGTTGACACGTGTCACGATCTTGTTAATTATTATGTTTGACGCATCAAACTTTATATAATAAGATAAGATACTTATAAATGCGAAGTGAGTTTTCCTACGTGGCTACAATACAACGATTTGATGCCTTTAATTTCTGAAAATACCCTTAATGAATTTCGTGTATTTACATTAATTTTGGATTTTATTTTCAAGATTCGAATTTAATGTAAATATTTTCTTTATAAATTTGAAATTTATTTGATAGATTAGAATCGAATGTAAATGTTCCTTTTAAATCTTTATAGTCCATTTTATTTGAATTTTATTTTGGTAATTTTCCATAATTATTTTTCAAAAATATTATTATATCCCGATATTATAATATATTCGAATTTATTATGTTAATCTTCATCTTATGTGAATCAATAAATATTATATTTAAATATCACAAAACTTTGACGACCTAATATTTTAGAAAAATCGTAGCCCTAATATATATATATATATATATATATATATATATATATATATGTCCACCTCTCCAAACTATTTTATATCATCGCACCTTTTCAAATTTATACCTCTCATATTCTATTTAGTATTTAGTATATGACCTAATTTATTATGTAAGTTTTCTAATGGTTTCTATGTTCTCTACTGTTTTGTAGGTTCATCGCATGTGAATTGAAAACGTCTTCATCATTATCACAACCTATTATCATGGTCTTTCTAAGATATATTCATGATTTTTGGAAACCAGCATTGGCCAATAAATAGATGTTGGTTACATGGGGATGCCGAGCTGTGTTTGGGCTTGGCTACCTGTGCTTTGGTTTTCATATTATTGCTCTCTCATGGGCCATGATAATAGGTTGTGATAATGATGAATTGGATCTATCTGTACGTGAGAATTGGATCCAATCTCGGTTTGCAAGATATAGGTTTTGCTCCCCCAAGTTACCTCGGATAAATTCTTCTTCCTTCCCTCTCATCTATCGGCTCTCGACGAACCCTAAAAATTGAGCAAACGTCATTGTTTTGGTTTCGTTTGCTTTTCTCTTAATTTGATATGGTAAAAAACACGATCTCTGCTTGATTTGCTTCCTATGAACGCGATTCTCTGTATCTTCTAGTGTTAATAGATTAATGTTGTTTCGATCTCAATAACATTAGGTTCTTTTGTGTTCAGTTTTTCATGTGTTTATTATGCCTCTGTGCTTTTGACTTGACTGGATTATATTTGTGTTTCTTTGTTCAGTTTATCAGTTCAGGTGGAGAAACAATGGAAAACTGTGAATTACCAGATGAGTTACTGCAACGGATACTTTTGAATGTTTCCACGACAGATTCTGTGAGGACTAGTGTCTTATCGACTAGATTGAGAAATCTCTGGAAAGGTGTCCCTGGATTGCACTTAATAGGTGATGTGTATACAAATCTTGATGGCATTGATTTTCTCGAGAGATTCCTAATTTTGCATAAGGAAACACCTATCCACCAGTTCACTCTAATGTGTGATGACAAAGATGTTCATGAATTCTCGTTGAAGTGGTTGGTGGAGAAAGTAATTGCCCGCGGAGTTCAATGTTTCGCGATTAGCGGTCCTATGTATCCAAGTGTGAATTTGCCTGTAAGCTTGTGTAAGTGTGAGACATTGGTACACTTGTGGTTGGAATATGTGAAGCTTAATGATTCTGATTTTTTCTATCTACATCGCCTTGAGACTATGCATTTAGATCTGTTTCGTTCTCGAGTGAGGTGGTTCTAGAGGAGCTTATCTTGTGCTCCCCAGTTCTCCAAGTCTTGAGCATTCGTACTACATTGGGACATTTGACGTTGCGATCTTGTGTATCCGTCGGCGTAACTCGAGTAGTGATGGTGGACACTCTGAAGTTGTGATTGACATTCCCAACTTAGAGTTTTTGTGTATCAGAGATGATCCGTTGGAACATTACATACTAGATAGCGTGAGTTCTTCTATCACGATGTGTATTGATGTCCCCTTCGCTGTTGCGAAAGATAACATGTCAAGGATGCAGGCATTTCGTGATTTCTTTGCAGGGATCTCGGGGTCACAGATCTTACTATCTCTAGTAGTACTCTAGAGGTATATATATATATATATTTCAAATGCGGTATCTTCGTAATACTCTTTTCTTACAAAGTGTTTTGGTTCATGACACTTAGGGACTCTTTCCTCATTCCCAATTGCAACAACTGCCCAATTTCGAGAACTTGACTCATCTCAACGCTTGTTTCTATTCCGGCTCCTCAGAGATGTTGCCTATGTTTCTCTTGAGCTGTCCCAATCTAAAATAACTTGACTTGGTAATCATGATTACTTCTCTTTGCTTTCTTTATGTTTGGTTTAGATGTGTATATTGACTATGTAATGTTGCTTTGTAGTAACTCGATGTTTATCCAAATACGAAGAACATCGCAAGCTTGCCTATGCCTCAATGTTTTCAATCATCTATAAAGTATGTCGAGGTAAAAATGGCGGGCCAAGAGAGAAGTCAAGAAGTTGAAATCGAGTTTGCAAAATACATTTTAGAGAAAGCAACAATTCTCAAGAAGCTTACTCTATGGTTAGATGGAGAAGAACACGAGTCTAGCAGCGTTCTTCAGCGAATTCTCACATGTCCAAATCGCTCATTTGTAGAGGTGAAGATGAATTTGTTAAGAAGTGTTTTCATACTTAGACGTTTTTTAGTGAAAAGAAGAGTGCTGTAATAGACTCTGATTCATATAGAGGGTTTCGGTTTAATATCCGGTTTGTGGATAAAATCGAAACACCTTGGTTAACGCTGGTCATATCTCTTGGTATATAAAAAGAGAGAAAGATTGTTAAGCCATTTATGTTGTTGTAACAGATTTCTTCTTCTTCGAGTTGCTCGGATCTTGAGCTCTCGTTTTCTGGTGATAGTGTATTGCTGGTTCGATCCAAGCTCCGGAGGAGTAGTACGTCTTCTCGACGGCGAGACTCTGGGTCACAATTCTCTGCGTACTTCGTTTAAGCTTTCTTAGTACGTCTTCTCGACGGCGAGACTCTGGGTCACAATTCTCTGCGTACTTCGTTTAAGCTTTCTTTACCATTTTCTCACACACGAGCGTAAGAGAGATTGTGAGCTTTAGGAGTTGCATCGGAGGTTCAAGAAGGTGATCGGAGAGTTCGAATACGGCGTTGAATCATCAACAAGTGGTATCAGAGCCAGGTTGAGCCGGATTCGAAGATCGCGATGTCGAATCATCGTAATGAAGTGGAGAGGTTCGAGGGTTCTAGAGATTTCCAGATATGGAAGATTCGTATGATGGCGAATTTTGGAATTCTTGGGTTAAAGAACATTATTACTGATGAGAAGTTGGTTATGAAAGTTCCGATGACGAAGGCGGAAGAGAAGAAGCCGGTCGCAATTGAATCCGGTGTTGCTGGTGATATTCCGCTACCAGCTGAGTCTTCGTCACCATCTGCTAAGCCTAGTATGAAGTTTGTACCAGATCCTGATAAGATCGAACAATCAGATAAAGCAAGAAATCAGATAAAGCAAGAAATTTGATTATCTTGCATATTAGTGATAATGTCCTGCGTAAGATTCAACATTGTGAAACTGCTGCAGCTATGTGGTCATTGCTTGATCGATTGTATATGGCAACTACTTTGCCGAATCGAATCTATAGAAGTTTTACACATTTAAAACAGATGACGCAAAATCTGTAGATGTGAATGTAAATGAGTTCTTGAAGATTGTTGCAGAGCTGCATAGTTTACATGTTAGTGTGTCTGAGGAGGTTCATGCGATCTTGTTCTTGAGTTCCTTACCTACCAGTTATGGTAGAGATTCTTTAACTCTAGAAGAAGCAATTTCCTCTGCTAAGTCTAGAGAAAGGGAACTTACTGAGAAACATGGTGAGAAAGGTCATGGTTCTGCGTTGTATACCAAGGAGAGAGGAAGGACATTCAATAAAAGTCAGTCGAATCAGAAAAGATGGTCTAGGAGTAGATCAAGGACTGGTTCCAAGGTGATTTGTTGGTATTGCAGAAAAGAAGGTCATTTCAAGAAGGACTGCTATGCAAGAAAGAAGAAGTTTGAAGAAGAGGGAGATGGAGAAGCAGGTGTCTTGGTTGAACAACTACTAGATGTTGCTGCTTTAAATGTCTCAGTTGATGAATGTCAAGAAGATTGGGTGATCGATTCTGGATGCACCTACCACATGACATCCAGAAGAAATTGGTTCTTTGAGTTTGAAGAAAAGGCTACAAGTCGGATCTTGCTTGGTGATTTCAGGACTGTTGAGTCACATGGTATTGGTTCAGTGAGACTAAACACTAATGGTGGTTCCATCAAGGTACTTCACAATATCATATTCGTTCCACATCTCAGGAGGAATTTGATATCCACAGGTACCTTGGATCGTCTTGGCTTTATGCATTCAGGTGGAAATGGTAAGAAGGAATTCCATAAAAATGGTAAGATGGCTCTCAGGGGGAACTTGCAAAATGGTCTCTATATTCTTGATGGTTTCACTGTGATGGGTGAGATTGGAAATGTGGAAAGAGCAAATAGTTTAGTTCCCATGTGGCATAGTCGGCTTGGGCACATGAGCTACAAGAATCTTCAAATTCTGGTTAAAGAAGGTATTCTGAAGAAGAAAGATATTGGGAATGAGTTCTTTTGTGACCATTGTGCGTTTGGCAAAGCTAAGAAAGTGAGCTTTGAATCAAGTAAGCTGGACACCAGTCAAGTCTTGGAGTATGTACATCCTGATTTGTGGGGAGCACCAAGTGTGGATGCATCTTTGTCAGGATATCATTACTTCTTGTCCATCATTGATGATTATTTTCGGAAAGTATGGATTTACTTTCTGAAGTCTAAAGATGAGACGTTTGCTAAGTTTTGTGAATGACATACATTTGTTGAGAACAAGGTAGAGAAGAAAGTTAAGTGTCTGAGTACAGATAATGGATTTGAGTTTTGCAATAAAGCTTTTGATGATCATTGCAAGAAATATGGAATAGAGAGACACCGCACTTGCACCTACACGCCACAACAAAATGGTGTTGCTGAGAGGATGAATAGAACTATTATAGAGAAGGTAAGGTGCCTGCAAAGTGAGTCTGGTTTAGGTGAAAGGTTTTGGGCAGAAGCTGTAGCTGTGTCGGTGTATCTGATCAACAGAACTCCGTCTTCAGTTGTAGGGTTTAAAACGCCAGAAGAAATGTGGTTGAATAAAATGCGAGGGACAAGCATTTGAAGAAGTTTGGTTCAGTGGTATATGTCTATGTGAATCAAGGAAAGCTGCAACCAAGTCAGTTAAGGGAGTATTCATTGGTTACCCTCCAATTACCAAAGGATACAAGGTATGGCTGCCAGAGGAAGAAACATGTGTTGTTAATCATCATGTGAAGTTTCGAGAAGATCACGTGTTCAAAGATTTGACTAAAACAGGCTCTATTTTACAAGGCAGTTCTGAGAGAGGTGTTAAAAGACAAGCTGCTAGAGTCATTACTGAGTTTAGTTCAGACAAAGGACCCAACAAGAGGGTACAGTTATCTGCACGAGAAGATACTGATGTTATTGAAAACATTGTATGTTATATCTCCAGGTGGAGCTAGTGCAGGCAGAAGTCATGAGACAGAAGGTGGTAGTCCATGAATTGTTCAGAGAACAGAGGACGCACCTTAAGGTGGAGTTGGTTCAAGTCAGATGAATGTCAGTGATGAGAGGGAGAGTATTTCACCAGGACTAAAAGCTATTGTAGACAGACAAGTTTTATCAAGATTTCAGGTTACTAAAGACATGCCAAATAGGGTAATTCAGAAGCCAGTAAGATACAGAGATGGGTGTCAATTCGCTTTTGCCCTGTCTATGGAAGATATACTTACTGAGGAAGGAACTGTTACTTTTGCTCTTTCTGCAGCGGGAGTAATTGATGATGAGGAACCTTAGAGTTACGAAGAGGCTATGGAGAATGATAGTTGGGAACTATAGTATGAAGCTTGTGTAGAAGAGAAGGAATCGTTGGACAAGAATGAGACACTTGTGTTGGTCCCTAGACCAAGTGATAGACATGTTATGAGTTGCAGATGGTTATTTAAACTTAAACCTGGTATTACTGAAGTTGAGCCACCAAGACACAAGGCACGTCTAGTGGCTAGAGGTTTTACTCAAAGAGAAGGAATTGATTATCAGGAGGTGTTTGCTCCGGCTGTGAAACGTGTATCTATCAGAACATTGTTGTCAATTGTGGTAAATTTGAATCTGGAGCTTGAACAAATAGATGTGAAGACAACTTTCTTACATGGTGAGCTTGAAGAGGATCTTTACATGGAACAACCAGAGGGTTTTGAAGATCCTAAGAAGCCTGAGTATGTGTGTTTACTTAAGAAGTCATTATACGGCTTGAAACAGTCCCCAAGGCAATGGAACAAAAAGTTTGATGAAGTCATGAAGTTGCAGGGTTTTATGAGGAGTGAACATGATCCATGTGTATATGTGGAGGAGACGTCAATTCAGAAGTTCATGTATATGTTATTATATGTTGATGACATGTTGATAGCTGTAGAAGACCAGCCTGAGATTAAGGAGCTAAAGAAACAGCTTAGTACAGCGTTTGAGATGAAGGATTTAGGTCCAACGAGAATAATTCTTAGAATGGATATCATAAGAAACAGGGACAAAGGAATCTTGTATCTGTCTCAGCCTGAGTATCTGAAGAAAGTCATTAGAAGTTTCAGAATGGAGGGATCTAAAAGCTCTTTGACACCTATTGGGGCACATTTTAAATTGTCTCAAGTCGAAGAAGAGTGTGACCGTGTAGATACTGAAGTTACTCCTTACTCCTCTGCAGTGGGAAGCATTATGTATGCTATGATTGGTTCTCGTCCTGATTTAGCTTATGGACTTGGAGTAGTAAGTCGGTTTATGAGTGATCTTGGTCATGCACATTGGGAAGCTGTTAAATGGTTGCTAAGGTACATTAAAGGGTCGCTTGATTTGAAGCTAAAGTTCACAAAGTCTGATAATATGAGGGTACAAGGCTATTGTTATTCAGATTTTGCAGGAGATTTGAATAAAACAATGTCTACTTCTAGCTACATTTTTACAGTTGGAGGGAATGTAGTGAGTTGGAAGTCTTGCCTACAACCAGTGGTAGCGTTGTCTACAACAGAAGCGGGATACATTGCTTTAACTGAGGCAGTAAAGGAAGTTATCTGGCTAAGAGGTTTACTTGAAGATTTTGGCTTCAAGTTGGAGATTGCTAGTGTATGGTGTGATTCTCAAAGTGCTTTGAGCTTGGCGAAGAACAATGTGTTCCATGAAAGGACTAAACACATTGCGACAAAATATAACTTCATCAGGGAGATTATTCAGCTAAGGAAGTGGAGGTATTGAAGATACATACAAGCTGCAATCCATCAGATATTCTGACAAAAGTTGTACCGGTGAGTAAGTTCAATGAAGCTTTGGACTTGTTCCAAGTTCTCAAGAACTGATCAGGCCTTCGGGCTGGTTGATGGGGGATTGAAGAACACAGACAGGATGCACAGAGGATCCTGAAATGTTGATCAAGAAGGAAGAAGAGTTACTAGTTCGAGTATGAAAACAAGGTGGAGATTGTTAAGAAGTGTTTTCATACTTAGACGTTTTTTCGTGAAAAGAAGAGTGTTGTAACAGACTCCGATTCATATAGAGGGTTTCAGTTTAATATCCGGTTTGTGGATAAAATCGAAACACCTTGGTTAAGGGTGGTCTTATCTCTTGGTATATAAAAAGAAGATTGTTAAGCCATTAATGTTGTTGTAACATATTTCTTCTTCTTCGAGTTGCTCTGATCTTGAGCTCTCGTTTTCTGGTGATAGTGTATTGCTGATTCGATCCCAACTCCGAAGGAGTAGTACGTCTTCTCGACGGCGAGACTCCGGGTCAACAATTCTCTATGTACTTCGTTTAAGCTTTCTTTACCGTTTTCTCACACACGAGTGTAAGAGAGATTGTGAGCTTTAAGAGTTGCATCGGAGGTTCAAGAAGGTGATCGGAGAGTTCGAATACGGCATTGAATCCTCAACAGAATCGAAGAACACCAGCAAAATTTCAGATAGGTTATGGATTCGAATATAACTATGTCTTTGACCTGAGGGATTTATTTTATTATGATTAGATTTCTTTGAGATTTTCGGGTTAGCCAGTAGTGTTTTTTTATTCTTTCTTCTTCGTATTAATTATCCGATTAGAGAAATTCCTTTGGTCATGTTCATGATTTAAAGAATGTTTTGTTTCTACCACTCAAAAGTTGAAAATTCTCCACTATAACTTGGAGAATATGTGTGATGATGGAATCGATCTAGCGAACATATATACTAATCAAAAGGACATGATTAAAATGGGACCCTTCTTTGCACAAAAGAAGTCTCAAGAAAAAATAGCTCCCAAAAACCAAATCTTCTTTAATCATGTGTTGTTCACTTTCCAGTTCCTAGTTTACAAAAGCTTTAGCATTTTTGTACACATCTACCCGAAAAATATTCTTTTGATTTGTTTGTCTCGTAAATCATTTGAAGGCCAAAAAAAATACAGAAAATATAGAATACGGTAACCAACACAAGTTATGGTCATCAAATAACGATTATCGAACCAAATGTTTTTCAATCGTTACTCTAGTCAAAATTTTCCAAATTTCAAGAAGACTCATGGCAGCTTCTGGTATGCATATGATATTATACATGGCGAGCTGAGAACTTGACTTCTATATTATAATATATCCGATCGGGTTCGATATTATAGCATATCACTAGTTTCTGTTCAGGAAAAATATCACACATGGCGAGCTGAGAACTTGACTTCTATATGCACAAATGTGTATCATGTTTAGAACCATTTGCAAAGTTACAGAACCTACAGAAACAAAAACTATATACAAGGCTAATCTACGCCACATTGATCTGAAACAAACATGAAAGTACCAAAGTCACAACTGAGTCTTCTATGTACAGAAGTTGATCATCTATTACCATTACAATTCAGAAGTCAGAACCAATAAAGCAACTCACTTTAAAACTTCCAACTCGTCAGCGAGAAAGCAATCTTCTAGGTCAACACGTTTCAGATCAATGATAAATTGATCTTGCACAAATCCGAAACCAAAAGTCCCATCTTCGTACAACCAAACCCGCCCTTCCCCTCTGGGAAAAGCACAGCCATTGCCTGCTTCTCCTGGCAACACCAGTTCACAACTAGAGTTCATGTACAACATTCCACATACCACATTTTCATGGACAACAAGTCCGGGGAGAGAGCTGGTATGAATCCGACCATTCATTATCAGCTCTTCGTCGGCTGAAAAGGGAGATCTGATGAACGTATGATTCAATGTCCAGAACACAGGAGGAGTATGGCGTGAGAGGGACAAGTCTTGTACTTTTCTGCATACAATGCCTCCTACTTCATCGTATTTGACCAAATATAACTCCATGTTCCTACTCTCACAGAAGCCCTGCCCAGTTCAAGAATCACTTACAATGAGCTGATGCAATTGGGTTCCAAGAGAGATAAAGTTACAACACAACCACCATCATGAAAAAGATGAATGCACTAAATGAAGATTGTTCTATTTGATCGGATCTAGCAACAAATTGACAAGGCCTCTAAAAGCAACATGATCAATTCGTTAAAGAAAAAGAAATGTTGACCTTCCACAAGCCTTGTAATGGTTTAGTAGGAGTAGGCAAGCAATCAGCAACCTTAATAAAATGTTCAGGTTCCCACTTAGCTCTCGCCTGCCTCTCCTTCTCCTTCCTCCTTTGTCGCCTTCTCGGACTCGTCCTATTCGCTAACTGAGTGTACATTTCCGTAACGGGCGATGTAACATCATCGCTGTCGTCACCTGAGCTAGAAGAGCCCTTGGAAACTTGGCGAAGATTGTTGTTGTATCTATTCTCCTCCACCAAGATATGACCATTTCCCATGAAATTCACATCAACCGGAACGATCAAAGCTTTTAGATCAGGCACAGAACCATCGGGATCAAGAAAGTTGGAGGCTTGTCCCTCGGCAGAAATGCCCATCAAGAGAAACGGCGTCTTCCGTACCTGATCGTTGTTGGCAAAGACTCTAGATCCGAGAACAAAAGAGGGACCCCATTCGAAAAGCACAAGCGATGGAGACGAAGCGGCGGGATTTGGTCGGCCGCAGAGACGCCAGAAGCCAATCAGATTCTCCAAGGACATTAGAGTCTTGTAAAGGAGTCTATATGGGATCCGACCGTCTCCCCATTTCTGGATCTGAGTTTTCTTCCCCCATCTCTGATCGCACATAGCATGCCAGATTTTACCGTCTTCACGACACAGCGAGGCGAAGCGTTTCGACGTGCAGGCGAAGCTAGAGATCTCCGCCGGTAAGAGGAAGGATAAGAGGCGGAGCTGGATGTCCTCCGGGATATCGGAGAAAGGAAGTGCCATCGCCCGAAATGTAATTAGGCTTTTGTTTGGTGAGGATGATGATGATGATGATGATAAGGTAAGCGGACTTGTCAAAAGCGAATAATATCAAAAACTAAATAAAACTCTTGTTTCTGTCTTAATCATTTGTCAAACTCAAACTTGTTAAAATGAGGAGGTACAGTATATTCTTCTATTGGTATATAAAACTATTACAACACATTTACCAATTATTTTCATCATAGATCCCATTTCTTGCCGTTGGGTAATGTTCGAATCAAACAAAAGGAATTTACATAGTCAAACCATTTCTAAGATCATCGGTTACATCTTCTTTTATATCAGTTACTGCATTCTAGTAGACCTGTCCATCACCCTGATTAACTGATGATGGATCTCAAGCTGGACTAGGCTGGATATTAAAAGACCAGAGAGGTATGGCCAAATGGATGGGAGCTAAGAGCTGTCCGAGATTGAGATTGGCACTAGACAGAGGCGGAGGCCCTAAGATGGGATATGGTCATTATTAGATTGCTCAGGTATGACAATGTAATATTCGAAACAGACTTGCAAAGTCTAATGAGAGCGGTGCACAATCAGGAGGAATGGCCACACCTTAGCCCAATACTCCAAGACATGACTCGGCTCTTCAATCTCTTCAACGAGGCTAAGATCACTTTTAATGTTAGAGAATGTAATAGGGTGGTGGATCGTGGGATAGCGAGGAAAGCTCTTTCACATGCGAATTATGCTCCCTAAGAGCATGATTATAGGCATGTTTATATTGGGGTTTATTAGAGGTATTTAGTTGTTTAATAGTATTTTGGGCTTGTTTTACAAAGACTCGAATCAAGGTCATTAGCCCAAAAAAACTGGTTCTTTTGGTTTTGTCGTGACACGTGTCGGTTTCTGAGTGGACCGTGTGTTTTTTTCGCTGGAGAAACAGAAATGAGAAATCATTTTCTCAAAAATTGTTTTTCTTTCTCGTAACCTCTGAGATTAGGCGATTCGACGGCAAATTTCCGATCTTCGTCGCCGTGTTATCGCCGTCGTCGTCGTCGTCTCCGGTGTCTTCTCTTCCCTGCGATCTCTCTCTCATCGTTTCTCTTCAAAACCGTACATATAGATCTTGATTTCGATCTGATTCAAAACTGTAGATCTAGATTCGATCGATTGAGGGTAAGATTATATGTGGAGGATCGTCAGTTCTTATCTTCTCCTCGTTGATCCTCGTCTGCGTGACCGTTCGCTTTCACCTGGAGATGAATCGCCGTTGATAAGTCATCTCTAATCCTTGCCTTAACTCATACTTGTTGTTTTAATCGTTATATATTGATCAGTTCGATATCTCTGTTTCTCGTGTGCAGGTTTTCTTCATTGGTCGTGTTTGGAACAGCGTCGGAAGTGGTATGTGTTCTTCAATCCTGTTGCATGTCATCGTTGATTAGTCTCTGCTTCTCTGTGGATATGATGTGTACTGGTAGATTGGTTCCTTTGTTTATCAGCTGGTTCGTTTTGATATGATCTCTACTCGTTATGTTATAACAACTCGTTCATTGGTTTCTTTATTTGTTAGAGTGTTTTTTTCATATCATCTCATAGGATTTGTGTTCTTTGTTTTTGGATTATAACTAAAAAAATTCTTAACTTGTTATCTCTTTATTTGTGTATGGACCATCCTCTAAGGATCTTTGAAGATTCGATCGGGTTAGGAAATGTGAAGACCGAGCAGTGTAGTCGGGTCTCTTCTTCATTGTTTCAGTTCAGGTCAGTGTTCTTTATCTCTCATCTAAACTGTCCCTGCTGAGTATTTAGTGTTTGTTGTACATAGATTTTGGTAGTTCATTTTGATATTGTATAAGTTTTATCTGATGATAATTGTTTAATACAACTACCACTTGTTTTAATTCATTTTTGGTCTTTCCAATTTTACAAACAATAGAAAAATGATTATCTAGATGAAATTAATAGAACCAGAAGTTGTTGTATATTAATGGTGATGAGACATGTTTATTGAAAGCCAATCTCTTGTTTCTTTAGTTTGTACTATTGGTTGTGACTTTAGTTTGAATGTGTGTTGTGTAATAACAAAGTTTTCTCGTTATTATGTGTAAAATGACTGATGAAGATGAAATTGAACAATGTTCATTCTTGTTCTTTAAAAAACTCAAATGAGTTACAAAACTTAACTAAAGTCAAGTAGAGTTAATAGGTAATTGATTGTGATGGAGACATTAGGCAGATAAGCAAGTTACTGCAACACCAAACCTAACCCGTAATGAATACACAAGTTGCTCATTTACTTTGATTTTGGCTTCATAATGACTCAATTTCTCAGTAAACTGAGCTCAGTGTAAACTTTAAAACCAAACCAGTTGGTTAAATTCTCTCAAAACTGATTTGGTTGTTCTTTAATTTCTTCTTTTAATTCATCTGAAAATGGATATGGATTTTACTCAACACTTGAGGCCTTCTCAGACACAAAACCCTGCAACCACACTCAGCTTCACTGATCTTTTGAACAGCCAACCTCATGTCATCTCTTCATATTCTATTTCCCAAACACATTTCTCTTCTAACCAAACACATTCCCCTTCTAACCAAACACACTCCCCTTTAAACCAAAGACGTCCAGCCAAAAAGAAGGATCCAAAGACGAGATGGAAGATCCCTGAAGAGAAAGCACTAGTAAGTGCTTGGCTCAACACCTCTAAAGACCCAATAGTGGCTACTGGGCAGAAAGAGGAGCCTTTTGGCAGAGAGTTACAGATTGCTATGCTTCATGTCCTGATGTGGTTGCTATGACTATGCGACGCGTAACAAAATGAGTGGCAATGATGATTTAGTTGCGGTGGCTTATGAGTTGTACTACGCTGATCAGAAAGTGAAGTTTAGCTTGGAACACGCATGGAGAATGCTCAGGAGTGACCAGAAATGGTGTACTTTTATCAGTAAGGGCACTGAAAAAAGGTCCAAAAAGAGTAAGCTATTTGATGGCTCCAGCTCCAACACTGCCTTTAATGTGGAGGAAGACATAGAGGAGAGGCCCATGGTGTTAACGCGGCAAAGGCGAAAAAGAAGAAGAGAGGTCAGAGGAAGATTGAAGAAGCAAAGGGTGCAGGTTCTCTAAAGGTGCTTTCACAGGTATGGGAGATAAGGGATAAGGACAATGCAGCTCAGGAAATGCTTTCCAACCAGAAGATCCTTGAAGGTCTCCTTGCAAAACCTGGAGTTTTGTCTGAGATGGAAGTTCATCTATAGAACACTCTCATGAGTGACATGTTAAAACGTTTAGGTAAGTCCATATGATTTGAATCACATTTAGGTGCCTTAATCTATTTACATTTTCGCATTCATGTTAATAATATTAACCGTATGAGTTGAATCGTATTAATATCAAACTTATTCTTTGTTATTTTGATGTATGGTTCATTGTTCTATGCGAGTTCTTGAAACTCGGTTTGATATGCATTTTCATTGTTGTTTATGGTGTAGGTAAAAATCCAGTGGAGGAAGGACAAGGATGATGTTCGAAGAGTCAAAGAGGGAAGAGGCAAGAGGCAACTTCGAAGAGGCAAGAGAAGGAGATATTGGTTTTTTGTGTCACAAGTGGTTGGTTTATTGTACTTGTGTCCATTAGCTTGTGGTTGTAATATGTTTTGTAGTAAAACTTTATGCTCTGCTATAGTAATTTGTGTCGGGTACCTTGTGTCCTGTTGTGTCACAAGTGGTTGTCATATATTTTGTAGTAATTGTGGTTGTATTCCAAACTCTTTATAAGAGAAGCTATGTTCTGGTTTTTTCAATTTCATTTTTCATTTATCAAAACACTAAAACATTCGATCAAAACATTCGCTCAAAACACTAATTGTTTTTCTCACACTCAAACATTCGATCAATACACTTATTTGTTTTCTCACATTCAAACTTTCGATCAAAACTTTTTTTTCTTCTAATTCTAATCTTTTTCTAAATCACCCAAAACAAAACACATGTCTTATCATCCTCACACTTCAAATTTTCAAGAAAATTTTGATCAAATTTGTGGTGATACTTTCGATCACTTTTTTGAAACGGCTCTTCAAGATTGTCTAGGTGATTCTATCGAAGAAGAAGCGCCCAAAAAGGAAAGGAAAAAATGAGTACCCATCGAAAGAAGACGCGAAGATGGTTATACTCAATTGTGGAATGATTATTTTAGTGAGAATCCACTGTACCCCGCTAATAAATTTCGCCGACGTTTTAGAATGAACAAACCATTGTTCATGCGTATTGTCGAAAGACTATCCAATGAGGTACCATACTTTGAACAAAAACAAGATGCTACCGGAAGGTTCGGCGTGTCTGCCCTAGTAAAATGTACAGCCGTAATTCGGAGAATGGCGTATGGTCTTTCAGCTGATGCGATGGATGAATACCTCCGCATCAGTGCTATTGATCAAGAGGGACTCGGATTGTGGTTTGTACGGATCAGTACGAACATGTATGGATGTACGGACATGTACAATCCGTACATAGTACCATTCGTGCATACACCAAGGAAAGGTTATCTCAGATCATATACATTTGAAGGGAAATAGACGTTAGACAAGGAGAAGTTATCGTTTGAAGATAAGGAGCAGATTGGTCCCCACCTACCAAAGACCTCACCTACCTTAAAGGTGGGAAAAACGGCTACATTCACTTTTGTCTTCTTCTTCATATGTTGTCATCTTTTTCTCTTTATATAAAGCTATGTATGTGTAACCTTATCATCAATCTAATGAGAAAATAACTTTACTCTTTCTCTATTCTCATTACTCTTTCTCACAATATCTAGGAAATCTTAAACCAATCATTAGTATTTCCGCATAATCTAATATGGTATCATAGAGGTAGATTGCGTTTTTGGTTTTCAATTCTACTTATTATCATCATTTTCAATCCATTCTCCACAAATCTTCATCAAATCTTCTTATTACCATCTTTGTTCATCTCAAAATCCTCTTTTTTTCATTCGGATTTCTTGAAAAATCTGCAAATCTTCTTACTTGTCTTTGTTTCTCTTTAGTTTGAACCGACCCAAAACATTGATTCAATCTTTGTTCAAAGAAACACCATTCGCTAAACCTCTCTTAATCTTTCTCCACGGTTTACAAGCTTGATAAAGTTTTACATCAATCTCAAATCTTTCTCAAGTTGTTACCGACGATATGGAGAGCTCTAAGGTCATGGTGATTCTGGTTACTCTCAAAGGAGGAAACTACTTGCTTTGGGCAAGAATAACAAAGATTGCTCTTTGTGGTCGTGGTCTTTGGAATCACATTGAGCATATTGAAGAAGAGGAAGAAAACGAGAGTAGTGATGAAGAGGCGGAGATCGCTAAGGCAAAGAAGGAAGCTAAGTGGTTCCAAAAGGACCAAACTGTTCTTGCCATCATCCAACACTCGCTTGAAGCTCCGATCCTTGAAGTATACTCGTTTTGCGAAACCGCAAAAGATCTTTGAGATACTCTTAAGAATGTGTATGGTAACATCTCTAACCTTTCTCGTGTGTTTGAAGTGAAGAAAGCTATCAATGAGTTAAGCCAAGAGGATTTGGAATTCACTAAACATCTTGGGAAGTATCGGTCACTTTGGTCCGAGTTAGAGATGCTTAGGCCAAACACTATGGATGCTTTGGTCATGATTGAAAGGACGGAACAAGACAAGGTCTTTGGTCTCTTACTCACCTTGAATCCGGCGTTCAATGATCTCATTAAGCACCTCCTTAGAGCCGACAAGCTCCCAAGCTTAGATGAGGTGTGTGCACAAGTTCAAAGAGAAGAAGGATCTCTCAGATTGTTTGGTGGTAAGGGGGAGCTTGCAATGGCTAACAAAGGTGTGCACAAGTTCGATGATCGCCGTCCAAGGGTGTGTGAACATTGCAAGAAGAAGGGTCATTCCAAAGATAAGTTTTGTTTCATCCATCCACATCTCCGACCAAATAATGGACCAAGGGAACCGAGAGCTAACATCACTCAAGCCAAAGATGATCATGGTCAAACCGGCTCATCAAGACAAGGCGAGGAGTTAGCATCCGGTAATTATGTGAGGAAGTCGGACCTAGAGGCACTCATCAAATCCATTGCCTCTCTCAAGGATTCCAGTAACAAATTCTTAACTCCAACACCTTTTAGCTTCTTAACACATAAACTAACTAGTAAGAGTTCTTTAATTGTGGATTCGGGTGCTTCACACCATATGATTAGTAATGAATCTTTGTTAAGCAATATAACTGGCTAGTGGTAATGTAGAAATAGCAAATGGTGATAAGATTCTAATTAAAGGCATTGGTAATTTAAAGTTATTTGATAAAGAATCTAAAGCTCTATACATGCCTAAGTTCACTTTCAACTTGTTATCTGTTAACCGTACCACTAATGATCTAAATTGCTTTGCTATATTTGGTCCTAACAAGGTATTTTTCAGGATATTAAGAGTGGTAAAGTGATCGGAGAAGGGGGAAGCAAAGATGAACTCTATGTTTTAGAGAATCTTTCACCGACCACTTCACATGCATTCAATTTCAATTCTCGCTTAGATTTTCGTTTAGAAGTTTTCCCTAATACCTTGTGGCATGCTAGATTAGGACATCCTCATTCTAGAGCTCTCAAGCTTATGTTGCCTAATGTTTCTTTAGAATTTTCGGATTGTGAAGCTTGTATTCTCGGCAAACATTGTAAAACCGTTTTTCCTTTATCATCTACAATTTATGAAAATTGCTTTGATTTGGTGCATTCGGATGTATGGACATCACCTTGCATTTCTAGGGATAATAACAAATACTTTGCGACATTCATTGATGAAAAATCGAAATACACTTGGATTACATTACTTCCATCTAAAGATCGTGTATTTGATGCATTCATGAACTTTCAAAATTATGTTGTTAACCAATATAATGCCAAGATCAAATTATTTAGGACGGATAATGGAGGAGAATACACAAGCAATCGGTTCAAAGAACATCTAGCCAAACATGGGATCTTACATCAAACGAGTTGTCCATACACACCACAACAAAATGGTGTGGCCGAGAGAAAGAACCGACACCTAATGGAGGTATCAAGATCCATGATGTTTCACATGAAGGTACCAAAGAAGTATTGGGGAGATGCGGTGATGATGGCGTGCTATCTAATCAATCGGACACCAACTAAAGTCCTAGAAGATATCTCTGCATTTGAGGTATTAAACAAAACTAAACCTTTCATTGAACATCTAAGAGTGTTTGGTTGTGTTTGTTTTCTATTAGTACCTAGGGATCTAAGGAACAAGCTAGAGGCAAAGAGCACTAAGTGTATGTTCCTTGGCTACTCAACAACACAAAAAGGGTATAAATGCTATGATCCATCAACAAACCGCACCTATGTTTCAAGAGAGGTGAAGTTCTTAGAAGACCAAGGGTATTTTGATAAGAAGGATTGGAATGACTTGAAAGACTTGGCGGCATCAAATGACCGAGCTTCAAGCTTAAGAATGCTTCTTGAACACCTTGGAGACAACAACAATAATCAAAAGGAGGACAAGCTGGATCCGGCTCCTAATGTGCCAATCAACGCACCTAATGTGCCAATCAACACACCTAATGAGCCTACCTTGGAAGAAGAAGATCACAGTCAAGAAGAAGAACAAGACCACGGTGAAGACAACTCAAGAGTGGAGGAGACCGAGACAACACAAGCACCTACTCTTAGAAGAAGTGCTAGGCTTGAAGGAATACCGAGTGGTTCACCAAGTAGCTCATCGGATGAGTCACGTTCATCATCGGATAACTCCTATGTTCCTTCATCCGGTGAGTCTCATGATCAAGAATCAAGCTATGAGCCAACTCAACCTATACTTAGAAGAAGTGAAAGAAACAAGGATACGATCTACTACAACGCTCAAGCCGTAGCTCATCCAATACAAGCGGTGTGTTCTCTTGCCTTTGTACCGGATGATCATCTAGCCTTCCTTGGCAAGATTGATCAAGATTTTATTCCCAAGACTTACGAAGAAGCCATGGAGGATAAATCTTGGTCAAATGCGGTTGTTGACGAGGTAGGAGCTATGCAAAGGAATGAGACTTGGTATGAAGCCGATCTACCAAAAGGGAAAAAAGTCGTAAGTTCAAAATGGGTATTCACTATCAAGCATTTGAGCAATGGAGACATAGAGAGGTACAAGGCTCGCTTAGTAGCTAGATGATTTACTCAAACCTATGGAGAAGACTTCACGGATACCTTTGCACCCGTGGCCAAACTTCAAACGGTGAGAGTGGTTCTCTCTATAGCTATTAACCTCTCATGGGATTTGTGGCAAATGGACGTCAAGAATGTCTTCTTACAAGGAGAGCTAGAAGAAGAAGTCTACATGACTCCCCATCCGGGTCTAGAAAAGACGGTTTTTCTTCTTAACCAACGTGAAACTCTGCCATCTTGTCTTTCAACTTCTTGTAATGGATGCGTTGTTTGGACATCTTGTTTTGTACAGTGGACATCTTGTAATAAAAGCAAGAAGTATACGGGTCCATTGTTTGGACACAACCTTGAATTTCAGTAGACATTTCACCGGAAGTCTCTCCATGATGAGCTCTACTATATGGTGGGGAAGAGACTCCATCATCGAGCAACGTTTTTGCCTCTTGCACATTCTGGTGGTACGGGCTCTCAATAGCAATCGTTTTTGGCCCTTATTTATACACAAAAGTGTAATAGAAAAACCATCAAGGAATAGGATTTGGAAATGGAAAGTTTCTTGTAATATGAAAGCTACGTTTTGGATAATGCTAAAATAGGCCCAATGGGCTTTATTTCGAGAAAACGTAGCCTGATTTTGCTTGGTGCACGGTCACGTCCACTGTAAACGACGATAAACCCTTGATTTCATCTTCTTCCAAAACCCAAAAAAGCTACTTGCAGAGAGAAGAAATGCTCAAGTTTCAATGCTTTCTTCACCTTCTTCATCCTTCTACGGCGAAGATTAACCACTCCAATTTGGCGCCGTTTCGGGTCACCGGCACGATTTCGGTACCGAATACGAATTGGTCGAGGAAGAGTAGGAAACTAAGAGTGAATGGTCTTGGTCAGGAAATTGAGGAAGAATATGTGGAAGAATTCGAAGATGAAGATGAGTTCTTGTCGAGGAAGAGAGGCAGTTACGGAGGGAAAAAGGAAGAGATAAACTACGACAAAGACCCAGAGTTGGGTGATATTCTGGGAGATTGTTTAGATAACCCAGACAAAGCTCAGAAGAAGGTAAAGTCTCTATCTTTCATCTATAGCTTTATTGATCTAGTTAACGTTGCAAGGTTTGAGATTGAAGTATTAGTCTTTGATTTTTGATTACTTTTGTGAAATGGGTGGTATCATTGATGTTTTGGTAGATGGAAGAGAGATTGAGGAAGAAGAGGAACAGAATTATTCACACTAAGACTGGTTCAGCAACTTCGATGCAGGTTACATTCAATAAGTGAGTGTCTCAGAACTTGTTGCTCACAATTTTAAAGGGTTTATATGTGATTCTATTGGTTGATTTTGCTTGCACATTTGATATGCTAGATCACTACTTCTTCTTGAGTGATTTCGGTTTTTCATGCTCTGATTTTTTCTAGGTTTGAGTATTCGAATTCATACATGTGGTTGGAGTTTCACAACGCACCCCTGGATAAAGACATAGCCTTGATCTCTGATGTAAGCCCCTTAAACTAATCTGATGAGATTTGGAGAAACTGAACAAATTTGTTTTGATGGATACAATTTTGCAGACAATCCGTTCTTGGCATATCCTTGGACGACTTGGTGGATACAACTCCATGAATATGCAAGTATGTTTTTTCTAACAAACTAAAACCATTTATCTATTCAATTTCCTATGATTAGTTCACAATATAGGGGCATTAAGCTGTTTTCTCTATTGCTTATATATGGTGCAGTTATCACAGGCGCCAGTGGATAAGAGGCCTAACTATGATGCTATCCTTGGAGCTAATGTCGAGCCCACCACGTTTTATAACATCGGGGATCTTGAGGTCCAGGACAATGTCGCTCGCATATGGTGATAACTCTTACTACTTCAATTTTCTTCCACGTCTTGTGGCTTTAGATTTGGCAAAGTTTAGTGTCTTTTGCAAATTTGCTGCTCGTTCTAACGTGAATGATGGTTTTGACAGGCTTGATATTGGGACCTCAGAGCCATTGATTCTTGATGTTCTGATAAACGCATTGACACAAATCAGTTCAGAGTGAGTTCCGCTCTCTCTGTCCGAACAACACTTTTAGGCTGGACATGCTTCAATGTGTGGAAGCTCTAACATTCCATGTTTTGCTTGTGTGCAGTTATGTTGGGATAAAGAAAGTTGTGTTTGGTGGATCTGAGTTTGAGAACTGGAAGGAGAATTTGACATCAGAAGAGTCTGGTTTCACAGTCCACAAGATTTAACATGTTCTTGATTTGTATTAGAGAAACACAAGATTTAACTATATCTTTGGACTAATGTAGAGAGTACACCTTGAGATTACATCATCTACATAGCTCGACGTATGATGATAGTACACAAAATTGGAAACTCATTGTTACGGTCCCTTAAGATTACATGATCTACATAGCTCAAAACGTATGATTAGGACACAAAACTGGAATCTCATTATTATGGTGATTCATGGCAATTACTACAAGTCTAAAGAGACAAACTTAGCTTCTTACATGTATTGAAGTTTAGAGCAGCTTATGATAATAAATTAGCATTCGTTGGAGCATAATTCATATTACGAATACTTTTGAACTCCATTTGGTGAAAGAAATAAAAGGTAACAAGGGATAGTTCAAGCAAAACTCTTGGCTGTTCAGGAAAAATCTTTAACCTACAAGCACTGTCTGAAACTCTCGATGGCTCAAAATAAGCTTTTTCAAAATATAAAATATTGTTTCAGTGATGGATTCTTCAAGCCTGTCTGTTTCTCCTCTTGGGACCAGACTTAGCAACCCTCAGACCCTTGCTGATCACACTGAGCCTAGCAAGTGCTGCCTTCGTCAAATCAGGTCTGTAGTAGTTGTCCACCACCTGAATAGATTAAACATCAAATAGATTAGTACTGAAAGATTGCAAAAGAAACAAAAGCAATATGGTAAGGTGCACAGAATAAATAACATATCTCAGAAGCCAAGCGTAACAAATGTATTTCATTGAAGAAACACCCCACAAAGGAGTCTGACTTCTTACGTGTTAGCTTTCTCATCATTGATAGACATTGCAAACAAAACTAATTTCAACTACTAAATATAATTATGCAAGACAAGATCTCAGAAGCCAAGCGTAACAAATGTATTTCATTGAAGAAACACCCCACAAAGGAGTCCCTCTTCTTACGTGTTAGCTTTCTCATCATTGATAAGTACTGCAAACAAAAGTAATTTCAGCTACTATATATGATTATGCTATATGAAAAGATTAGCTCAGAAGCCAAGCGTAACAAATGTATTTCATTGAAAAAGTACCCCACAAAGGAGTATTCTTCTTACGTGTTAGCTTTCTCATCACAGCTCATAATATAAAATCTAAGGTATTAACATATGGTTTAAAAAATACCTCAAACATGGTTAAGCACATAAAGAAGCTCATCAAAACTAATGAGGAGAGAACCATTTCCATTTTCCAAATCTTAGATTTAAAACCACTTGATCATAGCATAATCAAAATACTTAATAAGCTAATTTAGCAGATCTCCATGTAAAAACCTTAGTACAAGCTATAGCAGATTAAAGCCATATCTATTAACACATCACAAATCGGTCACAAAAACAAACTAGGCACACAGAAAAAGATTGGATACCTGATTGGCAACAACTTTGCTCATCCTAGGGAACTCCTTCTTGAGGACGGACTTGTTGACAGAGAGCTTAGGCTTGTTTTGTTTCTTGGTCTTAGTGGTTGCAAGCAACACACCTTGGTCCTTGTCAGCTGCCTGAACGGTTACTGTCTTTTTGTTTGCCAAACCTATAATCATATGAAAAAAGATCCAAAATTTAATCACATTGACATATGCTAATACAAATCCACTCATCCAACACAATTAACATCCAAAACAAAACTGGAGATTTCAATTTCAATCTCATATACTCAAATCCTAGTCTAGAAATTGTTAAATTTTGCCCAGTTACATTTCGATAGACATCAAGGGCAATGACTTGTTTTCATAAGCAACACATAGAGATAGATGAAACAAAGACATAGTTGTATATTACCAGAGTGCTTGTAGGAGTTGAGGTTGCAGAGGTTGTTGCTCTCCTTGCTGAACTGAACCTTAGCGTTACCTCTACCGAACTGTTTCACTATGAAACAGTTGTTTCTCTTAACGATCTCCCAGATCAGCGGTCCCGGAACTGTGGCCATTTCGTCGACCTACTTGGTTCCAAAATTAACAAAACATATATGAAGCGATCGAACAAAGACTGCGGAGAGGAATGAAGAATAGAGAAGAGAGAACTAAGATCAAATGGTTAGCAAAGAGGCGATCCAAGCTTACCTTGAAATTCACAGTGGCGGAAGAGAGGCAAACGAGACTTGTGCCGGAGTTAGGTTATAACGATGAGTCAATATATACATGCTTTGCAAAACCCTAGTTTAGTTCTGAGAGGCAATAAAACTTTTATTAACTACTAAATATTATTCTGGGAAATGTTATACCAATTGGGCGTTTGGTCTAGTGGTATGATTCTCGCTTTGGGTGCGAGAGGTCCCGAGTTCGATTCTCGGAACGCCCCTTTTTTTCATCGACTGTGCTCTAGTGGTATGATTCTCGCTTTGGGTGCGAGAGGTCCCGAGTTCGATTCTCGGAACGCCCCTTTTTTAATATATCACTTTTTTCATCGACTGTGCATCCGGTAGTTTTAAACCTTAACACTAAACTGGATAACATTAAAAATGAATAGTACTTAGAACCACAATTTTTCTCTCCGGCCAAGCAATCCAAATCATTTATACATGGTGAACCTATAGGTATTACATGGTGACTAACTGTCTCTCTATATGTATACAATAATACAAAGTATAAACTCTTTATGAGAGCTTCTATAACCTTAACAAGTTTCATGGAAACATTCAACACATCAAATCGAATTCGTGGTCACCATCATCATCATCATCACAACAATATACAGAATAACTCAAGTTTCAGACTCGAACGTGCCTTACGGGGTCATTGGAGTCCCAAATGTCTTCACCTCCTTCAGACCATATTCCCCATTTCCATCTCATTCTCGGGTAACTCATTGTGCACGCCGAGATCAGATGAGTTCTTACACTAAGATCTGTGTCTTGGTGAATCATCAGTCTCATGTCTGTCAAACATCTGCAGTTATTGAGTATGGACACGATGAAAGAAACTGTTTGATGAACATTGGTATGATCTGGCGTCAGAAGTCGCGCTGTTATTTGCTTCAGGGTATCTGTCCCCTTCATACCTACTAGACCTTTGCTTTGGAAATGGGTTTCGATGTTTGACCAAGTCACAGGACTCAAACTAAGAGAAATGATGGCAGGGAATGCTTCGAGGAGTGTTCCCAGTCCATGTTCTAGCCTTTCAGATTGTTCGATGGACTTGACTGAATCCATTGCAAGCTTTCTTATCTTATTGCCAAAATGGGTGTTGCTGATTAGCCTGAACATGTCCGGAGATATGAGCTCTAAAGTATTCAGATATTGAAACTCTGCAAAACTCACACCTTTTGTGTCCTCTACAGAAAGATAAAAATTCACCAACTTGGGTGTTTCCAGGAGAAGAGATTTAGGTCTGTTGCATTTTAGCTTGAGTTCAATAAGGTTTGGCGCCACTATAGCCAAGGAAAGTGGAGCATTCGACACCGTCCAATGGCAACTCTTTAGGTGCAGAAAATGTATCCTCGGTTCCTTAAGTCCCCCAACTCCAATCAAATTTAGCACTTGAAGAAAAGAGAAACAATCATTGATCTTCTCTAGATTCTCATCATCGAGTCGGATGAATTCGAGTGTCAGATGTCTGAGATTAGGCATCTGTGTCAGGCCAACAACTGATAGCCAAGCATTCTTCACCTCTAGCTTTACTAACTTACTACCTACAAGGACAAAATAAGATACAAATATCCAAATTCATTCCTATAACTATTGAAAATGATGATGCAGGGCTAAGAGTGAATCAGAACTTACAGTTTGAAGAAACAAGCGCCAAAATTTCCGAGTTTCTCCAGCAAGACTGAATCCAGAAATCAGAAATTGACAAGATCTCAAGGTCTTCACAGACTCTAGGCAACCACTCCTTGACGAAATCGACACAGGTGAGGTACAATTCATCGGAATCTTCATCATTCAAATCATCAAACGTAATCTCACGAAGGGCCTTATCGACACCAACTGAGACAGATCGAATGTTACGCGAATCTTCGATCAGGCTCTTGAAGATCGTCTTGAACGGAGTGACGGCGATCGATCGCGATTTCGAGTAGCGGGACAGAGTGCAGATTAGATTAACGGATCGAATTTCTCGCCAAAGGGAGTTTAAGGTCTTGGAAGCGACTCGACATCGAGCTAAGGCTGCGGAATCGTTGAGTCGACTCAGGATATTCACCAAGAGCTCTCGAGGTAACTCGTTCATGGTAATTTGCCAGAGGAAGAAGATTGGGATAACGTGAGTGTTATTGAAATGTCAAGTACGTGTTAATTTTAAAAGACTGAAAAATAACAGTAATGCCACTCGTTTGGCGAGAGAGAGAAAAGAAAAGCCCTTATTGAAATTGGAGAGAAAGAGCAATGGGGAGGAGGATTCTGAACGATGCGTTGAGGACGATCGTGAATGCGGAGAGAAGAGGAAAAGCTTCGGTGGAGTTGAAGCCAATCTCCACCGTTATGTCTTCGTTCCTCAGAATCATCAAGGAAAAAGGTTAGGTTTTGTTTTGTTCAATTGATTCTTCATTTTCTAATTTTAATGGCAAGTTCGTTGATACTAGATTTACGCTTCTGTGATTTAAAGTTTTCTATTAGAAAAGTTGTGAGCTCTAATTGACTAACATATGTTGAACAAGTGGCATTTCTTATGCCTAACAATTACATGTGTTCTTGGTTAATGGTGAAGCTATAGGTTAAGAAATTTTATAGCTTTTTGCTTCTGTCAAGTAATTGTACAATGCTATCAGTGGACTTGATTGCTTTCATCTTCTTATGTTTATACCTTAATCTTATTTTGTTGATAAGATATTTCTTTTGATAGGAGGGATTGTTTTCTAGATACTGATTTCATATGGATATAGTTGTAAGTATCTTTATCTGTTTGTTGGAATCGGCTTTTGTCTAAGTATGTTTACTTTACGAAATGTTGTTATGTTACTCTAGGTTATATCAACAACTTTCAAGTCTATGATCCACATAGAGTTGGTAGGATAACAGTTGATCTGCAAGGGACCTATAGACAAGACGTTAGGGCCAAGGAGATTGAGAAATACACTGAACGCACACTTCCAACACGTCAGCTTTGTCCCTTGGCCCTATCAAGATTTGGATCTAAATAAGCAAATACTTTAACCTTATTGATTTGTTCCATGTAGTGGGGTTATGTTGTAATCACAACTCCGGATGGGATTTTGGACCATGAAGAAGCTATTAAACGGAATGTGGGTGGTCAGGTTCTTGGTTTCTTTTATTGAAGACTGATATATCATGGTTTTTACCGGTTTTCGACCATGGTATAAGTCCTTTTATCGAGTCTTTTCGTTGTATTTCGAGTCTTTTTAGTGTCTTAACAGGTTATTACACGTGAGGAGCTTATATGGTGAATACGGTGCATTTTGAAGCGTAAACAAGGTTGGAGCCGGATTTTGCAAGAAAAGAAGTTGATATGAAGCAGCCTGTCGATCGACAGCCCAAAGAAAGACGATCGATCGACAGCTACATTGAAGCCTGTCGATCGACATACACATAGACGATCGATCGACAGGCCAGCGCAGAAACCAACTTAAATACGTTTTAAAGAAGGAAATTCGCCAGTTAATGGGCCGAGAGCTATAATAGACCGTCATAAAAGCCCACCACGAGTTTTACCTCTATTAATAGTTTATTTTAGGTTTTTAGAAAAAAGGAGGAAGATTTTACTTAACAAAGTTTAGAGAGAGATTTTTAGGGTTTTTAGGGAGACAAGTTTACTTCATTACTTTGAGATTCTTCGAACCCTATTGTAATTCTTCTTTTACTCTTTCTTTATGCAGTATTATTCAGCTATGATTTGCTTTGCTGCCATGTCTGAGTAGTTTGCTTGTTAGGTTTAGGGTAGTTCGAATGGAATGATGATGAATTGTTAGGGTAAACTCACTTGTTAGGATTATCTGTTAGGTTCTTCACCTAGATTGCTTGAACTCCGATTTAGAATTGATCACTCTAAATTAGCTATCTTAGGTTGATAGATTGACACGAAAGTGTAATTGATTAGCCAGAACTAGATCTTAGGTGAGCAAAATTACTTATTCGCAAAGAAATTTGGTTTAGGGATTTTGTGAACAAATTGGACTTGAATTTAATGCTTGTTTAAATTGATTGAATTCGCAAAGAAATTTGGTTTTCTAGGGTTTAGACATAGTTAGTTTTCGCAACGACAGTTGGTTAATTATACATTAGTGTTCCAAGTTCTAGAACGGTTCTTAATTAAATCCTGATTCTGTTTAACCTGCAATTCTGATTCATCCTGAGAATTACCCAAAAGCCTAGCACTTTGTTTAATTGAATTTTAAATCAACAATCTTTCTCTATTTCGATTTGCTTTTGTCTTTATTTTAAATTATTTTACTTAGCCGAATTTGAAGTCAATATTCCTATCGTTTGATTTGACTCCCAGTGATTCGACCCCTACTACGACGACCTCTTAATTTGAGAGAGTAGCTCAGGGTAAATTTGAGCATATCAAATTTTGGCGCCGTTGCCGGGGAGTCAAAATCTTCCATAGGATTTTGATTCTAGAATTCTGACTAAGTTATTTTTGTTCGTTTTTACGCGTTTTCTTTTGTTTTTGTGTTTCAGTTGGCTAGGATGGCTAATCGTGGTGTACTAGTCTTTCGGAATGCTGAAGGAGAGAATGTTGATCGAGATGGTAATCGATACAACAATCAGGGAGACCCCATTGATGAAACTGGTAATATCATCGAGTTTGAGGATCCAATTTCAGCAGAGCGTGCTGAGCTAGATCGTCAAAGGGTTGAGTTGGAGCGCCAGCGCGCTGAGTTTGAGCATCTGGCTCAGGCGAATCGTAGACCTCAGGGGGCAGTAGTTAACCAACGCGCTTTGGGAGACTACTACCGTCCTGAAGAACATTACGCCAACAGGGCAGCGATTCGACCTCCTAGATTTGAGCGGAGGGATTTTGAGTTGAAGCCTGCGTACTTCTCTTTAGTAGCTCAACATCAGTTCCATGGGCACCCATCAGAGCACCCCATGGATCATCTTGAGATGTTTGAGGATCTTGCGTCTAGCATTAAGGCTAACAACGTGTCGGAAGACTACATTATGTGTAAGCTCTTCCCATTTTCTCTTGCTGGAGAGGCAGCCTCTTGGCTGAAGCAGTTGGAGCCTGGCTCACTGACTACATGGAGAGATACCAAGAGTGCTTTCCTGAGTCACTTCTACGATGAGTCGCGCTCAGAGGATCTACGGGCTAAGATCCAAACATTCGTTCAGAATCTGACAGAATCTTTCAAAGCTGCGTGGGAAAGGTTCAAGGGATATCAGAGAGATTGTCCTCATCACGGGTTTACAGAGGTTCAGTTGTTGGGAATATTCTACAGAGGAATGGATTGGAGACATCAGATGACTCTAGAGCTTCGAGTAATGGAAATTTCAAAACCAGGTTTCCAGCTGATTGCTTTGAGCTCATCAAGAACGTGTCTACTAGCAATAGTACTAAGAAGATCGATGAGGAAAGGAGACGAGGAGCTGGTCAAACAAATGGAGCTGAGACTGTTGAGGAAGATGTTAATTACATCAACCAGAACGGCTACCAGAATCAGCGGTATGGGAATCAATCGGAGAACAAGGGATACAACAATTACAATCAGAGGAACTACGGATCTTCATCGTATCAACCGACTCCTGCTAAGTCTTCAGAAAACGACATGAAGAGTACACTCGAACAGATTCTTGAAGGCCAACAAAGTCTAGCAGTAAATATCAATGGGAAGATTGACGGGCTTTACACTACTCTCAATAGAAAAATGGATGGGTTCTACACTGATCTCAATGGGAAGATTGAAGCTCTCACCATTCACTTGAAGAAGCTTGATACTCAGGTTGCTCAGACTGCTGAAACTGTAAGGAGACAAGAAGGTTGTCTTCCAGGGAAATCTGACATGGACCCAAAGCATTTCTCCAATTCAATCACGTTAAAGAGTGAAGAACAACTGTTTCCAACTGTTGAGAAGTGCGAAGATGAAGCCTTGCTCGTGGTTCCTGAAGAAAATTTTAATTTTGAGATTTCGGAGGGCCTGTCGATCGACAGACCAGGTGGTTGTCGATCGACAGCTGCAGAAAATTTCGATACGAACACGATTTCAGCAACCCTGTCGATCGACACACCTTGTGTTGATCGATCGACAGCCCCGAAAAATGCAGAGGTTTTCGAATGTCAGTCTGAAACTGCCATTGAACGTGTCTACAAGCCCAAGATTCCGTATCCAAGGAGTCTGTACCCCTCATGCACCGACCAAGGCAGTCAAAGAGCATCTAAGGTCCAAGAGAAACAAGCTCCAACATCATTGAGGAAGCTGCCAAAGTTGTTGAATCCGGGAATGTTCGTGGTTCCATGTTCAATCAATGGTGTAGAATTGAAGGATTCTCTATGTGACACAGGAGCTAATGTGAATGTTATGTGTGAGGCTGTTGCAAAGAAGCTAGGAATCTTGGAGTTACAACCCTTAAGGACTCCTATCGAGCTCATAGATAGATCATGTACGATTTCTAAAGGCTTCATTCCTGACGTATCGATTCAAATAGGAGATTGTCTTGTTCCTACGGACTTCTACATCATTGAGAGAAAGGATGAAATCTGTAAACCATTGGTTCTTGGTGCACAGTTCCTTGCAACAGTGGGAGCAATGGTGGATTTTCCTAATAAGCGGATCTCCTTCTCAAACATCAACAAGAAAGTCTTCTATCCTTCGGTTCTTGTCACAGCAGCTTCTTGTATGAGTGTCAATGTTAGAGATACGCTGGGTTTTGAAAAAGAGACGAAGAAGGTTCAAAACGTTCTCAAGTTGGCTCCTCCCACTCCACGTCAAAACATTCCTACAAGTTCTAAGTGCGATGAGTCCCCCAAGGTGAAGAGCAGAAAGACCTCTAAAGCATTCTCCAAGTTCAGAATTGTCATTCCTTTGGAGTTAAGGGAGAAGGGAGAGGTAGTTGTCCAAAAGATGCTGCATAATACTATGAAGCTCTTTCCTGGTATAGTTCCTTGCAAGTCTGGGGGAGTGCATTTCAGTGATCCACCTCCGGCCTGAACATCAGACACAGTCAAGCTAAAGACTGAAAACAAGCGCTTGGTGGGAGGCAACCCACCTGTAAGTTTTTCTTTTCTTTTGAGTCATTTTTCTTTAATTGAGTCAGTTAGTTCTTTGTTTCTGTTTGCTTTTTCAAAATTTGTGGAACATGTTGTTTGCGACTCTTTGCTGTGGTATTTGATGGTATTTTGTTTCAGTGATCTTCAGTTTCTCTTTAGATTTCTCCAACAACATAAGTCGTCAAAGCCAAGATTTCAGATTTTCGACGAACCTGTCGATCGACAGACCTGGTGGTTGTCGATCGACAGCCCCATGAAGCCCTGTCGATCGACACACCTTATGGTGATCGATCGACAGGCCAGCAGAACAGGTCCGAATTTCATTCTTTTCACAAATTTTCTGACTTTTTCTTTTCCTTTTCACCAATCTCAGATTTAATAACACTGGGGACAGTGTTGTTTAAGTCTGGGGGAGGTAGTTACTAACATTGTTTTCTATTTTGGAGTCAAAAATTTGTTTTTATTGAGTCAAAATGTAGGGAACAATGATCTTTCTTAGGAATAAAGCTTAGTTTTTGAAACTTTTAGCTGCTGCGATGAAGCCTTTGGATGGAACGAATTCGAAACCAGATGATAGTACAGGTTCCCCTCTTATCGCAATTTGCAGAACGAAGTAGATCAAACTCCAGACTAGCACACTTGATCTCCATCACGCCATATTCTCTTTGGTGATATCACGACAGTAAAACATTCAGGACTCCTTATTCTCTTTACCACTCTTTGTTGATCTTGAATGGCCAGCTCATTTTTAGTTGGTACCCAACCCCCAACCTTAACATTTTGTTCAAACCTCATGCGATCTTTTTCCTTTTGTTTTATGTGCAGGCATGTGTATAAACTCCGGAGAGAAAGAGGTCCGACACAGTTTTTCATTCACAAAAATTGCACAGGAAAAGGATTTGGTAGGAGTACTTGAAAGAGAGCAGCAATGCTAAGCATTCCTTGGGACTTAATACACAACAATGGTAATTTTCGAGACTAATATCTTTGTAAAATCATTTCCCCCCTTAGAGTTATGAAAAAAAAAAAAAAAAAAAAAAAAAAAAAAAATCTTTTATTTCGAAAAATAAGTAAGGGAAAGGGAAATGATTATTTAAATAAGTCTCTAGCTTCAAAAGAAAAGTCCCAAAGAATGAAAAAGTTGGATGTGGAAAGTGGAACGTGATTATATGAAGGTGTTTGGTTCCTGATAACGTTTTGGAGGAGGGAGTGCAATGTGAATGAGAAACTGTGGGCATCAACTGGACCCGACTCTCTCTTGTGATTATGCATAATGTCTGCATCCACCAAATAGAATCCGGTAACCCTAAACACTCTTTAGCTCCACTTAAACACAAAAGCCTTTTACATCACACCTAGCCCTTTTACTTGGTTGATATCATTGGAGAGAATTCCATCATCACTTCGATCGAGTGTGCGACAGTTAGGAGGATGTGAAACTGATGGGTTTGCAGGTTAAGATTTGAGGCCCAACCTATGATGGTTGAGATTCGTGACCGCCAAAGGTACTTTGTTTACATGCAGCGAAAGAGTCGAGAAAAGCGAAAGCAATGTTCCCAAAGATAAGTAAGTTCTCGCGATTTTCAAACCTCAACTTCAGTTTTAGTCTCTAGTTTGCTTGAGGGCAAGCAAAAGCTAAGTCTGGGGGAGTTGATATATCATGGTTTTTACCGGTTTTCGACCATGGTATAAGTCCTTTTATCGAGTCTTTTCGTTGTATTTCGAGTCTTTTTAGTGTCTTAACAGGTTATTACACGTGAGGAGCTTATATGGTGAATACGGTGCATTTTGAAGCGTAAACAAGGTTGGAGCCGGATTTTGCAAGAAAAGAAGTTGATATGAAGCAGCCTGTCGATCGACAGCCCAAAGAAAGACGATCGATCGATAGCTACATTGAAGCCTGTCGATCGACATACACATAGACGATCGATCGACAGGCCAGCGCAGAAACCAACTTAAATACGTTTTAAAGAAGGAAATTCGCCAGTTAATGGGCCGAGAGCTATAATAGACCGTCATAAAAGCCCACCACGAGTTTTACCTCTATTAATAGTTTATTTTAGGTTTTTAGAAAAAAGGAGGAAGATTTTACTTAACAAAGTTTAGAGAGAGATTTTTAGGGTTTTTAGGGAGACAAGTTTACTTCATTACTTTGAGATTCTTCGAACCCTATTGTAATTCTTCTTTTACTCTTTCTTTATGCAGTATTATTCAGCTATGATTTGCTTTGCTGCCATGTCTGAGTAGTTTGCTTGTTAGGTTTAGGGTAGTTCGAATGGAATGATGATGAATTGTTAGGGTAAACTCACTTGTTAGGATTATCTGTTAGGTTCTTCACCTAGATTGCTTGAACTCCGATTTAGAATTGATCACTCTAAATTAGCTATCTTAGGTTGATAGATTGACACGAAAGTGTAATTGATTAGCCAGAACTAGATCTTAGGTGAGCAAAATTACTTATTCGCAAAGAAATTTGGTTTAGGGATTTTGTGAACAAATTGGACTTGAATTTAATGCTTGTTTAAATTGATTGAATTCGCAAAGAAATTTGGTTTTCTAGGGTTTAGACATAGTTAGTTTTCGCAACGACAGTTGGTTAATTATACATTAGTGTTCCAAGTTCTAGAACGGTTCTTAATTAAATCCTGATTCTGTTTAACCTGCAATTCTGATTCATCCTGAGAATTACCCAAAAGCCTAGCACTTTGTTTAATTGAATTTTAAATCAACAATCTTTCTCTATTTCGATTTGCTTTTGTCTTTATTTTAAATTATTTTACTTAGCCGAATTTGAAGTCAATATTCCTATCGTTTGATTTGACTCCCAGTGATTCGACCCCTACTACGACGACCTCTTAATTTGAGAGAGTAGCTCAGGGTAAATTTGAGCATATCAAAGACCTTAGTCTAGCACATGGCAAGAGGCTTTATTGTCAAAGGATTTAACAGAAGTTCAAAATTTCGATCCTTGGACATGTTGTTCATGTTGTCTTCTTTGTTTTGGTATCTTGCACTCTCTCTGAAGTAATTGGCAATTGGAGTCTACATTTGTTTGTGAAATTCAAAGATTTTATAAAGACAACATTTCAAACATTTTGTTGTTTGATGATGTTCAAGGTCCATTGGTTTTATACCACTTGTGTGCTTAGCTGTGTGGCTAATAGATTTATTTATCATCAATGTAATTTGACATCCCTAGACCTTGTTCGGCGACCAAAACAGAAAAGATAAATCCATTTAATTCTCCATCTGTTACTCATACACTCGGTTTTTATAGTTTTATTGATTCAAGAAAGTTGATCATCTATAACCAAAAGGCCAAATGATGTGAATGTATATGTTGTACTTATACATAACAAATATACTTCACGGCCAAAAGAAAAATCCTCAGGATACGCTCAAGTTCAATCTATAAGCAACAAACAAACAAAAGAATGAGAGCTACCAAACAATGAATATGAATATATCAACAGACGGGAAGGATAAGCGGAAATTCACCGACGAAGAGCCCCCAGCTTGGCAAATATATCGTCGTAATCGGGAAGCTTTGGATGAACATGGCTAGCTTTCTCCTTCGCGGAAGTTTCTTGGTCAGGAGGTGATGTCACAGGTTTGGGAAGTGAGCTTGAGGATGAAGCTGACCCTTCTTGCTTAGCCAGCGACTTAGCCTCCGGAGTTGGCTTTGGAGATGATTCTTGATAATGAGAGACTTTGTTGGTTTTTGGAAGATAAGTAGAAGAAGCTGATTCATGTCTCTTAGCTGCTGGCTTGGCCTTTGGTTCTTGATAAGCTTTGTCGGTTTTTGGAAGAAAGTCTGAAGAAGAAGCTGATCCTTGTTTCTTAGCTAGTGGCTTGACCTTGGAAATTAGTCTTGGAGGAGATTCTTGATCAAGAGAGACTTTGTCGGTTTTTGGAAGAGAGCTTGAAGAAACTGAGCCTTGTTGCTTAGCCAGTGGCTTGGCATCAGGAATCCTCTCTGGAGGAGATTCTTGATCATAAGGGAGTTTGTCAGTTCTTGCAGTATCCGGGGATGATCTTCTCTCTTGGCCCTTTGTTCTTCGTGAGAACCTGGAATTAGCAGGCTTGGTTTGGATGGGTGCAGTGTCTCTACGGACTTCTTTCTCATCTTCATCATCACTGGACACTGAGAGGAGATATGAGGCAGAAGCGGAGGCAGAAGCGGAGGCAGGGGTGGTCTTGTGGGTCCTCTTCTCTGGACTTCTTGTAGAAGCTCGAGTCAAGGTTTCTTCCTCCAAGTCCTCATGGCTGACACGCGGATGAAGATGTGTGGGCCGGGTTCTTGAATCAGTTCTTCTATCTTGATTTCTGATAGAAACTCTCTTCAGAAGTTCCATCTCAGATTCATCATCACTAGAAGATGAATCTGGAGGTATAGAGCTTGGCCTTTTTTCCATTCTGCTTGCATTCTGAGTGTAAAGATCTTTCCTGACACTGCTAGAAGAAACTGTCTGCAAAGAAGAAGACCTCGGATCAACCTCTACTGGGACATGCTGTGCTATAGATTTGGACAGTGTCTTGTCTCTTGGCGGGCTCATTTCATATGGAGGGAGCGTCTTTTCATTCTTGAGTCCACTGGCTAGTGGCCCAACCTTCAGACTTGTGGGAGTCTCTGCGTCGGATTCTTCCTGTGTCTTGGAATCATCTCCTTGGTCCTCTGAGTCCGAGGGGAAAAAGTAGCGCCCTAAATCATCAGGACCTTCAGCAATATGGGACTTAAGAGATGTCAGCTTTGGTTTTTCTTCTTCATGTCCAGAAAGCATTTCTTTGTTCGGCTTGTCTTCTTCACTTTCATAATCTCGATCATAATCGTCAAACTTTGCAGATGGCTCAGGCTCATGCAGAAAAGCGGGAGGACTTGTAGGACCATCATCAAATACTGGAGAACTTGGCTTCTCCTTTTCAAGAACCTGTGAGCTGGGTTGTCCAAGAGACTTTTGTCCTTCCATGCTCCACGAATTTGTCTCCGTTGGCATATGATCAGGTGTTTTGCTACAGCTGCTGCTGCCAAGCAATGAAAATCCTAATCCTTGTTCTGGTTCATCGTGACAAGCGTCTTCTGTGTCGAATTGAGGTTTATCGAAAAACGAGCTATATTCATCAAAAGCTGGAGGATCAACAACATCGGGATCATGACTGTGTATATCTGAATCTTTAACAGTGCTCTGAAATGGGTTTTCCTCCATGATGTTCGCTGAATCGATATGTTCCAAGGTAGTGTTATCAATGTCATCAGAAAAACTGCTGGAGTGTGAAGCCTGGCTCGACTGCTTCTCGAGTATAACATCTTCTGAGCAGCTAGGGTTTATACCATCCATACTAGGGTGCTTCTTGTCTCTACTTATTTTAGCAAAGGAATCGTTCAGCCTCATCTCCAATGAGTTATCCCGAGAATGACCTCTCCTCCATGAAGCATTTTCTGATAGCTCATCAGCTGTCTTTTTAGAAGACTCTGCCCTCGTACTAGACTCGTCTTCTTGCCTATTACTGCTTCTTAAAATTTCATCTTTAGCAAAACTTCCACTTTGCTTATTTGAGCTACTACTACGTCTATGTGAGGGCTCGTTTCTTGAAGTCTCATAAGAGGATGAGTTCCGTGGATCTGTTGAATTCTGCATCGTCGTCATCCTTTCTTTACTTGAAAGCTCAGCAGCGGCTCTAGCAGCAAAACTAGCTCTTTCAGCAGATTCAGCAGCTGCACGTGCAGCAGACGTAGCATCAACAAATTCCGTTTCCCATGGAGATGAATCCCCATGACTGGGATTTGGATGTCTGTGTTCTCTTCCATCAGTCCTATCTCCTGTATAAAGACAGAAGAGTTGTTTTTATCTAACGATTCAACACAAACAAAAACAACGAATACACAGAAGGAAGATCAAACAGAAACTAACCAGAAGGTCTTGGATCTTGATGATAATGATCAGCTGTCTTCCCAATGTTGTGGTCAGTAGATGTAGTGCGGCTTGAAGATCTTCCATCATTTGCATACGAATTTTGCGACACATTGACAGTAGCCGGAGCTTGGACTTTTGGAGCTTGGATTCTTGAAGAATCCGAGTTTAATCCAATCGCCGACTGAGAGGAACTTGCTCCACTCTGCTCAAAAAATTGAAAATACTACTGAGAAACCAGATACTAGAGAAAGAGACAGGTGAAAGAAAATATTAAACTGAAAATGTACTACTGACCAACAATACGGTTTCCTTCGGAACTGATTCAA
Organism: Arabis alpina; assembly: GCA_900128785.1. Taxonomy (NCBI): domain Eukaryota; kingdom Viridiplantae; phylum Streptophyta; class Magnoliopsida; order Brassicales; family Brassicaceae; genus Arabis; species Arabis alpina. The sequence continues at coordinate 15,747,079 of LT669794.1, read as the reverse complement.
CCAAAGACTCTGGTTTCCAAGTTACATTATGCTCTGTAGCAATCTCCTTCAAAATTTTGATCTTCGTTGGACCATCAGGAGCTTTAACAGACAGCTTATCCACCAACTAGCGTAGAAAGAGAAAGAGAAAGAGAATCATAAGCAAGAATAGCTCTCTGCTACAAACATTGGAGAAAAGAAGAGCAACCAACTTACCAATCGACTCACACCAGAATCCGATTGCATCCCAACAGCAGCTGAAACAAAATCCTTTCCATACTTTGCAGTGAAATGCTTAACAATATCAGCGAGCTCCACGACATCAGATAACTGTTTGGAAGCGTATAAGACACTAGCAACAGCTTCCTTAAGATCATTAGGGCAGGTCCTAAAGTAAAGATTCACAACAATCATTCAATACTTTTTAAGATAAGAACAAAAGTGTGTACTACTAAGAAAACTTTCCATTTTTACTTACTTTTGTGAATCAATAACGCCCAAACGAGCAACAAGAAGTTCACAATATATACCAACGAGCTCATAAGCAGCCACTGTCTTCTCTTCTCTCACTACTTGCTCCACCTGAGAAACAAAGCAATCTTCAATCACATGACTGAAACACAGATTCATTGATGTGTTTGATAATACTAATCAGATTGGTTGCTTACTCGAATTTGAGCAGTCTGGGTTTGTCCGGACTCGAGCAAATGAGCCAATTCTCTTCTCAATTGCTTAATCTGTGTATCCTTTTTGTTCTTGAGAATTTTCAGGCGTGAAGCCGCCATTTGTAAAGTGATTTTGCTTCATTACAAAGAAGAAGAAGAAGAAAAATCAAGCCTTTAATCATTCACACACCAAAAACAGATATTTTTGCAACAAAATCGGAAGAGAAGAAGCAGAGGAAAATGAGAACTGGATTACCATTTCGCAGGCTTAAAACTTCGATGAAGCACTTTCTTCATGAAATCGAAACTTAACAAGAAAAGTTAAAAAAGATCAAGCCTTTAAAGGTCTGGAGTCTCACGAGTACGCGCAATTGAATCCGAGAGTTCTAGGACGATTAGGGTTTGTTGAAGATCTGATGAGAAATCTGTGATATAAAGAAATGGACCTTCACGAGGCGAAGAAAAGTATCGAATTTTTAGACAAGAGGGAGAAGATGAAGTAGAAGAATAAAAATAATATTGACTTTTTGGAGAAACGCTTAAATAGTGTTGAAGATTATAGGGAAAACGGTCATTTTAATACTGAACTATCCGTTTTGCGCCAAAATAAGTACTAACTTTCGAATGAGCCAAATAAATACCAAACTTTGGTTGACTTGGCCAAATTAAGTATAAAATAAGTCAACTTTAACTGCCGTTAAAAAAAAGTTAACCACCGTTTACTTCATCCGTTAAGTTTCAAAACGACGTCGTTTTGAAATTAGAGAAAAAATCTCATAAGGTCATTTTAATACCAAACTCTCCATTTTGAGCCAAAATAAGTACAAACTTTCTAATGAGTCACAAAAATACCAAACTTTGGTTGTCTTGGCCAAATTAGATATATAGGAGGTGCTTGGTAACGTGTCTTTTAAGTCTTTAAAAAAAGGGTTAATTAGGTGAATATTATGTTTTGAAACTGAAATTAAGTAAGTAACATGGTAGGAAAGCAAATTAGGTGAGTAACATTAAGTTGTTATAGTTTGACAAAATTGCCCTTAATGTCACTGAAGCTGAAATATAGTTGGCTTTATACACTGCTTATAATAGTGCACTATAATATATTATGGTTAAAACCATAGTGCACTATAATATATTTTACAATTATAGTTGTATAATTTAGTAGTTATTTTTGTCTGATTGGCATAGTTTATTAGTTATAGTTCACTATATTGACTACTCATAATATTATGTTTACAATCATAATGTACTATAATATATTATGTATACAACCATAGTGCACTATAATATATTTTACAATTATAGTTGTGTTGTGTAAGTGTAATTTAGTAGTTATTTATTGTATGATCCGCATAATTCATTAGTTATAGTTCATTATATTGACTATTTATGATATTGTATTTACAATCATAATGCACTATAATATTTTATGTTTACAACCATAGTGCACTATAATATATTTTACAATTATAGTTGTGTAATTTAGTAGTTATTTATTGTTCGATTCTCATATTTCATTAGTTATAGTTCACTATATTAACTACTTATAATATTGTGTTTACAATCATAGTGCACTATAATATATATTAACTACTTATAATATTGTGTTTACAATCATAGTGCACTATAATATATATTAACTGCTTATAATATGTATTGCAATAATAGTTAACTACATTAGTTATAATTAGATTAAGGGTATATTTGACTTTTTAAGTTAATTACCTAATTATTATTTTTGTTATGTTAGATGTCTAATTCTTTGTGATTAGAGTATTATTCATTACTAATTCCCTTAAAAAAATTGAAAGCTTTTAAAGACATATTTTTGCCAAGCATGATTTATTGTCTTAAAATATTTTAAAGTCTTGAAAGCCTTTCTTTTATTTTTTTGTCTTTCATTCATACTTTTTTCTAAACCCTCGTTGGAGTTGCTTTAAATTAAAAATAAATAGTTTTAAATGTTTTATTCTCTCTCATTTTTTCCAAAAATCATTGTAACTCTTTTAAAATTTATAAATAACTTAAAACTCAAAAAAATTGATTGACTAATTATTATCTCTTTTTTCTATTCTTTTGAGATCCATTTTTATATAAATCAATAATTTATCAAAATTTTGCAAAATGATGAAAATAAAAAAAATTGCAAATTGAATGAAAAAAAATCTAAAAATGTATTTATTAATATACCTTTCTCAGATTTATGTGATAAATTATTTTTATTTACCATTTTTTTTATAAATAATTATTAAATTAACAGTCATACCTTCGAAAGATTATATATTACCAAACAGACTTTTATTAAAATTTAAGATAACAGTCAAAGCAATAACATCCAAAATCTCTACAGCCAAAAATTTACAGCAAAGTATAAAGTAAAAGTCATTACCAAGCGCCCCCAGAATTAGTCAACTTTATACCAGAGCTCACGTCCGAAAACATGGAGAGTCGAGATCCTCATAGGCCTCATCGGCTTCGCACTTAGAGCAGACAACGACAGCAAGGCATCAAATGAAAGAATATTGATCGCCAAATACTCCAGCTAAGTAACATCATCACTCACTTTAGGGTCATTAGTTTTCTTTTACTTTAACGCTAAGTACTCATGGGTTGTTAGACATAATCCCGAGGTGTTGGCAACTTTAGGCGCGCCTAACAGTTGCATTTTCTATTCTATTTTCCAAAAAAGGAAAGGGAAGGAATAGTAGTTGCTTAGGGTATCACTCCTATGCAGCTGGTTGCCCTTCCAGGTCTCGGAATTCAGGTTACGGTTTATAGGGATCTTGTGCCTTAACATGTCTCTAAACTCAAGTTACGACCTTCGAGGATCTCGGCTCTCCATGTCTTCGGACCTGGGTTTTGGTGTAAGGTTGACTAATTTTATACTTAATTTGGCCGAGTCAACCATAGTTTGGTATTTTTTTGACTCATTAGAAAGTTGGTACTTATTTTGGCTCAAAATAGAGAGTGGTATTAAAATGACCTTATGATATTTTTTTTTCTAATTTCAAAACGACGCCGTTTTGAAACTTAACGGATGAAGTAAACGGTGGTTAACTTTTTTTAACGGCGGTTAAAGTTGACTTATTTTATACCTAATTTGGCCAAGTCAACCAAAGTTTGGTATTTTTTTGGCTCATTAGAAAGTTGGTACTTATTTTGGCGCAAAATGGATAATTCGGTATTAAAATGACCGTTTTTCCAGATAATATCACGCGTCGAATGGCAATTAAATCAGGTAAGAAACTCTTACAAACGAGTAAAATACACATGTATGCGTTTTTTTTCTTCTTCTCTGTCGACATGCAATATGGTTTATATAGTGACCACCGCACTGATAGAATACTTTTAACTTATTTGGTCCAGTGCAATTTCATTTTGTTAAAAAGTTCATAGTTACCATATTTTAATTGTGAATAAGACGTATGTGTTTTAAATGCATCAGAACTTCTTTGAAGGATATCTAAATTCAAGTTTCTCGGATCTTGTTTGAGTATATTTAATTAGTACTTAATAATATCATCCATTAACAAATTTTAGAGAGAAAAAAATAATAGATAGTGTCGGTACACATGTTCATATCAAAGGCCAAACATGTGAAGTTGTCTACCAATAACAAAGTCAAGACGGGGATAGAGTAAAAAGAAATTTCCTTTTAGTGTTTGCGATTTGATAATTGAACATAAACGAAAACTCTCTAGCTAATAAAGAAGACGATGAACATTCGAGAGGATTTGGAAATGTAATTGTTTATGTTAATTACAACATAATGATCTATACAAAGCAAATATACTCTAAATCTTACTGGAACAAACCGGTTTAATATAAACCAAATAACTAAACCAATATATAGTCTGAATCAGAGCCGAGGCTAAAGATTAAGAGGCCCGAGGCGAGACTAATTATTACAAAAAATTACCATAATTTTTATATAAAATAAATAATAAATATTTCATCGCAAACAAAAGTAAAAAATAAATAACTAATTTTAAATTTTTTTTTTTTTAATAGAATTACTAACCAAAAATTTCAAAAGCAATATTTTTAACGAATTTTCTTTTGATAGAATTGTCAACAATATCGGATAAACGGTCCATAAGTTTAAATAACAATCCTTGATTATTTTCATCTTCGATTAAGAAAAGTGAAAGATGAAACGGCTGAATATAACCCTAGATTTATTTGTTTGATTATTTTCAACTTATAATTAGTTGTTATTTTTAATAATCTTCAAACTAGGTCTTTTTGTCACATGACAATTATTATTAATTGTAGGTTTAATAAAAATTTAGGCCTCTAATTAATTGCTAATGGTAAATTTAATAAATTATAGGCATCTAACTAACTACTAATGGTAAGTTTAATAAAATTTTGGGCGTATAACTTTCTTACAAAAAATTTGGGCCACATACCAATGTCTCTATAATTTGGCCATACCCACGGCCCTGAGTCTAATACTCTCCCTCAAGATGGAAGCCATTACATCTTGGACATGATGAACAACCTATGACTTACCTCTTGAACATGATGAGTACCATATGGATTTGAGGGGATTGAAACTGAATTCACAACGATCTTTCTGGAGGTCTCGGTAATGAACTATAGAGCAAGTCAAGTGTGGACATGTACCAACCAGAACTAGCCAGAAGCATACGGCTCCGTATTTGTAGTTAGACTTGAGCTTGAGTCAATGCACAACCAGAAATCTTTGTTCTCCCACATTGAACAACAACCAAAAGGATATGGATTTCTGTAGACGTGATCTTCATCTTCCAAAGTAGTCTAGTAAGCTCTTGAAACCAATTCCTTATACGCAGAAAGTAAGAAATATCACTGCACACCACATCACTCCAAATGTGTGGATGACTCAACAAAATCAAACTCTCAGCAATACCAGACAACAAAGTCACAAAACAACCCGTTGAAACCTTGAGACCAGCAAACATCTTGCTATATATTGGCCAAAGAACAACTATGGCAACTGCTTGGTGTTTGTCATGAGAGATCAAACAAAACCAGAGAAGTAAATGCTGAACCAATGCAGCAGTTTCAATGGCATAAAAGTCATGAAATGATCCATCACCAAGAGGAGTTATCACTTGCAATCCTCCTAAGTTCATCAACATCATGACATCTACTTCACGAGCCAGAGATTCTAAGAACAGAAGGCCATAGCAATCAGCTTCACAAAGATCTAAGCAACATGAATCAACAGCAAACTTAAGCTGCTCCCATTGGCTAGAAATATTCTGATGCCTAGAGCTATCTTCTGAACCTATAGCACAACCTATTCTTCCATAACCTAGATTCTTAGAGTTTGAGTGCATAATCCAATCACATACCAAGTAGATGAAGATGTGCCGTGAACAACTCTCAGGTGGCCTTAATAGAGATCCGTAGGTACGCAGAAGCTCTAACTTCAAATTCAACCATGGAATATCTCCATATAACTCAAAACCAGGAAACGATGAACATAAGCTCATCATAATCAGTCCTAATATTGACTAAAACTGAAGAAACATCTTCAGGAATTAAAGAGTTCCTAGTATACAAGCTTGCTTCACCAACATAACACCCAACCTTATAAGCAATCATTATCAAAGCAGTTGTAGAATGATCGGTGGAACAACCGAGAGAGATCCACGAAATCAACAAGGGAACCGTAGAAATTGATTGAAATCGATGAAGTAATCCATCAATCTTTAGAAATAAGCTCGAACAAGGTGACAACCAAAATTCCAAGCAAACTTCGGCTTGTTAACCGAAGAAGATGATGTATATGCACATTCAAACCTGAATGATTGATATTGTGCATGAAGAAGGGCGAGTGGATAGCTTGAGTGTGGCGCGTAACACAAACGACAGAATAATGTTTGGTCTGCTGGCCTAAAGAATGAGTCATTGGTTTATTGTTTTATATTGTTCAGAGCTAAAACCGATATAAAAGGAGAGGTTTTAGCTATTGGTTAGTCAGTTCTTAAAAAATCAAAAAGAAAGGTTTTTGGGTAGAACTCCTTAGGTTTAAGGGTTGTGAGATTTGTTTTTGAGTGTTCAAGGGTTATCTTCCTGTGTAGGTTAACACAGTTTCTGGGTAGACTAGGTAGAGTCTTGTTAAGTAAATCACATGTTGTGAGTTCGTCTTCTTTTGGGTAGAATAGGATCAATTAGTTGGTTGATTAATTCTTTTGTTTAAGATGCACAAGTTAATAAAAGAAGATTCGTGTGATTGATTATGTTGTGTTGTTTTGTTATATCTATTGTGTCTGTGGTATCATACACTCTAAATTAATTATATGTATTAGTAATATGACGCTGAAAAATTATGCATAAATAATTTACCAAGTCTAAATGTAAAAACATTTAGAAGAAGATATAAAAAGAACTCTATTAACTAAAATAATAATGTGAATGTGTTTAAAAGTAATTGATTTCTTGAAACCCAGTACTAGTATTGAGACCTGATGTAGCGGCAACAACTTTTCTTTTTCTTTATAAGGCTTTTAATTATCGTATTAGTATTTTTAACATTTGTTTGGACTTTAAGTTTTGTTCTTGGGTTTTATTTATGTCAGCTATAGTGGCTTTGTCGCTAAGTTTTGTGGTCCAGGGTTTTACGTCTAGAAGAGTAAGTATTTTCATTCTTGTAGTTTTGAAAAACAGCTTTTGAATTAATAAAATTGTCGAGAACTTTCTCTTCAACCAAATCCTAGGTCTCTTGCTTTTCTCTAGAGGAAACTTTGAGCTCTAAGCTACAAGTCTTGCTCGCAATCTTTGATTAGTGGAGACTACTTGTAATACTCCCTGCAATAGTTGGTATCTGAGACTAACCGATCCCAATCATGCATCCTAAGAAGAGTCTTCAACAGCAACACGAAGATCAATTGACTGCCATGCGTGAGATGTTTACCGAATTTTAACTCGGGATGCGCGACGTGCTGCATAGTTTAAGTGAAACAATAGTTTAAGAAGACGAACTAATAAAAGAAGATTCATGTGATTGATTATGTTGTGTTCTTTTGTTATATATGTTGTCTATGTGGTATCATACACTCTAAATTGGTATCAGAGCGGATCAACGAACTTAGAACCGCTTCTGTTCCTAACAGGTGAAGATCTCGTGACGTTAATCTGTATGTCTGACTGCAACGGTGTTGGCCAAGTCATGTCTGAAGGTTCAGAAATGAAAATTAGACATGAATGGGTAAACCGTGTTCCCTTCATCACCACCACTGAAAACTACAAGACTCAAGAGGAATTAGATTCTGATGAGTTAGCTAAGCCAAAGTCTATAGAGGATTATCAAAGTCTGTATAACCTCTGGACCAAGCTGACTAAGGTAAAGATCAAACTGGCTGAGAAAAAAGAAGATCTGATTGCAATCAAGGAAGAGCTGGAACCATATGGGTGTGTGTTGTTCCTCGCTCATCGAGAAGAATGAGTCATGTACCGAAACCCACAAACAAAGACATCATACGCTTTGACGGTTTGAAGACCACTTGCTTTCTCTGCGAGTATGGTTGAATTTAATCTCCACTGTTTATGTTACTTTCTTTGTTTTGTTTTTCAACGTCTGTGATTAAACCTATCAGTTTTGGTGTGTGGCGGCGAAACTTTCTTGTTCAGTAAAAATTTGTTGTTGGAAGAATTAAAATATTATGGGCCCACTTTTTAAAGTCTTAGAATAATTGTTCCCTAGAACCTTACCATGAAAGACTTCAACGATTCTACTAGATTTTGCATGAGCGCCCAAAGGTTAGCGACGGGCGCCCTCTTTTCGATGTGCATTGAATAGTATTTTAAGAACGCCATTGAGAGTTGATGGAAATTGTCGATCGAGTTTTGATCAAGCTGTGAGAATCAGGCTGGCATCTCTAGTAAGGTGTGCAACTAAGAGTTGATAGTAACCGACCTTCTTTTCTTTTGAGGAAAAATGAGCTCGGCCCATAGCTATGTTGGATGTCGTGAGGTGCCATGTCGGATTGGTCTTTCCGTCATGAACGGTAATCTTTATTTTGTACTATGCTTAATCGAGGTGTTCACGATCCGAGCTGTGACCCAAGTCATGTTCGTGACGGCTGAGATTTTCGGCGAGTTTACTCCTTAAACGGCGCCAATTGGTGAATTAGATCATGAAAACTTTCCGAGATCAATCCACACAATAAAAACTCTAGATTAAAAATTAAAAAACTCGAAAAATTGGAATCAAAGTTGTGTATAGAATTCTTTATTCAATAATCTGTTTCCCTTTTCGGAGTAATACATCAAGTTAAAGTATGAGTTGTTCGATTGAATACTAAAATGATATGAAAAATCTCATACTTCTAAGTAATTTTCCATTATCGTGCTGATCCTTTTATTTTGCTTGGATCTATCGAGGTCGACAACATGTCTTTGTGGGCCGAGCTTTTATTAATGGGTCATCGCTGGCCCATTTTTCGAAGTTCTTGTAGAAGTTCCGAGTCGGGTCGGATCTAGGTCGGACAATGGTTAACTATACAAAACCCGGTATTACGAGTATCCATTCAACAACTTACCAAAGATTTCACCAAAAATTTGTGAGGCAATATTTTGTTTCTAGACACTTGTTCTTTTTATTCAGCGTGTAAAAGAGAAGAAGATCTAACTTCTTCATTAGAGAAGCTTTTCTAAACTCTATCTTACTCTTTTCAATAAGAATGATTTCGTTTATCTCAACTATGTCTGAGTAGTTCCTTTGTTGGGTTCTAAGTGGTTAATTACAAAGGGTTTTATGGTTCAGTAGATAGGATTGTAATCTATGGTGATTCCGTGGCATGCTTAGGGAATTCTTACGCTTAATTTTTTTCATATTGCATATTTTAGAATTGATCATCTTGAAACTGATCTTAGATAATTCAAGTAACAAACATTAAACGATCAAGTTCAATTGTTTATTTGATTGAACTCGTGTATTAGCGAATTCGAAACTTGTGACAGCGGGAGTTGATTACTTGGATCGAATAAACAATTGAACTTCATCGTTTAATGCTTGTTACTTGTGTCATGGACTGCGATAGTTGATCTTTAATGCATCGTTAGCATATGAAGCATAGTTGCGAGAGTATGTATGTTCATGTTTAGAGAATATCTTCACCTAGATTATCCTCAATAGTTCGAACCATAATCCATGCGAATCCTTGAAATCTCAATGTTTTAATCATTTTATACTACAAATTCCAATTACATCGTTTTCTAACCCAAAACCGCATATTCAATTTTGCGTATTTCGATAATTTACAATTCCATTATGTGGTTCTTTATCCTTGTGGACTCGATACCTCAAGTACTACGACTGATTAGTTGTGCAATTACAACAAAATAGGTTGTTATAACTGAATAAAACTTATAAACCCATCACATATAGAAAAAAATATTCTGAATACGAATAATTCAATTTTTAGGCAAAAGTTGTAAAACAGAAAAGAAAATAGTCAGATTTGAGAGTAATTATTTTAAACCATATTTTAGAAAAATGTTAAATATATCCGAGTCTATAAAAATAATATTTAAAAATAGAGAAAAGAGATTTCAAATTTATCCTAATTCAATTTTGAGAATATAGATTTAGATACAATGAATGAAAAAACTGAATGAGGACGTATTATTGACTCAAAATTAGGACGGTTAAGATTGATCCATCCAACGGCTCTTATTCTTGTAAAATCTATGAACAATCCCTTTAAATAGAGATTTACTTACTCTCTTCATCAATATCTAATATATTAAAAAAAAAACAATTTGCTACACCAATCTCTTCTTCGTTCTCCTTTCCTCTCCGACTTCTGGTTCTTTAGTTGTAAAATCCTAGTTCTCTCGATCTTCATCTTCTCAGGGTACTTCCTGATTTTAAATTGATGTTTTGCTTGTCTTTTATTTTATATTTAGGTTTCGAATACTTATTGTGTTAGGCGTGATAAAAAAGTGTCTTGCGGTTTAAAATTGAACAATTTTATTTATTTTTACATATATGCAAGGTGGAATTATTATTGGGATCCGAGATCTGATCCGGTTCTGCTTCGAAAATCCGGATATCTGGGTGTGTGGGGGGGGGGGGGGATCCGAATAGTATAGATACATATCTGAATTTGGATATCCCAATTTTCAAGTCCAGATCTGGCCCCATATACTTGAAATATATTTAAATTTATTAATAAAAAATAATTTTATAATATTTTAATTTATTTTTAATAATATTAAACATCAAATAAAATTTTATTTTTATTTTTAAATTTTTTGTTTTACAGATCCGGATATCCACGAGTATCTTAATATTCGGACGAATATCCCATGAGGTCGGATATCCGGTACTAACGGATCCGAATCCGGCCCAGCCCTGTTATATGTGTAGATATATTGATTTAATAATGTTTTATATATTGTTCTTAAGATTTAACTTTTTCTTTGATTTTTTTTATTAAGATTCCATTAATTTTTGTATCAAGAGTTTTTCTTGATTGAGGGTAAAAGGAGAAAAACATGTTGTCATTAAAATACTAGTTACCTTCTTTTGCTTCGAGGGATAAAATCTAAAGAATATTTTGCTTGTGTTTATGTATGTAATAATAGTTGTTTTTAATCTCATTATTTTATTCTTAATTACAAACTCTTCACTAGATGCCATTTTACTCAATTCACGTATGCATTTTTGGGCATTTATTAGCTTTAAGCTTTTATTTTCTTTAATCCACAATGACAGGTTTTTTCTGTTGCAATGGATAACTTAACTCCAATTGACACAACAACACCCCTTCCTCTTATGGTGGCTCCTTTGCGAGTAGTTGTGCCCGTAACAACATCCGATGAGTTTGTCAATGATGAGCCTCAAAACACAACAACACCAGATTTTATTTTTATTTTTAAATTTTTTGTTTTACAGATCCGGATATCCACGAGTATCTTAATATTCGGATGAATATCCCATGAGGTCGGATATCCGGTACTAACGGATCCGAATCCGGCCCAGCCCTGTTATATGTGTAGATATATTGATTTAATAATGTTTTATATATTGTTCTTAAGATTTAACTTTTTCTTTGATTTTTTTTATTAAGATTCCATTATTTTTTGTATCAAGAGTTTTTCTTGATTGAGGGTAAAAGGAGAAAAACATGTTGTCATTAAAATACTAGTTACCTTCTTTTGCTTCGAGGGATAAAATCTAAAGAATATTTTGCTTGTGTTTATGTATGTAATATTAGTTGTTTTTAATCTCATTATTTTATTCTTAATTACAAACTTTTCACTAGATGCCATTTTACTCAATTCACGTATGCATTTTTGGGCATTTATTAGCTTTAAGCTTTTATTTTCTTTAATCCACAATGACAGGTTTTTTCTGTTGCAATGGATAACTTAACTCCAATTGACACAACAACACCCCTTCCTCTTATGGTGGCTCCTTTGCGAGTAGTTGTGCCCGTAACAACATCCGATGAGTTTGTCAATGATGAGCCTCAAAACACAACAACACCAGATGGATATTTTGGAGCCTTAGTACCATATGTTGACTCCAACAACAACTCTTGTGTTAATGATGATGCTGGGCCTAGTAATGTTCCGATGGTTCAAAGAAGACCTGGTAGACCAAAGGGTTCCACAAACACAAGAAGACCTTCTATTCCTATTATGGACGCACAACTTGAAGTCATTGTACCGAATGATGACTCCAACAACAACCCTTCTGATGACGCTGATGGTCTTCCTAGTAATCCTATGGTGATCAAAAGAGGTCGTGGTCGACCAAAGGGTTCCACAAACTCAGAGCCAAAGAAGAAGAAACTGGAGGTTTCTGATCCTAACAGAAGATTGGTTAAGCATTGTCCAAATTTCGACTCGGGGATAACCAAAGCTGAGATACAAAATGGAAACCATGAGCTAGTGGAATTAGTTTTGATGCGGTTTGATGTGGTTAGACGCCGGTTCTCTCAACTAGAGGACGTGACAGGTTTACTGACAGGGGCGGCTGCTAATTGCACCAAGTTAGAAGTTAGGACCAACAAGATGAAAAGAATCGGCCCGGTCCCTGGAGTAGAAGTAGGCGACATATTCTATTTCTGGGGAGAGATGTGTTTGGTCGGACTTCACTTAAATTGGGCTGCTGGGATTGACTATATATCAGAGAAAGACGGTGCACCAGAAGGTGGTTTACCTACAAGTGTAGTAACCTCAGGTCGTTACGATGATATAACATCGGAGGTTAACTCTTTGGTTTACACCAGACAAGGTTCAAAGGATAAAAATGGTGTTGACATTGATCAAAAGCTGGAAAATGGGAACCTTGCATTAAAAACAAGTCATTAGCTAGGTAGCGAGGTTAGGGTGATTAGAGGCGTTGAATATCCACGCGGCTCGAATAAGATGATCTACCTTTATGATGGTCTATACAACGTTGTCACTTTTATGAAAAGAATGAATAAAAAAGGTTTCGAGGAATTCAAATTCACTCTGCTGAGAAAATCGGATCAACCTTCTGGTTTTGAAGTATGGAAAGAAGTTGAGAATTTGAAGACTAATGATTTAAATAATCCAAGAAAAGGTTTAATACTTGGAGATATCTCTTATGGAAAGGAGAATTTACCAGTACCGCTCGTGAATGAAGTCGATGAAAACGACAAGGCGCTACTTGAATCTTTTGAGTACCAAAAATCTTCTTTAAACTGCTCATGGATCATGGATCTAAATATGACTTTTGTTGATAATCCACTTATCACATGCATGAACTGTGTAGACAGGTCATGCTCAAGCAAAGATAAAGATTGCGTTTGCATTCAAAGAAACGGTGGCTTTTTACCGTTCTATGACCAGCTTTTAGTCTGTCGTAGACCAATGGTTTACGAATGTGGCGAGCTGTGTTGCTGTCCTCTCAACTGCAAAAATAGGTTGGTTAAAGCAGGTCTAAAGCTTCGTTTGGAAGTGTTCAAGACAAAAAACTGCGGTTGGGGGTTACGGTCTAGTGAACCTATTCAAACCGGAACTTTCATGTGCGAGTTTTCTGGTATAAAGATGGGAGGAGAAGTGGAAGAAAATAATGAGTATGTTTTTGATACTTCTATGGTTTATAAGAGGTTCAAGTGGAACTACGAGCCTGAGTTGGTTGGTGAAGATGTTTGGGAGTCAGTGCCTGAAGTTTTCAAGTTAACTTCGCATATGTTGATTAATGCAAAAAACCATGGAAACATTGGTCGGTTCATGAACCACAGTTGTAGTCCGAACGTGTTTTGGCAGCCTATTGAGATGGTACAAAACGGTGAGATGCATCTTTACATTGCGTTTTTCGCGAAGAAGCATATTCCTCCAGTAACGGAGTTAAGGTATGACTATGGAGCTTCTTTAAAAACTGATGAGATTGGAGAAGATGGAGCAAGGGTGTTCAAAGGCAAGAATATTTGTCTTTGTGGTTCAGTCACATGTCGTGACTCTTTTGGATAAGTTAAATTGGACTTTTATCATTTATATCTCTTTTGTTATGTTTTTCTTTCTTTTTTTAAGACTTTTTTATTATTGTGCTAGATTTCCTTGTTGTTTTGATTTTGTCTTTCCTTTTAAAAAAATAAAAACATTAATGAAATTTGTGAGAGGTTTTATTATCGGTTGGGCTTGACATTATAGTAGGCTCAGATCAAGCCTTAAACTAATCCAACAATTTTTTATTATTACTAGAGAAAATTACTCAGATTATTGAAATCGTATAACACGAGTTACACAACCCCCCATAGATATATCTTGAATCTTTAAGAATTAATTATTCTCTTTGTAACCTCTAAATGGATTCGATTTGTTGGAGCTATACCATATATTCCGATATGAAGAATACACAACCATCTAACCATTATGCTCTTTTTGCATATCCCTATATGAGTCGAGAAGGTTGTCAAAATTGAAATACAACTGCTATTCTCAATGGATTATGTTTTGGATCACTGGAAGTTAATGTTTAGAAATTCTCATCTTGAGTTGTTGCGAGCAGTATGATCCCTTTATATTTTCCCATTTTCATAAAGGGAAACTGAACTATACTATCACCAAATGTAAGAAACAAATACTTAAATCTATCATACTTATCAACTTCAAGATGTGTGAAAGTTTCTGGATGTCCTATTCTATTTGGTGTAAATATGTAGGTAACTCCGAGTACCACTCTTTGCGGAACCTCTAACCAAATTTTTTCACATCTATGTATACGATGGGCCTTCCAATAATCCATCTAGTAACAAATTTTATAAGAAAAACTTGTAATCCATGTGCTAATAATCAAGAAATGGAAAACAAGTAAAGTTAAACATGTTAGAATATTTCAACTTACCTTGATTAAGGCTTCCCCACCATGTTTTTTGGGAAAACTTTCGAATCAACACCTCTATCATATATATAGTCCATATATAATATTGCAAGTATATATGGAGTTCGCCTGTCGGCCACGGGCGTTCTGTATTAAAGCATGAATATTTTGGAACAGACACTCAAAGAGTAAACTGATTTGAATCTTCTGCTTGAATAGATTTTTGATATATGACATATTTTACTTTTTTTTTATTATGTATTATATATTGTTTTAATAACAAATTGATTAAGTTTTGGGAATAAAATGCTAAGTTTAGTGTTTTCATGGGCCTTAGAGTCATTTCAGGGAATTAAACCATTTTGGACAAAAAAATAAGAAAAATCCAGCTCTTTTGAAGAAGGACAAATCATGACCGTAAAATGTTTTGTTCCGTATGAAGATGATCTCACCGTCGGATCAAGCTCATAATATAATACAATACATAGGAGGATTTCAGTTTTGAAACTGATGTTCGATCGCCAAAATCTAACGGTTAGATCTCAAGATATTTATAATTTAATGAAATATGTTCGAGTAAAATGCAAGTTAAAGCCGGTTCCGAATATTTACTTGTGATCAACCGACCACCATAGGCTATGACCGATAACCATAGAATATAACTGATAACCAAGCCACCATTTTGACTCGGAGACTCATTTATAAAGGGATTGCACGACAAGAAAACACATGATTGGTTGCTCCCACAATTGTGACAAATCCGTCATGAAATCACATTTTGTGACTACTTTGCGACGAAATCCGGTCGTCGCTATCATCGCAAAAGCGTCACAAATATGCAACGGATATGTGACTTTGTTTTGTGAGTCGCAAATTTGTGACGAAATTGAGACGAACCTATACCGTCGTAAATATGTGACGATTCTGCAACTGATTGAAGTGGTCGTAAATTAACAATGGATTTGTGACATTTTAGTAGTGGTACTTGTGCAACTGATTTGCGACGGAGTTTGGTAGTTGCATATTTGTGACACTCTGGATAGTAACAAAGGAGTCTCTAAATAGTGACGAATTTACGACGAGTATGTGTTCTGGGTTCTGATGCACCTTATACGTTTAGACCTTCTAGCTCATAGATATGAGGCCCGGTCCAGGCCAAGCATAGGTTTGTGGCCCATTTATGTGTATAAGAAACAAATCGGCCCTTAATTTCCAAAAGTTTTCATTAGTCTAGTGGTATAGATTTGTTGAGTTCTAATCATATGTCGTAGGTTTGAAACTTTGAAACTTATAACTTTTGTATTTTTTTTTAAAATAGACCAATTAGGATTTAGGAGTTTAAGACTTAAATTATGGAAACATATAATTAAACAAAAATTTGGGTTTGGGTTAACTATTCCAAAATTTGGGTATAGTTTTAGGAAGTAGAGTTTAAGTTTGGGGTTTAGTTTTGACTGTTAAAAGTGAATTCTAATTTTGTGGTATTTTTGGAACTTTGGATAAAAAGTGGTATTTTTGGAACCTTTTGAAAAGTTGTATTTTGGGGAAAAAAACTTAAAAGTGTGGTATTTTTGGACATTTCCCTTATTTATATTTAACCAACTGTTATAGATAAAAAGTATACTTTTAGTGTTTTTCGTTTGGGAGAAAAACTAGAAATTTCAGGTCCCCTCTTTTGGGCTCAGGACCTTCTTTTTCAGAAAGAGTATCTTATCTCCTTTACTTTTTCTTTTCTAAACACAAAATAACCTGCTGTGTGGTCCGAATTTCACCGACAATCTTGTTTTCTCTGTTTTTTTTCTTCTTCTTGAGGCTAGGGTTCTTGAGAAGGTTTTGGCTGGAGTTCGAGATTTGTAGTTTTGTGGGTTTTGTAAGGTCTAAGAGTCAAATGGTAACTGAAAGATAAGGACTCAGAGACTGCGAAGTGAACCAGCTATGTCTTCGGCTATGGATTTAGAGATGCTCAACCTAAGAATTAGAGAGGATGAGGAAGATATTCTGTTTGATATGCCGGATCTACCGGAATACTGTTCGAATGAAGAAAATAAGCTGAGTTTGGTGGGAAGGGTTTTCAATCTAGATAAACAGAAAGTCTCAAGTTTGATACTCGATTTACGTAGGAAATGGGAGAAGAGAGGGAGAGTGAGAGGTATTGCGTTGTCAAAAGAAAGGTTTCAGTTTATTTTTCAGTCGCAACACGACCTGGAGGAAGTCTTGGAGAAAGGGCTCCATACCTACAATGAGTGAGCTGTTGCGATGGAAAGATGGGTAGAGGTTCCCCCGACTGATTACCTCCAGTTTGTTCCACTTTGGATTGAAATTGGTCAAATTCCAGTCAACCACAACATCGTGGATGCGATAACAGCGCTGGTGAACTAGTTGGTAGAGTTGATGAAGTTCCTTATGATCCTACCAAGATGCAAGCAAGGGAATTTGTACAAGTGCGTATAAATTTCAGTGTAGTGAATACCCTGACGAAAACAAAGGAGGTTAATCTACCAAGAGGAAGAGGAAAGACTACTGTGGTTTATGATTATGAACGAGTGCAAAAGAGATGCTATCATTGTCATAGGCTTACCCATGAGAAGGAGAAATGCCCTCTGTTCAATAGGAAATATAAGCTCCCAGTAAAGTCTAGAAGAGATAGTGAGAATGTTTATGGTCTTTTTATAGGCCAAACTATTGGGACAGGGGGACCCGTTATTTGGTGTGCTTGATGAGAGTAAGGTTGGTGTGGACCCGATGACGGGAAGAAGGAGAATTTATGAAGAGGTGTTGCAGGAGGTTCTTGAATACCTTTTGACGCCAACAGGGGAAGAACAAATCCTTAAGGAGTTAAGAGTGAAGAAATCTGTAGCTGATGCGGAGAAGAATCCCATTACTCGAAAAACGACCCTGATGCTGGAACCAGCTCCAGTCATTACCTCATGTGTAGACAAGGGTAAAGGATTATTTTTTAATTACGAATCATCTAATTCCACCATTAGGGAACATGCGGGGACTAGTTTAAACGTTGAACTAGCTACAAGTTCTCTAAATAGAGGAGATGTAATCTTATAGAAAGCGGATCCTTTGCTTACCACTACTGACCTAGCTCCTTGGTCTCCTGATCCTTCTCCTTTTAAGGTAGGTCCAACGGCAAATGGAACATGCCTCTTAGAGGCAAGTTCTTCCGGGAATCTTACAGAAAAGGGAAAGCCACGAAAGAAACCATACAAGTGTAACTTGAAAATCTAGAGTTCCGAGTGGAAGAGTGGAAGGAAAGATTTTGGTGAAGAAGCCAGGTTTTGAGGTGGGAACTAGTGAAAAGAGGAAGGCAATAGATAAGGTGATGGAAGGTGAACAACCAGCTACTCATAGCAAAAAAGAGGTAGTCCCAAAGGAGGGACTGTCCACCATCTAATGAGCTTATTGAGTTGGAATTGTCAGGGCATGAGCCGTGTCCAAGGTATGACAATTAAAAGTTTCAAAGAATTGCGTCATAAACATTTCTCGGAGGAAATGTTCTTGATGGAGACTAAACATAAGAGAAACGTGATGGTTGATTAACAAGAGTGGATGGGTTATGATCGGGTGCTTACAGTGGACCCGGTAGGTTATAGTTGTGGTTTAGCATTATTTTGGAAGAGGTCGGCGTTTGTAAATATTCAGTACTTTAGCAAGAACCTACTGGATTGTCATATTCAGATAGGAGGCTTATCTTTTGTTGTGTCTTTTATTTATGGAGAACCAGTTACGAAATTCCAAGCAAGGCTTTGGGAAAGAATTACAAGAATAGGAACACAAAGAAAAGGTAGTTGGAGTTTGATCGGAGACATCAACGATCTTCTTCATAATGGGAAAAAAATTGGAGGTCCTTGTAGAGATGAGTTCTCCGTTGAAGCTTTTGGTAATATGATAAAGAATTGTCATATGGTGGAGTTACCGAGTCATGAGAATGGGTTTACTTGGGGAGGAATGAGAGGTAAGAAGAAGTATATTCAATGCAGATCGGATAGGTGTTTTGGGAACAAGGATTGATATAAGATGTTCCATGTAGCAAATCAAGCTTTCCTTGAGAAAAGAGGGTCAAATCACAGACCAATACTGGTTAAACTAATGTCATCCCAAGACACTAACATGGCATATTCGTTTTGATAAGAGAATGCTTCATAAACCCAGGGTTAAAGAATGCATCCAACGAGCTTGGAGCGATATCTCTAATTTTGAGGAGATGTCTGTTTCTGATCGGATTAGAAGATGTCGAAAGGAGTTAAGTAAATGGAAGAGAGCAAATAATACCAATGCAAGGGATAACATAACTAGAATCCAGGAAGAATTAGAGAGACAACAATCGGCTAATGAGCCTTGCTTTCTGACTCAGAACATGATAAAAAAAGACTTGGCAAGAGCTTATAAGGAAGAGGAAAGCTATGGGAGCCAAAAGTGCAGAAAGAAATGGGCAAAGAAGGGGATGGAAATACTCGGCTCTTTCATGCATTAGTAAAGGCAAGCAGAGCAAAGAAGAACATTGAGATGTTGGAAAATGTGAATGGAAACTTGCAAAGAGCTGAAGCATTCATTGCAGGTGTGGCTATAGGTTAATTTAATAATCTCTTTGACTTGTCAAATCCAGATAACTTTCAAGGCATTTTTCATGGGTTCCAAGCAAAGTGATAAGTCCCATATTTTACCTATAATACTATGGTTTTCTATACATATTTAGTGCATTTATGCATGGTTATACTCCTTTTGAGGTAGTTTTCTCGTATTTGTGGTTCGAGAGTCTTTATTAGGAAAATCAGTCAAAAAAGACCAAAAGGAGCATTACGGAGTATACACCAATCTACAACAACTCATGCGAGCCAAAGAACCCATTGGAGCCAAGGAATTCCTAAGTTTACACAATTCACCACGATGGACAGATTACATACGCTGGAAGTTTAGCAGTAAACGGAGGATTAAATGGACTTGGAATTAGATGAAACTTGGAGTGAAGATATCCCTTTGAGTCAGCTTTCAAATGGAGGTAGAATCGCAGCATTTGGATATGTGTGGAGAGAGTTATACCAGGAAGACCGTAAACATGTCAAACTGCCTAGATGATGAAGAAGGAGGAGCACCGACCCCTCACACCGACCCGATCACGTGGTTGGTACCCAGACCACCAGGAAGCATCAGGACGTGGCAAACTGAACCCCCATACCGACCTAAAATCCCGATTGGTGCCATGGCCCCCTGCGGAGCTGTTTCGACTGTTTTGACGTTTTCACCCTTTTCGAAGCCCTAGAAGACTCAAGACCCTATATATACTTGCTTTTAGCCTCTTGTTAGGTGTGTGCCAAAAATTAGACCTAGGATACATCATAAAAACGCAGCCCCTTTATTGTTCTCATAGATTTGTGTTTCAAGAGCTCTAAGGAGAAGATCTCGCTTTGTACTTCGCTATAGAGAAGAATCTTCTAACCCTTTCTCTTTTAATCAAGTTTATTCATCATGAATTCATCATCTCTTAGCTGTTTTTCGTGCACCATGGTTGAGTAGTCCACTAGTTAGGATTTAGGGTTTTTAATGAGTCTTATGTTCCAATATAATCGATGATTGTTTAGGGATAAAATCTAATCTTCATCTTTGCTTATTCTTAATGCCTATTGCTTTACCGCGCATCGGGCAATTTGATCATAGGTAGGTGTATCCACGATAGTGTTCTTAATACCTCCGGATCTAGTATTTGATGAGTTAAGCGTCTTAACAATCATACCAATTAGTTAAGGAGTTTAGTGAACTCTATCAGAACTTGTTTATACCGCGTGTTCTCGCCTTTTAATAACCATGCGATAGCTGAGTCTATTAGGGTGTAGAGCATAGAAGGTTGGAGCCACGCTAGTGGAAAAACCTTACAATCGTGTTCTGAGTTCTAGACATCCCAATCATTAGCCTTATCCCTAGGTTTTCATTCGATCTTTGTTGTTGCATAATTCTCTACGAATTTCCCGAGTCCTAGCGCTTTTCCCCCATTGATTTACAACTTACAATTCACGTTTCACTTGCTCACAATTGATTCAATCAAAAACGACACCATATTTTGTTCTAGCTTAGTTTTATTCATTACAATTCGAAGTGTGGTTAAGAAGTCCCTGTGGATTCGATCCCTTTACTATACTAACCGTGATTGCTGTGCACTTGCAGGAAGTTGGTTAAGAAGTTAAAACTCGACTGAGGAAAATCACCGCATCAAGTTTTTGGCGCCGTTGCCGGGGACTTTGAAAAACATCACCTTCGAATTTTTTCTTAAAACCTCGTCTAGAACTTTTCAATTTCAGTCTTTTTTCCAGATTTTTACTCTTTCTTTTCACCACTTTGATTTCGTTTTCTTTTGTTTTTCTCCGTGTGTTTCAGGTGTTTTATGCCTATCACTAAGAACTCTCCAAGAGGGAATCTAGTTTTACCTGAAGAAGAGATTGACAGACTTAAACGAGCTCTTAGAAGAGAGAGCGCTTATGATGGCCGGAGAAGATGACCATCGAGAGATGACCGAGGAGGAGAGAGCCCTCGCTGCTGCTGCTGCCCGTGGAGAGGAACGCCAAGAGGCTGAACAACCTCTTGATGGACGTCCTAACCCACGAGCTCGTGATAATGTTGACGACCCACCAGAAGATCCTGTGTGAAATCAAGACCATGTGGAAGACCAACACCTCATTCCACCGGTGAACCAAAGGAACCAACCACATGCTCGTCAACTTCAACACCAAGGGAATGCTAATTTCCAGCAACCCCAACACCAAAGACAAGCACCATTCGCCCAACCTCAACACCAAACCATTGGAGATGTCGATTCCTCCAACGCTTTCTTCTTGGATAGAAACCCAATTCGTCCACCGCCGCCAAACCGGCAAGATTTTGAGATCAAGCCCCAAATCATAGCCTTGGTGAAGAAAAACCAATTCCATGGTTTGCCATCCGAGCACCCGCTTGACCATATCGACACCTTTGAAGAAATTTGCAGTACAACTCGTGCTAATGGAGTTCCGGCTGATTACTTTAAGTGCAAGCTCTTCTCGTTCTATTTGAACGACAAGGCACTTAGATGGATGAAGTTTCTGCCCCCTCAATCCATTACAACTTGGGACGAATACAGAGGAGCTTTCCTGAACCAATTCTACACGAAGCAAAGATCGAGTTCCATGAGGAACAAAATATCAAGTTTCAAACAAGGAGCCACGAAGTCATTCTTTGAAGCATTGGAACGTTTCAAGGAGTACACTAGGGACTTCCCTAACCATGGTTTTAGTGAAGGAAACCTATGGAATGTCTTCTACAATGGAGTCGACTACACGCATCAAACATCTTTGAATGCTGCGAGTAATGGAAACTTCATGACCAAGCTTGTACCTGAAGGTAAGCAATTGATTGAGAATCTTGCTGCAAGTGATTCTCATTGTTCCGAAGATTACAATAGGAGCATCAATCCCACACGCTCTTCATCAAATCGCAGAGCCTAAGACTATGGTTTCACAACTACTTAAGGCTCATCGTGGAGTTCATGCTATTGAGGAGGTTGTTGGTCCGAATTTTGAGCCTAACTTAGAGAACTTTGAAGGCACAATAGAGGATAATCAAGAGGAAGTCAACTACATTGGAGGCAACTATGGAAATCGAGGTTTCAACAACAACTATCGATCGCACCCAAATCTGTCCTACCAGAGTAATAATGTGGAGAACCCTCAAGATCAGTTCTATCCTAAGCAAAACACCACTCAAGGAGCCCAATACCAGCCTAGCCAACAGCCCTACCCATCGGGTATATACCCAGTGAAGCAACCATTCCCTACCGCCAAGCCTAATGCACCATTCACTCTAGATGCTAAGCTTGAAGAGATGGAGAATCAACTATTAGAAGCTCTTGGTCAAACCAAGAAGGAGATTAGCCAAAATGGTGATAACGTCTATGCTCAGCTAAACACAAAGGTTGATTCTATTTGGACTCATGTTTCCAAGATGGATGTCCAACTCGCCCAAACAAGTGAAGCCGTCAAGAAACAAGAAGAGGAGAAGTCAATGAAGTTTTGCAACGTTGCTTCCGCCATTAAGGATACACTCGTGATTGCTCCTAAACCATTTGAGGAGGAGCCTAATTTGGTCCCAAAGACAGTAGAAGCACGCCGACCAGGAGAATCAAGAAAAGCTTACAAGAGAAGGCTTCACGGAGAGCCACTCGAGAAGATCGAAAATCCGGGCAAGTTTGTTGTCCCATGTTCTATCAATGAAATTGAAGTCTTTGATTGCTTGTGTGATACTGGAGCTAATGTTAACGCGATGTCTCTTGCCATGGCAAGAGAACTTCGATGCTCGGAGTTCAAGTCATCGAAAGTCTACATAGAGTATGCGGATTTGTCATCCTCTACACCTTATGGGATGCTTGAAAACGTCATGGTGAAAGTAGGAGATGGTGTTGTCCCTACCGACTTTCAAGTATTGGAGATGAAAACCGGAATGCTTAACCCATTGATACTTGGTTTGCAATTTTTACAACCGCATGAGCTATTGTTGATTTCCCCAACCGAAGAATCTCTTTCGCAAAGATCAACAAGAATGTCTTATACCATGAAGTGAACATGGGGAGTGTTGTAATTTTGAATGAAACTATGGTTGTGGAACCTAGTTTAGACCCCGAAGATCCTATGAGAAGATTAAGAGTTGCTAAGAGAGGAACTTCAAGTGCTAAGTCCAAGGAGGTTGACAAACCATCAAGGACAAGGCATAAGGAGGTTTACAAAGATGTGAGCTGAATTTTGACCACAAAGGAGAATGATGAGTTAGAAAGAGCCGTTGATGAAGATCTCACCGATTGATCTTGTGCCAAGAGAAGACAAGGCTAATCCCAAGAAGACCATCGACAAGAAGCTTGAAAACACGTTGAAGTTTCCCAAAAGTTGTTGTTGTCAAGTATGACATTGGAGACACGCCTAAGACCTCTCAAAGAGATGAGAAACCCACAGCCAAGGAAGCTAAAGAAGTCACCAATCCTTTAGAGGATTTACCGGAAGCTTAATCATCGATAAGGAGTCGAGCTAATGACATTAAACAAGCGCTCTTGTGGGAGGCAACCCACATTTTTGTTTTGGTTTTATGTTCTTATTTCTTTCAAGTTTTGAATTTGGATTCCGGTTTTTGGATTTCAAATCTTTTGTTTTGATTTTTGCAGAAAAAAAAATCATGTACCGGTACTGACCGATGGTACCAGGAAGGAGCATCGGTACCGAATCGAGCACCAGTACCGATCATGTTTTACGACCGGTACCGAGGAGCGGTGCATCGATCCGGTCGGTACCGAACCACTTGCATCCGAGCACCCGGTACCCACCCACATACGTGTCCAGTACCGAGGTCACGTACCGATCCGTCTCAAGCCAACCGTCCCTCGAACCATGTCTCGATACCGATCCACCACACCGATACACGCACCGGATCGGTACCGAGGAATCAAACCGGTACTGACGTCTCACTACCGATGCCGCACCACCCGAGCCGACCCAAGGTAAGTACCGACCACCGGTACCAGCCAACCAACCCGATCGGTACCGGGGTAGTTTGGTCCGGTAAGTTTTTCGGTTGAGTTTTAAAATCCTAAACCGGTCCCAAACCGGATTTTAACCGAAAATAAACCAAATCCACGTCAAAATCAGTTTTTTAAAGGAGTCTTTTCCCTTTAAACTTGTCTCCCAAAAACAAACACCATCTCTTTTCTCTAAAAAGTGTTCTTGAGCTCAAGAACCCTAAAAATTTAATTTTGGGGGGTTTTTGCTTAATTCACAAAGATTTTTTTAGTTTTTCCATAAGAATTCAATTCTCCAAACCAATTGCTCTTAAAACAAATGTATGCTCACCTAATCTCTTGATTTTTGCAATTTTCAAGTTAAGAACTTTTTCAATTTTTTCTTTCATTAGGCTTATTCACTTAAGTTGTTAGAGAAATAACTTAGAAAACTTGGTTAGGCATTGAATAAGATTCAATTGTGAGATTATTACATGATTAGCTTAATTAATCAATTTTTCACCAAAAATTGAGTTTTTTGGTAACTCCATTAAAACGAATTTGGATGAATTGGAGGTTGATTTTGAATTGATTAGGTTGGGTTTATCATATATACATAGGATTAGAACAGATTTTGACATGTTTGAGCCAAAATTTGAAAGTTTTTGGAAATTTTCACATGTCACTAGAATTAAATCCGAAAATTATGACAAAATTTTGGAAAAATTATTTGGATTTAGAATATCATTCTTACATGTTTCTAATTCATTGATATGCTTTGAATTTATTTAATTTCTCATTTGAAGACATGCTTTTGGAATTTTTAAAATTCTTGATAATAACATCGATTTTCGAGGTTTTTCTTTTGTAGGTACTATGATGGATGGTGAAAATGCTCAAAGGAGATCCACAAGGATCCCTAGACACAAGGAAGCAGCACCACTGATAGGAGACGATGAGACCCTCGCTTCAGTTCGAGCTCATTCGAGGAAACCATCGAAAGACGCTTCAAAGAGACGTGATAAAGAGATATTGAGAGGAGATGATGAAGAACGAGATTACACTCTTAGAGATGAGGAAGAAGAGGCTTATGACCAGCCTATGAGATTTGTGGAGATCACCCAAACTGTCCCAACTAAACCGATGGTGAGGAAGAAGAAATCGCGGACCACTACGAACATGGAGTTCACTCAAGCTCCACAAGTGGCAATGAAATTTGTTGGGAGTGATATGAGAGCCAATGTGGACTACATGGCTGGTATTAAGAAGTTTGCTATGCTACTCACTCCAACGATTGATTTTGAGACGCTTGATTTACTCGGTATTCGACAAGATGTTGAATGGTACATTGATGCATTAGGATTGAAAAATTTTGTGGCCACCACTCACTCAACATATGTGGACATCACAATAGAGTTCCTAGCCACCGTGACCCTAGCCTACCAAATGAGGAAGATTGTTGAAGCTAAGGAAGGAGTTCTAGCTTTTACGGTTAAAGGAAGGCCGTTTGCTTTGAGTATTGAGGAACTTTGTGATATTTTGGGTTTTGAGTGCCATGAGATGATAAAATACAGTGGTAGTAAGGAGCACTATGACATATGGTTGAAGATTGAAAACGAGAATATCAAACCCGGAGAATCTAGAGCCCCACAGATTACACACCTGGCGATTCGTTACGTGTATTATCTTGTTTCGCAATGGATTTTTAGTAGGACTGACTGTAACGCCCTGCGTCACTTTGGCGGACCCAGGCAACCCGATACAGTACTAGCCACATACGGGAATAGTCGGACTGGGTTACTAGAACCAATCAGGCAACCTACGTCCAACCGTTCTCGAGTGGTTTACCCATCTAAAGTGGTTCTAAGGCTTGCCAACCAGAACCAAAATAGATGGTTAGTTCGTCCGGACTATACTAGTACCATTTGAAAGTTAAGCGCATACTAAAATACTTCCATACATAAATACTTAAGTTCAAAAGTACGATTCAAAGTCTTACACGCCGGGATGAGCCTACATGCCCAAAAACAGTTTAACCGAAACAACCACATGTTTTACAAAAAGGCATAAGCAAACTACCGCTGGTTTTTCCTAAGTACTTGAAGTGCTTTGCGAGGTCTACCCGCTAGCTAGGTTCACCTGCAAAACAAGTAGAGTCATAAGGAATCTAAGATTACTTAGTGAATCCAGGCTTCCTAACGGACTACGCATATCCTAATCCCAACCACGAAATTATACTCACCTTTGTTTGATTCCAAAGAAGATAAATGCTTCAAAGATGGGAGATTCAAGACCAATAAGCCTTTGCTCTGTCCTTTACAAAATCATCTCAAAGATATTGGTTAAGAGAATTCAGCCTTATCTCTGTGAACAGGTATCTCCGTTTCAGTTAGTTTTCGTTCCCGAGAGACTAATATCAGACAATATCATAGTCTGATATCAGACAATATCATAGTCTGATATCAGACAATATCATAGTCTGATATCAGACAATTTGATTGCTCATGAAGTGGTGCATAGTCTAAGGACAGTTCCAAGAATGAAAAAGGAACATATGTTCGTTGTGAGCTGAGTAACATATTCTGTTTTAATCAATGATCAGCCACATGGTTTAATAAGGCCCAAAAGAGGATTGAGACAAGACGATCCACTCTCTCCCTCTTTGTTTGTGTTATGTACTGAGAGTCTTTCACATCTTCTCATTAAAGCCGAGCAAGAAGAGGATTACTGGAATGAAATTTACAATGGAGGGTCGTTGGTGGTACTAGGTTTGATACCCATTACCAGACTCGACCCATATCCGATTCGACATAAAGCTTCGAGAAACATCTCGGAGAAATGGGCCAGCAAGGACCCATGAAGACAACTCGGCCCGTTAAGGAGCATCGGCCAACGTAGGCAAATACAAACAAATTGGAAGACTTAGCTCGGATAAAAGGAAATACTTAGAATTAGTATAACTTCCTTTTATCTTTTAGGAGATTTTCCATTTATCTTTTAGGGTTATTTCGACCGACTTTGTACTTGTATAAATACTTGATGTATTCCTCCAAAACGAGGACATCTCCTTCAATAGGGATAAAATCTAGTTTTCATCTTTGCTTATTCTTAATGCCTATTGCTTTACCGCGCATCTAGCAGTTTAATCATAGGTAGGTGTATCCACGAGAGTGTTCTTAATACCTCCGGATCTAGTATTCGATGAGCTAAGCGTCTTAACAATCATACCAATTAGTTAAGGAGTTTAGTGAACTCTATCAGAACTTGTTTATACCGCGTGTTCTCGCCTTTTAATAACCATGCGATAGCTGAGTCTATTAGGGTGTAGAGCATAGAAGGTAGGAGCCACGATAGTGGAAAAACCTGATAATCGTGTTCTGAGTTCTAGACATCCCAATCATTATCCTTATCCCTAGGTTTTCATTCGATCTTTGTTGTTGCATAATTCTTTGCGAATTTCCCGAGTCTTAGCGCTTTTCTTCCATTGATTTACAACTTACAGTTCACGTTTCACTTGCTCACAATTGATTCAATCACAAACGACACCATATTTTGTTCTAGCTTAGTTTTATTCATTACAATTCGAAGTGTGGTTAAGAAGTCCCTGTGGATTCGATCCCTTTACTATAATAACAGTGATTACTGTGCACTTGCAGGAAGTTGGTTAAGAGGTAAAAAACATTAGTAATAACATCAACGATCACACATCAAGCAATCACACAGAGATAATATCTATATGAATGCATTCATTTTAAATCCAATATGGCCATGCGGTTCAGTCAGCCGTCTACGGTCCCTTAAACGGAGAATTGCAGACACAAAGTCTAGCAAGACTCGAGTTCCCTCTTGGAACTCCAATTACACCGTCGTGTATTACGGCCCTGGGAGCTACCCAAGTTCCTGCCGCGTGCGCGAGTAACCCCTCGCGTCTTCCCCGGGCCGTCGAACCGCTTAACAGGTTATGATATATATATGCATGTATCTACCCGATCACATGCTTATAACTGAACAACAACCAAAACACAACATTGTCTCACTTAAGCCAAGTTCCACCGAACTTCCGCTTGAGACTATAAATACTTCTCACTAAGTATTTAACACATATCAACAATTCAACAATATACTTCAACAAGCAAATGCATAACAATCACCAAACTCAACATGCAACGATAAATCACAATTATAGCAACTTTCAAACATAAAATGCTCAGAACCTCATGCGTGATTTAATAATAACATGCATGCAATCCGAACACTCGGATCTAACCATGCATGCAATCCAAACACTCGGATATAACCATGCATGCATTCGATTTCCCTAAGAAGAAACGATAGAAAACTCAACACACAATCTACCGGGACTCACAGTTTTCAGATTTGAGGTTTGCTAGAGGATCTACCGCGAGCTAACCTTCCCACCGCGACTCGAATGAACCTGAAGCTAAGGCGAACAACCTTAACACTCGGCTAAAACAGATCTAAGGGAAAAGCTAAAGGGGATCAAGCTACACTTACCGGAAACCGCACGAAAACACCGCGAACTAAACTTGAGTTTTCACTCGAGAAATCGGAAGAAACGAGTTCTATAGAAAAACGGGCATAACTTCGGTAAGGAAAAGAGAAAAATGGGTGATACTAGGAGGAATGGCCGGTATTTATAGACCAAGGCTCGGTCTGGCTTGGCTTGGCCACGTTTCGGCCATGCGGGCTCATGCGCGCCAAGTGGCGGAGCAAATCTGCGCGGGGAACAAAACCAGGCGCATGCACGTGCATGCCGGCCACGTGGCAGCGCGCTTCTGCATTCCCAGCGAGAGCCCAGCGTGTTGCCCACGCGCCCGCGTGCGACGGACCCGCACTTGCTACTGCTTGTACCGAGGATTCCTTCCCGTGGTACGTAACTCTCGGTCGCGGTACGCGCGGTACAGACCGTTAACACCTAAATCCGTCTAAAATCCATTTTACTCGGCCAAAATCCAACTTATCACTTCCTCTATCTTTTCTAAGTCAAAATTCCTCGAAGCCGGATACTTGAAAAATCGAAGTCGCTTGCCGATCCTTAGATATTATCGGGGTTATGATACCCACCTCTCCTTATTAGAATTCGTCCTCGAATTCTCTAAGACCTACTCTAAGACCTAGAAGGTCCTGCTTCATCAACAATTGGAGCGAAAATTTCTGGATACTTTTCTCTGAATTTGGCTTCAACTTACCACTTATCCTCTACTTTGCCGTCATGTCCCCACAAAACCCTAAGCTGCGACACTGGTTGATTCCGTATTCTTCTCACACGCTGTTCCAGAATTTGGATGGGTCTTTCCGGAATAGGAAACTCAAGTTCTTCCGTTTGAGCTCGATTCGGGTCTGGAATGTACTTCTTGAGTTGTGAGACGTGGACGGTGTGATGAATACCCATATAATCTGGTATTTGTAACTTATATGCCACTTCACCAACTCGATCCACAATCGTGAAGGGTCCACTAAATCGTCTTGACAACTTATCGGGTCTTGCGAATCGGTCCTTTTTCGTTGTCGTCAATATCTTTAGAATAACTCTATCTCCCACGTTGTATTTCAGGTCTCTCCTTCCACTGTCCGCATACTTCTTTTGTCGATCTTGAGCTCTCTTCATATTCCTTTGGGCTATCATGATCTTGCCATGCGTTTCTTGGACTAAATCGGGTCAATACATCTGTCGCTCTCCCACTTCAGTCCAACATAACATAGTTTTACACGGTCTCCCATACAATGCCTCGTATGGTGACATTCTGATGCTGGCATGGTAGCTATTGTTGTAGGAAAACCCTTCTAAGGGCAGATACTGCTCCTAGTTTCCACCCCAGTCCAGAACGCATAATCGAAGCATATCCTCTAGCGTTCGAATGGTCCTTTCGCTCTGCCCATCCGTCTCCGGGTGATAGGACGAGCTCATGAGTAGGTGAGTTCCTAAGGATTGCTGAAGAGCCTTCCACATTTGTGAAGTAAGTCTTGCGTCTCGATCAGAAACGATGCTAGCAGGAACACCGTGAAGTCTGACGATCTCGAGTATGTACTTCTTTGCCCACACAAGTGCTCCATCACCTGATTTTACTACTACAAAGCGTGCAATCTTTGTCAATCGATCAACAACTACCAATACCACATCATTGCTTCGTCCTGGTGCGGTTAGAAATCCCGTCACCATATCCATTGTCACAGCTTCCCATTTCCATTCTAGGATTGGCATGTTCTGAAGTAACCTTGTTGGTACTTGATGCTATACCTTGGTTAGTTGACAAGTTCTACATTAAGCTACCCATTGGGCGTCTGCTTTCTTCATACCTGGCCAATGGTAGTATTTCCGAATGTCCCTATACATCTTTGTGCTGCCAGGGTGAATACTCACTCTGGTCGCATGAGCTATCCGTAGGATTTCGTCCCGTAACCCCTGTCCATGAGGTACAGTTATCCTACCAAGAAGAAACAACGTTCCATCTGAAGCGACATGATATCCACTCATGTCTTGGTCCTCCCGACCACTCAACTCCTCGAAGATCTTTTTCAACTTTGGATCCCTCCTTTGTTCCTCTCGAATTCTCTGAATGAGTCCTGCCTGATGAAATGCTAGCAATCCTATTGGCGCGTTCGAATCTTCTTCTCCCTCTAACAGTAGTAGCTTAACGTTCTTCAGTTCTTCAGTCAAGGCTGCTAGATCTTTCTCGGTGTCCACATCAACTCTTCTTCTGCTAAGGGCATCAGCCACCACATTGGCCTTGCCCGGGTGATGCTTGATCTTAAGATCGTTGTCTGCCACTAACTCCATCCATCTCCGTTGGTGTGCATTCAACGATGGTTGGGTGTACAAGTGTTTGAGGCTTTCGTGATCCGTGAATATTGACACTGTCTCCCCGTAGAGGTACGATCGCCAAATCTTGAGAGCATATACCACATCAGCCAACTCTAAGTCGTGTACCGGGTAATTCTCCTCGTGCTTTCTTAATTATCGAGATGCATAAGCGATGACCTTATCGCCTTGCATCAACACACATCCTAATCCAATTTTTGACGCATCGCTAAACACAGTGTAAGGCTGGTTGGGTTCGGGCAATCCTAAAATTGGAGCTGACGTCAAAGCTTCTTTCAGCTTTTTGAAAGCCCTGTCTGCCTTTTCATCCCAATGGAATACGACTCCTTTACTAGTGAGTTGTGTCAAAGGTTTCGTTATGAATGAAAATCCTTTAACAAACTTTTGGTAATACCCCGCCAAACCTAAGAAATTTCTCACTTCTGTGACCGATGATGGTAGCGGCCAACTTCTGATAACTTGGATTTTCTCCGGGTCTGCCGAAACTCCTTGTTTCAACACTCGATGTCCTAAGAATCTAATTTCCCTCTTCCATAAGCTGCACTTACTTAAATTTGCGAACAATTTCTGCCTGGCACCGATGTCACTGAGCAGTGACACCGATGTCAGGCAGTGACGTCAGACACTAATGTCACTGCCCAGTGACACCGATGTGCTTGGCCTCATCGGTGTCCAGGCAGCTGCCATCGGTACCAAGGTAGTTGCCATCGCTTTCAGGTGCTTCGTCGCCCGTCAGAACAGCAACGAAGGCTCCAGAAGGTTCCCCGCATCAAAGCCCAGTAACAAAGCCCACATAGGCACAACCGACATAGGAGAAAAAGGCAATCCGCGAAGGTTTAAGAAAGTTGACATTATCTTTAGGAAAAGGCTTAGCCGACTTAGGAGGCTATATATATCAATGTACAAGCCCTTGTAAAAGGCATCCGTAACTTTATTCACAAAAGCAATACAAAGCAATTACAAAC
Organism: Arabis alpina; assembly: GCA_900128785.1. NCBI lineage: Eukaryota > Viridiplantae > Streptophyta > Magnoliopsida > Brassicales > Brassicaceae > Arabis > Arabis alpina. The sequence goes on along the minus strand of LT669794.1, from coordinate 15,714,819 downwards.
CCTATTTTCTCTTTGCTCATCGTTTTCTCTTTCGTAGCTTAACATAGAAATCTCTGCTTCATCTCGAAACCCTTACAAATCTAATTGTGCGATTTCCGGCATCCACAATTTGGCACCGACTAAGGGGACCCTAGAGATTTTCTTAAATGAATAAGCTACGTTACATACCAAACCAAAGATGGTGAGGGGCAAAGAAAACACGTCTCGCATAGATAACCAGGAGAAAGAACTCTCCGTCGGAGCTACTGTTACCTACGCCGCTACTCAAGGCGACATAACCGAGGTGAAGAAGATGCTAGAAACCTTCCTCACAGAGCAGAAGAAGCAAGCCAAGATCAACGAGGCAACTTCAAAGGAGCTGAAAGCTCTGATCTGAGGCGTACCCAATCGCAGATACACCACAAAACAGGGAAGGCTCCTGCCATCACACAGGTACTGGAGAAGGCAAGTAACACGCCTTTCGACGAACGAAACGCGGGGACAAAAATTTGTGATCCCGGAAGAATCAAATTACAATTCTTCAAGGAAGCCGAAAAAGACATCGTCTACTGCAAGATGTTCGTAGAAAGCCTCAAGGGGCCTGCCCTTCAATGGTTCTACAAGCTGGAGAAGAATTCGATTCACACTTTCCTTCAGCTTTCCGAGTTGTTCATGCAGCATTACAACATCTTCATGGAACAGAAAATCTACGATTCCGAACTATGGAACAATAAGCAAGGCGTGACCGAGAGTCTTTGGTCTTTCATGACAAGGTTCAAGAACACGTTGTCAAAAGTTGAAGGTATCAGCAACAAATTAGCCCTAGAGGCCTTGCAAGGAGCACTTCTGTGTCCGTCTCCATTCTAGCAAGAGACGAGTCTCAACACGCCAACAACAATCCAAGATGCTCTCCACCGTGCTGCTGACTTTGCTCAAATAGAAGAGGAAGTTCGAGCCAGGAATGATGGGAAAACCAAACAAGTAAGCGAACCAGCCCATGTCACTGTGCCGAAGAAGAGCAATCCCGCTTACTGTGCCGAAGAAGAGCAATCCCACAACTATCAAGTGGAGTCACCGGGTCACGGACGCGGAGGAGGCCGTGGGCGCGGTCGTAGTAGAGGAACCTTGAACAACACCTGGACCCGAGAGTCGAAGGACTATGACGAGAAGCTGTACTGTGATTTCCACAATGCGAGTGGACACTCGACCGCAAGGTGTCAGGAGTTAGGACGACAACTCATAGCCAAACTCATGGACGGCACCTTAAAAGGCAACAACAACTTGCCACACTTCAAGCCAGAGGAGAAAGCTCCTGCTGACACCGAACAACAATTGGATATTCCCAGACGCCAACATCGCAATGATGACATGGAAAACGAAGACCAGCATGAAAGTATCAACATGATAATGGGAGGCTCGCAGTACTGTGCGGAAAACGTGACCGCGATCGAAGCTTACCAACAACGCGCTGACGTCTGCGCGAACATATCAGCACTTGCAAAGCCAAGGCTTTCCAGCGACCCTATCACCTTCGACGAACAAGACATTGAGGGTCTTAATCAACCACACAACGATCCCCTGGTAATCAACTTGACTGTTTACGACTTCAACGTCGCTCGTGTTCTTATCAATAGAGGAAGCTCAATGGATGTCATCTTCAACAAATAATGGAGCGAATGAAGATTGATCTATCCACAATTAAAGGAAGGCCTAAACCCATAACAGGCTTCTCTGGTGAGACAACCATGACGATGGGAACAATTCGCCTTCCCGTCCAAGCTGGCAACGTTAAGAAGATGGTCGATTTCACCATCTCTGATCATCCAGCAATCTACAACATGATCATGGGGACTCCTTGGCTCAATCTGATGAGAGATGTGCCTTCAACATACCACTAATGCCTAAAATTCCCAATACCCATCGGTATAAAAACGATATGGGGAAATCAGAAGGATTCCCATACGTGTTTTCTGGCTGAGCATTAGCTGCGAAACATAGAGAAAAAGAAGGATGACTCAGAGCCTCAAGAATCACGAAAAAGAGCGAGAACCAGCTCTGAGCAGGTCAAGAACCTGACCGACCTCTTATAGCAATTACAAAGTGCAGAAGGTCGCGTAGAAGAAGAGCGACCCACCTGTGAACCTCTAGTATCTATATGCATTGACGAGCAACATCCCGAAAGATGTGTAGAGATCGAAGCCGCACTTGATGAAAGACTTAAATGAGCTAGTGGTTTTCCTCTAAAAGAACATCAACACTTTTGCCTAGGCAGCAGAAAACATGCCTGGAATAAACATCAGCGTCGCCAGCCACGAGCTCAACGTTGATCCGACTTTCAAACCAATAAAACAAAAAAGGAAGAAGCTCGGTCCTGACCGAGTAAAGGCGGTAAACGACGAAGTCAAAAGGCTCCCGCGCGTCGGATCAATCACCGAAGTCAAGTACCCCGATTGGCTCGCCAACCCAGTCGTAGTAAAAAAGAAGAACGAGAAGTGGCGTGTCTTGGTGGACTTCACAGATCTGAACAAAGCGTGCACAAAGGACAGCTTCCCTCTGCCTCACATCGATCGTTTAGTAGAACCAACATCAGGTAATAAACTCTTAACATTCATGGATGCCTTCTCTGGATAGAACCAGATTCTAATGCACCCTGAAGATAGAGAGAAGCCAGCCTTCATCACAGACCGTGTAATCTACTATTACAAGGTAATGCCCTTCGGCCTAAAAAATGCTGGTGCAACATATCAAAGGCTTTGAACAAGATGTTTCAAGATCAGCTAGGCAAGACGATGGAGGTGTATATAGACGACATGCCTGGGAAATCTCTCGAGGAGAAGGACCACATCTCTCACCTAGAAGAAGCGTGCTTCAACAAGCTCAACCTTCACAACATGAAGCTAAACCCTATGAAGTGCAGATTCACGGTAACTTCTGGAGATTTCCTGGGATACTTGGTTACCCATCGTGGTATCGAAGCTAATCCAAACAAATCGACGCGCTGATCCAGATGGCGTCTCAAAGAAACAAGCGTGAAGTACAGAGATTGTCTAGACGAGTGGTTGCGCTCAACCGATTCATCTCACGATCAACTTAAAGTGCCTACCTTTCTACGACACGCTGCAAGGAAACAAACATTCCGAGTGGTCACACAAATGTGAAGATGCTTTCAAGTAGCTTAAGGAGTATTTGGGAACATCGCCTATCCTCGCTAAACCAGAACGGGAGAACCTCTCTTCCTCTACATCGCTGTTTCCGAAACAGCTGTCAATGCTGTGTTAGTACGCGAAGAACGAGGCGAGCAAAAGCCTATCTTCTATGTTAGCAAGACCGTCACCGATGCTGAAACAAGATACCCTCAGCTGGAAAATCTAGCACTTTCCGTCGTCATGGCATCACGAAAGCTAAGGCCTTATTTCCAATCTCATACCATCGTAATTCTCAGCACCTTCCCCTTGCGTTCGGTCTTGCATAGTCCAAGTCAATCTGGCAGGTTGGCCAAGTGGGCTGTAGAACTCAGCGAGTATGGCATCGAAAATAAAGGGCGAACGTGTAACAACTCACAAGTGTTGGCAGACTTCCTTATCGAACTCCCAGAGGACCAAGCCTCAAAGGAGGTTGGACCAGGGATTTGGGAACTACACGTCGACAGCTCATCTTCCAAAAACAGGTCTGGAATAGGGATACGCTTAGCATCACCAACAGGCCAGATCCACGAACAATCGTTCTGTTTAGGCTTCAAAGCCTCCAACAACAAAGCAAAATATAAAGCCGTTATCGCTGGTATGCGACTCGCTCAAGGACTTAACGTCGAGCACGCTCACGCATTCTACGATTCACAACTAGTTACTAGCCAGTTCCGCGGCGAGTATGCAACGAAAGACGATCAGATGGAAGCCTATTTAAAGATAGTCGAGGACCTTGCCTAGACAATCAAAGTGTTCATACTTACACGAATTCCCCGAGGGGAAAACGTTGACGCCGATGCCTTAGCAAACTTTGCCTCCGCTTCAACTATGCCAAAAGATCCAGCTTTGAAACGGGTTATCCCCGTGGAGTTCATCGAATTTCCATACATCCAACAAGATATGACGCTCGCTATCTCAACACCATCACAGGTTGCTAAGCAAGATAAAGCCGTTGCTGAGACAGGAGTCAAGGACGTCGAGATGACAGAAGCTGTTGCAGACACAGAGCCTGCGCCTTTGACAACGACGCCAGCAACCAACGCCGATGTCACCGAGGCCGAGGCCCTGATGCGGAGGACCCCGACACCAAAGCCCGTGACGTCGACGGATTGGGGTAGCCCGAAGGCCTCTCGACACAGAACCTTCCGCTTGAGCCTAAAGACAAAGATATTTTCATCCCCATGGACACGGATGAAGGACCCGAGTACGGTTGCGATAAACCTTGGATATATCAAATTCGTCCTTACATCGTCAATGGAGAGCTGCCTAACAGCAAGTGGGCAGCCCGCAAGGTATAATAGCAAGCCGCTCGATATGTTTTGTTCGACGGTAACATCTACAGGTGGGGATTCTCCGGTCCTCTGCTCACCTACGTAAAAGGACAAGAGGCCAGACAAGTCATGGAGGAAGTACACAGCGGGTCTTGTGGCAATCACTCAGGAGGCAAAGCCTTAGCAATCAAGATCAAGCAACGTGGCCACTTCTGGCCTACTATCGTGAATGACTGCGTTAAGTTTTCAGCCAAGTGTGAAGGTGTCAACGACATGCTCCAAAGAGTCATCAACCAACGGAGACGCTTTCCTCTGTCACCTCTCCTTATCCATTCATGAGATGGGCCATGGACATCGTTGGACCCATGCACGCTTCAAAACAGAAGTGCTTCTTACTTGTTCTGACAGATTATTTTTCGATGTGGGTAAAAGCTGAAGCTTACGAAAGTATCAAAGACGCCTTAGTTGAACGTTTCGTCTGGAGAAACATCATATGCCGTCACGAAATTCCATACGAAATTGTTACAGACAACGGTTCCCAATTCATCTCCAATAGGTTCGAGACCTTCTGTGCGAAGTGGAAGATTCGACTTAGCAAGTCTACTCCTCGTTATCGTCAAGGTAATGGTCAGGCAGAAGTAATCAACTAGACAATTCTCGATGGCCTTAAGAAACGCTTAGATGCGAAGAAGGGACGTTGGGCAGACGAATTAGAAGGGACGTTGGGCAGACGAATTATAAGGCGTTTTATTGTCCCACCGCACCACTCCTTGCCGTGCAATAGGCAAAACTCCTTTTGCACTTGTCTATGGCACTGAATGTGTCATACCCTCCGAAGTTACTTCTCCAGGGCCACGACGTTGTCTCTTACCAGAACACGAAGATCTCAACGATTTACTCCTCTTCGATGAATTGGACTTCCTTAACAAAAGGCGTGATCAAGCACTCATCAGGATAGCCAACTATCAAAACGCATCCGCACGCTACTACAACCCCAGAGTTCGAGAAAGACGTTTCCGTGAAGGCGACTTGGTCTTGCGCAAAGTCTTCCAGTATACAGCAAAGCGGAACGTAGGCAAACTCGGAGCTAACTGGGAAGGACCTTACAGAGTCATCACTGTGGTCCGTCCCGGCGTCTATGAGCTCGCCACCATGGCTGGCACGCCAATACTCCATTCTTGGAACGTGAAGCACTTGAAGAGGTACTATCACTAGTCCTCTTCAAAGGCTATTGCCTCGAACTATGAGGCTACTTGATCCCTGCAAAGGGTACGTAGGCATCTCGTCTCCGGACGAGTTCAGTTACCCTCCTCCGTCTAAAGGGGGGGGGAGTAAGTGCTTTAAGGAACTGCGGGGCGACTTGATCCCTACAAAGGGTACGTAGGCAGCTTGTCTCCGGATGAGTTCAGTTGCCCTCCTCCGTCAAAAGGGGGGGGAGAGGGGTATGTATACTCGTATACTCCCAAGCCCTTTGCTTCAGACGACAAACACTTGACACTAGTCTCATAGACTTCATCAGTTACATCCTCTAAGGATTTTTCAAAGCCTTATTCAAAGCAAGGTTCATCAGTTACATCCTTTATGAATTATTCAAAAGCCTTTTTCAAGCAAGTTCAATCCACGGTCATTGCTGTTGGCCACGGTAACAATTTGTAAACCTGAACACAATGACATCCATCATCGGATCCTAAGCGTGCTTTATAAGTTTTAATGTTCAGTTCTTGGGCTTTTGACTCCGGCTGTTCATTCAAAAATCCTAATGTTTCAGCTTCAGGGCTTTTTGACTTTGGCAGTTCATTCAATAACCCAACAACACCATTGGTAAAAAAGCAGCTGCCAATGATTACTTACGTTTATACACCGAATAATCATTCCGAAAACCCAACAACACGTTGGTCAAGGCAAAAGGTGTGATCGCTTCTGAACAGACGTGTTCGGAAAGCACCGCCATTCTAGAAAACCCAACAACAACGTTGGTAAAAGCAGAAACCCAACAACAGGCGTTGGTAAGAAAGGAACGAAAGCGCACTCGCGATTTTGTTATCCTGCAATCATAAACCCAACAACAAAGTTGGTACAAATAGCCAAAGGTGATTCTAGTATAAACGACCTCCAACCTGTATTAAAGACTTAATCAAAGCAAGAATCATGATTTGACAAAAAAGAGACAAGAAAATAAAACCGCATTCGTTATCATCTTACATTTGCTACAATGCAAGGTAAGAGATCATAGCATGGATGCAAACCAACCAATGCTATCTTCAAAAGTCATGAGTAATCACGTCCGAAAATATAAAGCCATAGACAAAAGTCATAAAATAGGCTAAGTCTAAAAACAAAAGAGGGGAAATTCGATCAGTCCTCAGCCCCCTCATCGTCTGTCGCCTCAACATCGTCGTCGTCTGACACCTTGACATCGTCATCGACATCGACAGCAACGGTGGCCTCAGCAGCGCCAACAGAAACCACATGAATCTTAAGTACTCTCCGGACACTAGCAAGTAGATCCGCGAACACGTCGCGAGCATCGTAGATTGGGTGACGCCGCTCGCGCAACGCCTTAACCTCAATCGGGAGGTCTCGTGGCTCTGATCCCTGAAGAAGCCCAATGAACTCCAAGTTCGCATCAATCTCAGCGAGGTCCAACATGTCGTTCTGGAACTTCCCGCCGATCTCTGCAAGTAACCCAACAACCTCGCTAGTACGCCTCCCAAAACCATGATCTATCTCGTCTGTGGCCTCAGTAACGGCTTCACCAATCCGGGTGCACTGAAGACAACTTATCATCACAGTCCTTCTTGATCTTCTGCACACACAGAGCATCGCGCTCAAGAACCTTGTTCCGCTCGGCGAACTCATCTAGCCTCAACTGCAGAACGGGATTGCCTCCTTGGCCGCGCGAAGCTCGCTATCTCTAGATCAAACATCCTCATCATAATCACCAACCAGACGGTCAAAGAAGAGGGAAAGCTGCAAGAAAGCAAAATATGATATAAAAACATGCTAAGGCATAAAGAGTGTTAAGGGAAAAGGGTCAAACCTCAGAGGCTTTTGACTTCACTGCCGAGTAAGCTTCATCACGAATCAGCCCACCAACGAAAGGCGCGACAACATGGCTCGCTGAAGTCTCTCTACCAACAACTGCTGCAGGGTACGTGTCCACTCTCTGCCTCTTCAGAGGGGTCTCGCGGTCGACGCCCTTTACTTTGCCACTAGAAATGCGGGCTCTCTCCCCTGACAGCCTACAAAACTCTGCGAGATCGCCTGAAGAAGGAGGAGGAAGTACGGTCGAAGTAGTAGGGTTCTTTAGCGCCAAAGGCCTTGAAAACCTCACCCGCACCGACGGAGTGTTGGTACCCGACCATCCCTTGGCCTTCGTTGCTGCCTCAAGTGCAGCCTGCTCACGAGAAGACACCCTCGCCCTGCCTCGTCCAAGAATCTCCCCCGGAACGATCTCAGTGGAAAGTGCCCTCTCGATCCACTTCCGACTGAACGACTTCCTCCAGTTGCCGTTCGTAGAGGAAAGCTCGTCATGCATAGCGGTAACAAACTCCTTCGAGACTTCAGGCAACGATGGCTTCACTGCGAAAGATAACAATTCAAGAATTAGCATAAACAAGGCTATAAAAAAAACCAAAAAAAAAACTGAGTATCAATTACCTCGTCTCTCCCATCTCGTCTTGACGAGGTCAATGCAGTCCGCCTCGACAGTCTTCTCAGAAATCTCAACAAAGAAGAAACGATCCTCGAAGTGATCATCCTTGCTCGGAAACCCGACAATGAGTGCCATCCCAGATGCAGTAGTAACAGTGTGCTTGAGCTTTTCACTTCGACCACGAACTCTAGAATCCATCAAGTATGACAAGTGATCAGTGCTGATGTCAACACCACACTCTCTACTCAACACGTAGATACCGAGGAGATGTCTAATACCCCTGGGGTTAATCTGAGCAAGGCAAACACCATGTATTGCTAGAAAGCGCATGAGGAAACGGGGTAGTGGAAACCAAAGCAGACACTGGTCGAAGTAGTTCTCAAACAAGGTAAAGTGTCTTGGAGGCGGGGCAACAACTCTGTCAGCAAGGCCAGGAGCACCTAACACGATCATCCGAAAGACTAGATCCAAGAGGGATAGGGCGGACCTTCACATTTGCCTTCTTCTTAGCCTTCTTAGCCTTCTTCGTCTGTTGAACCTCGTCAAGTGTATCCCATCATCACTCTCAGCACTGGAAGCTTGCGAGTCAAATGAAGAGTAAAGAGACGATGCATCAGCACGACCAGGTGGAAGCTCGGGATCCTCATCGTTCAAAGGACACTACAAGAAAACAGCGTTTTTGCGTCGAACTTTAGCGTCGAATTACCACAGACGCAAAATTTGTGTCGAATTACCGTTGTTTTAGCTTCGACGGTGAAATTCGACGCAATTTCGACATAATATTGCCTCGAATCAATTCAACACTAAATTGATGCTATATAGCATCGTTTTAGCGTCGATTTAGCGTCGAGATCAAACTCTCGACACTAAATCGACGCTAAATTTGCGTCGCTTTAGCGTTCTCTTTGTTAAAGCAATGTAGCGTCGAATTTAGCGTCGAAGTTGACAAGTAGGTAAGCACGTTTTCCAATTCGCGTACCAGTTTTTTAGCGTCGTTCAAAATCGATGCTAAATCACTGCAAAAACGATTTAATTCGACGCAAATATTGCGCGATGCTAAATCGATGCTAATTCAACAGAAGCTGTCCATGCAAATTCGATGCAAAAACGTTGGTAAAAACTCAGAAATTTCCTGTAAAAGCCTACGCGAGACAAAGAATCTACATAACTAAAAATCGACAAAAATATGTTTTTCTAAAAATCCAGTGCCAAATTTTTTTTTTAAAAACTCTTTTCCTATTTATATTGTTTAAATAAGATGAGCGATATATATACATTACGAAGTTGGATGTATCGACGTAGAGACGAGAATGGAGGGATTTCAGAAGAGTTTCTCAATGGGCTTCAAATATTCATTGCTCAAGCGAGTAGTGTGCCAACGATTCGACGAACTGGAGTGATGGTGTGCCCTTGTCGGAAGTGCAAAAATTCAGCATCGCAGGAGATTGATGTTGCTGGTACGCATTTATTTAATAGAGGGTTCACACCTGAATATTATGTTTGGTTTTATCATGGAGAGGGATATGAAGATGGAAATGAGGGTAGTACTAGTTATCAACCTGTGGATCAAGGGTATTCAAATGAGCAATATGCCGCTCATCAATTTGTTAATTATGAACATAATATCGGGGTAGAACATAATAGATTAGAAGAAATGGTTACAGATGCATTTCCTGGAGTTACATCAACTTTTGATGATGTTGCTGAGGAACCTAATGTAGATGCTAAATTTTTTTATGATATGCTTGATTCTGCAAAACAACCAATCTATGAAGGGTGTAGAGAAGGTCTCTCTAAATTGTCATTGGCATCTAGGATGATGACAATAAAGTCTGATCATAATGAATCGGAGAGTTGCATGGATGATTGGGCAGCTCTTATAAAAGAGTATTTGCCAGAGGGTAATCAGGCAGCGGAGTCATATTACGACATACATAAACTAGTCTCTAGTTTAGGTTTGCCCTCGCAAATGATAGATGTATGCATTGATAATTGCATGCTATTTTGGAAAGATGATGAAGATTTGCAGGAATGTCGATTTTGCCACAAACCAAGATTTAAGCCCCAAGGAGCGAGTAGAAGTAAAGTGCCGTACCAGAGAATGTGGTACCTTCATATAACTGAGAGGCTACAAAGGTTATACCAATCAAAACGAACGGCTGCATCAATGAGGTGGCATGCAGAGCATTCAACTACTGAAGGAGAAGTTCATCATCCTTCTGATGCAAAAGCTTGGAAACACTTCAAATCGGTACACAAAATTTTTGCTAAAGAGAAGCGTAATGTTTATCTTGGCCTATGTACCGATGGTTTTAGTCCGTTCGGTATGTCTGGTCGGCAATATTCGTTGTGGCCGGTTATATTGACACCTTATAACCTTCCACCGAATATGTGTATGCAAAGGGAATTTTTGTTTTTAAGTATTTTAGTTCCTGGTCCGAAGCATCCAAAAAGATCACTTGATGTGTTTTTGCAGCCGCTGATACACGAGTTGAACATGTTGTGGTCTGACGGTGTTCGTACGTTTGATTATTCTAGGCAAAGCAATTTTACCATGCGGGCTGTGCTCATGTGGACCATAAGTGATTTTCCAGCGTACGGAATGTTATCTGGTTGGACAACACATGGTAGATTATCATGTCCGTATTGCCTAAATCAGACAGATGCCTTTCAACTCAAAAATGGTAGAAAATCTTGTTGGTTTGATTGTCACCGTAGGTTTCTTCCTATCAACCATCCATATCGAGGGAACAGGAGGTTGTTCAAAAAAGGTAAACGTGTACGTATCCCTGCACCTCCTTACCTATCGGGCGAGCAAATTGAAGGTCAACTTGATTACTATGGAGCTCAGGACACAGCAACACGTGGTGATAATTGGCTCAATATTCCGACCAATCTTCCAGATAGATACCTTGCAGAACATAACTGGCATAAGAGGAGCATTTTTTGGGATCTACCATACTGGAAAGATCTCTTATTGCGCCACAATCTTGATGTTATGCACATCGAGAAAAACTTTTTTGATAACATCATGCACACTATCTTGAATGTGCTTGGCAGGTCTAAAGACAACATCAAGTCAAGACTCGACTTGCCGGATATATGCTCCAGAGATGAGTTACATATTACGACAGATGGGAGAGCTCCAATGCCTATCTTCAGATTGTCAGCCGAAGGCAAATCAACATTTTTCAACTGGGTTTCCACCCATGTCAAGTTTCCAGATGGATACGTGTCAAAGCTCTCAAAGTCTGTAGAACAAGGCAACAAATTCTTTGGTATGAAGAGCCACGATTGTCATGTGTTTATGCAAAGATTATTGCCTTTCGCTTTTGCAGAGCTTTTGCCAACAAATGTGCATGAATCACTTGCAGGTACATATATTTTTAGTAACGGTATATAAATATATATATATATATAGATGATTTTGTTGCATATTGTTTTTGATTGGTTAAATTTGAACATTGGTTTTAGGTATTGGTGCTTTTTTTCGGGATCTGTGCGCGCGAACTTTGACGGAGGATGGAATCCAACAACTAAATAATAACATTCCGATATTATTGTGCAACTTAGAGAAGATATTTCCTCCGTCTTTTTTTGATGTGATGGAGCATCTTCCTATCCATCTCCCTTACGAGGCCGAGTTAGGAGGACCTGTTCAATTTCGGTGGATGTACCCTTTCGAGAGATTCATGAAACACTTGAAAGGAAAAGCAAAAAACCTTGCTAGGGTGGAAGGATCAATTGTTCCGGGAAGTTTAACTGAAGAAACATCTCATTTCAGCTCATATTACTTCCCCCCAACTGTACGTACACGAAAAAGAGCTCCGCGTAGGTATGATGATGGTGGCGTGGTACCAACATATCCAGTTTCCGATGTCCCAAATATATTCTGCGCAGTTGGTAGGCATGCCGGAATCATAACAGAAGAAGATTGGTCATCGTACGAAGATTACAATTGTGCACACACATATATTCTCTTACAATGCGAGGAAGTGAGACCATTTGAGAGGTACATATTATTATACTGTAGAGATTTAGGTAAAAACGTTTTTTTTAATCATATATATGCTATAGATACATTTCTAATAACCATAATTTCTATTAGTGAATTCATTCGCCAAGTTCATGAGGCTTTCCCAAATGCATCACATGATGAAATTGAAAAACGTAAAACCCAACACTTTGCTAAATGGTTGAAGACCCAAGTAAGTTAATTTAAATAATATATATTCTATGTTTTAACATGCGCATTTTTATGTATAGTTACCATAAGAACCTACTACATTTCTCAGGTTGATTATGGAGACACGTCATACCCTGTATGGTTTAGAGAGTTGATCCAAGGTCCACTTGGGAAGATTACATTATCCCCAATGTATTTTACACGAGGTTATGTATTTCATACGTTCGAACGTGGTAAAAGACGAGCAACAGCAAACTATGGTGTGGTCGTTCGAGCCGGAGACACCGACTTTTATGGCATTATAGAAGAAATTATCGAAGTACAATATCCCGGTTTGGTTAACTTAAAGTGCACACTTTTCAAATGTAAATGGTTTGATCCAGTTGTCGGGCGAGGGGTTCGAGTTGGAAAATTTGGTGTCATCGACGTTAATGAATTTCGTTCTTATGCAAACTACGACCCATTCATCCTCGCATCACAAGCGGATCAAGTTTGTTTCATCCAATATCCACGGCTCAGAAAAACAGGGATTTCTTGGTTATCCGTGCTCAGAATAGCACCAAGAGGAATTATAATTGAAGGCGACGACGAGCCTATGCAATATGAAACTCCTGTGGATCTGTCAACTCCAGAACAAGATACAGACAACATCATTCTCATAGATCCACAAAATCGAGAAGTTGAATTACTTCCAGATGCTACCGATGCAGAAAATCCCGAAGACGAGTTTAACTATGAGAGCGTGGAAAGTACCGATGAGGAGGATGACAATTCGAGTGATGGTTATGAGAGCTAAATAGAAAATGTTATATATTATAAATGTATAATGAGTATGTATTAAATTAATGAAACTTGTGTTACAAATATTTATGAAAAATCTACATAGCTTTATATATCGTATCATTAACATCTTTGGACTTTTTAAAAATTTAAAATTGTTCGGTTACAAACAAAATAAAACATGGTTATCATTTCATACAAATTGCTAGTACATGCTAATACATAAAATGAATTTATCTTTACAATTTTATGATCCATCTAGCCTTCGTTTAGCAATGATTTACCATCAAACCGACGCTAAATCGATGCTAAATATATATTTAAATAACAAGTATTTCAATTTAACGTCGATTTAGCATCGGCCCGAAACTAATTCGTTGCTAATCTAGAAGATTTGACGTTTGGGGTATAGGGTAACATAACCTCGTACATACGAAAAATTTATAATCCGACGCTAAATCCTTACTTATTTAAATTATGTTCGATTTTCAAAATTTTACGTGAAAACTGAAAATATTTTAAATTTAGCATCGCTTTTGCGTTGGACCGATGCGAATTCGACGCTAAGTTCAAAATATTTTCATCCACAACGAAATTTAGCGTCGATTTTGCGTTGGCTGACGCGAAATCGACGCTAAATTCTAAATATTTTCAGAGAACAATTAAGTTTAATGGGCTTGGAATGCGGTGAAATTGAAACGTCGGTTTAGCGTCGGTTTAGCGTTGACTTCTCCTCTTTTTGTTAGATCCACCGTCATCATTTTCAGCAACGCTCGACTCTCTTCTCTCATTCTCAATCTATTTCTTCTCAATTTTCTTTTCTCTCTGTTTACTTGCTCTCTCTCTACTAATTGTGCTTCTTGGTGTTCAAAGTGATGGTAATTGTTCTTTTCATAAATTTTCAGATTAGAATTTTCTTAATTTTTTTATTTAAGATCTCTGCAATGGAATTTATACAAAGTTATTTAGAATTTATACATGCAAGAAATTATTAATATTTGTTTAGATCTTGGGAATGAAATCTTTACATAGATAATTAAGTTTCTAATTTTTAGATTTAGGCATCGAACTAAAAAGAATGGAATTTGTGGTCTTGAGTTCTTGTTCTTATCATCATCATCATTACGGTCCTTTTGTTGTGTTCTTTAGAGCATGTAGACATTACAATGACAGGCAAGTAACATATGGTATATTACAAATGTTTATATACTGATAATAGAGAGACAAATAAGCTTGTTCGTTAATGGATATGGATAGTGTCTCTTAGTGGTCTCTGTTTTGTCTTTGTCTTCTCAGTAAAATCAAAAGTGTTCTTCAGCAAAAAGATTCGCTTTCTCTTTCTATCAGCGCTTGTGTATGTGTTTGTTGTGTCCATTTTACTTTCCATTTTCTGTATTTTGTGCCCACCATTTTATCTTAATATGTATTTTGTGCCCACTCCACATTCTCTTCATCATCATTTCATCATCATCATGATAATCATCATCATCATCATCATTCATTGTGATCATCTTTTGATCTATCATCGAATCATCTTTTGATCTATCATCGAAACTTAGTCGCGTCTTTGCTAGTCACAAGATTTGTTTAAAACAAGCAATAGTTGTCATTGCATAATTTTGTGCTTAATTATTAGGCTAATGATATGTTAATTTTTGGTTTTGTAGAGACCACCTTCATACGGAGAGCTATTTAATGAGGAGGATCGACACGGATCCAGTTCCGGATCGGGTTCACGCTCCATTGGTAACTACCGACCTCCACCATGGCCACCACAGCCACAACCGCTATTACAGCCACAACCGCCACCACCTCAGCCGCAACCCGACCATGAAGAAGACGGTCGAGATGATGAGCATGACGCACCTCCACCGCCCAATGCGCCTCTTATGATGCGGATTAGTGAGCTTCTCCGCCAACCGGGTCGGGATCTCCGAGTCAAGATTTTGGATCCTAATAAACCTCCAAACACTTACTGGTTCGTGTGGTAAATTTTAATGTCATTTAACAAATTTTTGTTTTACATACAAATTTTATAAAACATTGAACATCATTGTATGCATTTTGTTTTATAGGTTTACTGATAACATTGTGTCTCGTTCGGTCACCAAAAGCATCAAGGCTTATTTTACTATGTCCCATGCTAATTGGACGCAAACACCGCATACTATTCGTGATATTTGGTTCGAATCGTGGGCGGTAAATAAAATTCTATTATTTATTTTAAATATATAATTATTCGAAATGTTCAATATTACAAATTATTTTTTTTTGTAGCAAAATTGGCATTGGGATGATCATCGTTCATATGAAGTGAGAGCAGCATTCGAGATTGGAGTGTAAAAGGCGATTTGGCGATGCCTCGAGGGATGGATCCTACTGTTTGGCTAGGTCTAGTAAACTATTGGAAGGATCCTCGTTCCATTAGTATATCGAAGAAGTGTTATGATTCTCGCCGTACGCCCGTGGGCGATGGGGATCAACTTTCTAAGCATTGTGCGGGTCAGTCATCATATGCAACCGTACGACTTAATATGGTATAATCTTTAATTTAATTTATTAAATTATTTTATTAATAAATATGGTACAAATTTATATTGGATTTACATATATCTTTATTTTTGTTTTACAGGCCAATGGTGGTGAACTTCCTCCGATTATTAAGGTCATGGAGAAAACCCATCGGCGCAAGGATGGAACGTTTGTTACCGCACAGGCTGAACGAACGTTCAACGACTACAATGTACGACTCGCTGAGAGGCAATCACAACTTTCTCCAGGTGGTAGCTCCGTCCAATCTACATTAGGCGTTGAAGATCTTGACCGAATTTACGAGGAGGTAATTTTTTTATGGTTCTTAATCTATTACTATATACTTTCTATATTTAACTTTATAACAATCAGAATTAATAACATGATTTTTTTTTAATACAGGTTGCTCCAAAGAAAAGGGGTCGTACAATGGGTGTCAGGTCAATCAATGAGGTGTCGGCCGCTTCTTCAACTTCTCGGCATATCGTCCCTCCGGATTCTTTTTCGCCTGAGTTATCCGCTGCAAAAGCTGAGATTGAGCAGTTAAAGACAGAACAAGCAGGGTTGCGGAGCGACAACACTTCAATGAAGGATCACCTCTCTGCACTTACGAATCTTATGGACATCATTGCGGTGGGTAACCCAGAGTTAGCGGCTGCTCTACAACGCATCCCGCGTGCTCCACCGCCTCCACCACCTACTGGTCCAACACAATTCGAGGAAGAAGCAGCGGCAATAATTCGTGAGGATACACGTACCGTTAATCTTAGGACATCCGATCGTTTTTAGATTTTTAGTATTTCTATTTTTGTATTTTGTTGACAACTAAAATTTTCAATTCAGTATTTCTATTAAGAATTTTAATTATGACAAAATTTTACAATTTTTATTTTATTTTTCGTATTTTCATAATAGAAATTATTTTGTTAAGACTTAAATACTACAATTCGATGGTAAACCGATGCTAAAGTAGCAACGACTTAGCGTCGACAAAAGTATATACCGATGCTAAATAGATGCAAGTTTAGCTTCGAATTTGCATCGGTGGAAAGAACTTCGTTGCAAAGTGAATGCAAAAATAGCTTCGATTTAGCGTCGATATATTGCATCGTATGAAATTCGACGCTAATCTGATCCTAATTTAGCGTCAATTTCCCATCATCTAGTTTGCTTCCAATTTGCGTCGAATTTGTTTCGTCGCTAAATTTGCATCGAAATTGCGTCGAATTTGGTTTAGCGTCGAAGGATTAGCGTCGAAACTGAATTTGACGCGAAATCGACGCAAAGTCTCTTTAGCGTCGAAATAGCATCGATATTTGCAGACGCAAAATCCATGTTTTCTTGTAGTGGGAATCATGCCATCAATGGATCTAATCGAGGCCCGAGGATCTCTCACCCGTCGGCTTGAGCTTGCCAAGAGCTCCTCATCGGTAACCGAGCTCATGGGGTTCTCCTCATCGTCGATGTCAACACGGGTTAAGACGTCGACACCGACCCCTCGGCGGCATTCCCCTGATGCCAAGTCCTCGGCACCGTCGTGTCCAATCCTCAACCACGTCGGGTCTTCGCCACCGACCAACAACCTCCTCGGGGACCCCTCGACGACGAGTGAAACGGGTGGGTCGTCGGTTCCTCTCTCCTCCTCGGTGCCAACGGGAACATCGGGTACATGAGACGACGACGTCGGCACCTTGGTGTCAAAGGCACCGACGTTAGCTCCACAACGGTCCGATGTGCCAATGACGTCGGGTGCATGATCTCCGGGCTCGTCGGGTTCCATCTCTAAATTCCTTAGTCTCTCTTTTTGATTCATAAATCTCAAGTATCCTACATCAAGGCAAAAATAACAAATTCAAGTCAAGAGACCAACAATCAAGAATCAAAGTCTTCTCCAAGCTTGTTCATCAACAACAATCAAGAGTCTTCAAAAAAAATCAAGATCTAACTCATGAATGTTCATCTTCAAAAATCAAAGAGGTTTCTTGATTTCCATGAACTAAATTAAGAGATCTAATACAAGGGATGTCCTACAATCTACACAACCCAAAGCTTAGCAACCAAACCTTATGACAAGAGCTTGTTCTTCAAAGAGAAACCAAGATCTACAAAGCTTGGAAAATATAGAGACTCTTTGGAAGAGATTGATAGAGGGAACTCACCAAAAACTCAAGGGAGACGTCAGCAGCAGTGAAAAGACGTCAGTGGTGACCGGAAAATATCGCCGGCGGTGGTCGGAAAGGATGGCGGCGCCGGAGGTGATGGGGAAGAAGAAGAAAGAAGCCAAAAACCCTAGAAAAAAATGAGTGGAAGAGAAACAAAGAGAAAAAAAAAAATCTTATCCTTTCAAAATGTAAAAAGGCTTCTGTTCTCTCAGCGGGTCCCAAAATTTTCAGAAATATTATCATTCTCGGAATTCATTTTTTCCGTTGCAAAAAATGTCGTTGACATCAACAAACGCAACGCGGAGTCATAAAATCTCTGGAGAACAAAAAAAAAAAAAAAAAAAAAAAAATAAATTTTCTGCAAGTTTCGACACGCAGATAGTGAAGTCTTTAAATCTTCAGCAAGGTCTTAAAATCCTTAGTGTGGAAACCATTGTCAACAGCAAACGCTATCAGCCCTCGCAAGTAGAGCACGAAGTTTTAAAACCTTCAAAAGAACAAAAAAACCGTTTATGCTGATATCGACACTAAACGCTCAAGGCTACAGCATCATGCTAATGACGGCATCATAACTTTGAACAACAAACTTCGACACCCAATGGACCTTAACTCGATACTATTATCACTAACACTACCGAGCTGGGGGGCTAACTGTTGGGGTCGGATTTCACCCGCTGAACTTTGACGTTCAAAGTTATGATTGACAACGAGCATACTTTGACGAGCAGAGATGATATGGCCCCTATTGGTGAAACAGGGGTCAAGGACGTCGAGATGACATAAGCTGAGGCAGACACAGAGCCTGCGCCTTTGACAACAACGCCAGCAACTGACGCAGATGTCACCAAGGCTGATGTCACCGAGGCCGAAGTCACCAGGGCCGAGGTCACCGAGGCCGAGGTCCCCGATGACATCGGGGAACCCGAAGACCTCTCGTCGCAAAACCTCTTGCTTGAGCCTAAAGATAAGGACACGTCCATCCCCATGGACACGGATGAAGAACCCGAGTACGGTTGCGATAAACCTCGGATAGATCAAATTCGTGCCTACATCGTCAATGGAGAGCTCCCTAACAGCAAGTGGGCAGCCTGCAAGGTACAAAACAAGTCGCTCGGTATGTCTTGTTCGACGATAACATCTACAGGTGGGGATTCTCCGATCCTCTGCTCACCTGCTTAGAGGGAAAAAAGAACAGACAAGTCATGGAAGAAGTACAAAGCGGGTCTTGTGGCAATCACTCAGGAGGCAAAGCCTTAGCAATCAAGATAAAGCGACATGGCCACTTCTGGCCTACTATCGTCAATGACTGCGTTAATTTTTCAGCAAGTGTGAAAGGTGTCAACAACATGCTCCAAAGATTCATCAACCAACGGAGACGCTTTCCTCTGTCACCTCTCCTTACCCATTCATGAGATGGGCCATGGACATCGTTGGACCCCTGCACACTTCAAAACAGAAGCGCTTCTTACTTGTTCTGACATATTATTTTTCGAAGTGGGTAGAAGCTGAAGCTTACGCAAGTATCAAGGATGCCCAAGTTGAAATTTTTGTCTGGAGAAACACTATATGCCATCACGGAATTCCATATGAAATTGTTACTGACAACAGTTCCCAGTTCATCTCCAACAGGTTCGAGACCTTCTATGCAAAATGGAAGATTCGACTTAGCAAGTCTACTCCTCATTATCCTCAAGGTAATGGTCAGGCAGAAGCAATCAACAAGAAAATTCTCGATGGCCTTAAGAAACGCTTAGATGCGAAGAAGGGACGTTGGGCAGACGAGCTAGAAGGCATTTTATGGTCCCACCGCACCACTCCCCGCCGTGCAACAGGCGAAACTCCTTTTGCCCTTGTCTATGGCACTGAATGTGTCATACCCTCCGAAGTCACTTCTCAGGACCACCACGTCGTCTCTTACCAGAACACGAAGATCTCAACGATTCGCTCCTCTTCGATGAATTGGACTTCCTTAATGAAAGGCGCGATCATGCACTCATCAGGATAGCCAACTATCAAAACGCAGCTGCACGCTACTACAACTCCAGAGTTTGAGAAAGACATTTTCGCGAAGGCAACTTGGTCTTGCGCAAAGTCTTCCAGAATACAGCAGAGCGGAACAAGGGGAAACTTGGAGCTAACTGGGAAGGACCATACAGAGTCACCACCGTGGTCCGTCCCGGCGTCTATGAGCTCACCACCATGGCTGGCACGCCAATAATCCTTTCATGGAACGTGAAGCACTTGAAGAGGTACTATCATTAATCCTCTTCTAAGGCTCTTACCTTGAACTACGAGGTGACTTGATCCCTGCAAAGGGTACGTAGGCAGCTTGTCTCCGGACGAATTCAGTTGTCCTCCTCCGGCAAAAGGGGGGGGGAGAGTGGGGTATGTATACTCGTACACTCCCATTTTTTATCAAGCTCTTTGCTTCAAGTAACATGCACTTGACACAAGTCTCATATAATTCATCTGTTACATCCTCTATGGATTATTCAAAGCTTTTTTCAAGCAATTTCATTAGCTACATCCTCTATGGATTATTCGAAGCCTTTGTTAAGCAAATTCAATCCACTGTCGTTGCTGCTGGCTACAACAACAATGTGTGAACCTGAACACATTGACACCCATCATCGGATCCTAAGCGCGCTATATAAGTTATAACGATCAGTTTCTGGGCTTTTGACCCCGGGTGATTCTAATGGTCAATTCCTGGGCTTTTTGACCCCGAATGTTCATTCAAGAACCCAACATCACCGTTGGTAAAAAGAAGTTGCCAATGATTACTTAGGTTTATACACCGAATAATCATTCAGAAAACCCAACAACACGTTTGGTCAAGTCAAAAGGTGTGATCGCTTCTGAACAGACATGTTCAGAAAGTACCGCCATTCTAGAAAACCTAACAATAACATTGGTAAAAGCGGAAACCCAACAACAAACGTTGGTAGGAAAGGAGCAAAAGCGCATTTACGATTTTTGTGACCCTGCAATCATAAACCCAACAACAACGTTGGTACAAATAGCCAAAGGCGTTTTATGGTGTAAACGACCTTCAACCTATACCAAAGGCTTGGTCAACAAAACAAGTATCATTACTCTTGAAGTTCTTATGATCTAAAAAACCCAATCGCAATCGAAACAAAATCATGGACGAAACGTCATAGAAATCGAAGCACCGCTACAATACGAAGTAAACATAATCATAGCATGGATACAAACCATCACACGCTATCTCCAAAAATCATGAGTAATCACATCCGAAAATCACAAAGTCATAAAATAGGGTAAGTCTGAAAAAACAAGAAAAAGGAAAGATGATCAGTCCTCATCATTGTCTGTCACCTCGACGTCATCCTCGTCTGACACCTTGACGACGTCGTCGACAGCAACGCTGGCCTCAGCAGCGCCAGCAGAAACCACAAGAATCTCAAGTACTCTTCGGACACTAGCAAGTAGATCCGCAAACACATCGTGAGCATCGTAGATCGGATGACGCCGCCCGCGCAGCGCCTTAACCTCCGTCGGGAGATCTGGCGGGTCCAATCCCTGAAGAAGGTCGATGAATTCCAAGTTTGCGTCAATCTCAGTGAGGTTCAACATGTCGTTCTGGGCCTTCCCGCCAATGTCTGCAAGTAACCCGGCAACCTTGCTAGCTCGCTCCGGAGAACCGCGAGCCATCTCATCTCTAGCCTCAGCAACGGCGTCATCAATCCTAGAGCGTTGAAGATCACTAGCAGAGCTAAGCTCACCCCTCAGCTGAACTACCTCACCCTCAGCCTTGGTACACTTCGACTTAAGATTCGTCAACTTGTCTTCGTAGTCCTTATTGACCTTCTCCACAGAAAGAGCGTCACGCTCAAGGACCACGTTCCGCTCGGCGAGCTTATCCAGCTTCGACTGCAGAGCGGCATTGGCCTCGTTGGCCGCGTTAATCTCGCTATCTCTGGAGCGAACATCCTCATCATAATCACCAACCAGACGGTCAAAGAAGAGGGAAAGCTGCAAAACGATGAAAAAATGCTAAGGCATAAAGAGTGCAAAAGGGAAGAGTCCTAAAGGGAAAATTCAAACCTCGGAGGCTTTTGACTTCACCGCCGAGTAAGCTTCGTAGCGAAGCAGCCCACCAACACCGCTCGCTGAAGTCTATTTGCCAACGACTGCTGCAGGGTAGGTGTCCACCCTCTGCCTCTTCGAAGGGGTCTCACGGTCGACGCCCTTCCCTTTACCACTGGAGATGAGGGCTCTCTCCGCCGACAGTCTACGAAACTCCGCAACCTCGCTTGAAGAGAGAGGAGGAAGAAGGGTCTTCGACGCCAAAGGCTTTGAAGACCTCGCTCGCACCGACAAAGCCGTCGGGGTCGAGGACATCGGTGCCACCACCCTCGGTGTGCTGGTACCCGATGACCCCTTGGCCTTCGCCGCTGCCTCGAGTGCAGCCTGCTCACGAAAAGAAAACCTCGCTTGGCCTCGTCCAAGAATCTTCCCCGGAAAGTGCCCTCTCGATTCTCCTCCGACTGAATGACTTCCTTTAGTTGCCATTCCCAGAGGAAAGCTCGGTATGCATGGCGGTGACAAACTCCTTTGAGACTTCAGGAAAGGACGGCTTCACTGCAAAAGACAACAATTCAAGAATTAGTTTATAACAAGGCAAAAGAGAAAAAAAAATCACTAAGTGTTAGTTACCTCTTCTTTCCCATCTCGTCTTGACAAGGTCAATGCAGTCCGCCTCGACCGTCCTCTCATAAATCTCAACAAAGTAGAAACGATCCTCGAAGTGGTCATCCTTGCTCGGGAACCCAGCAATGAGTGTCATCCCAGACGAGTTAGTAACAGTATGTTTGAGCTCTTCGCTTTCACCATGAACTCTAAAGTCCGTCAAGTAGGACAAGTACTCGGTATTGATGGCAACACCGCACCCTCTGCTCAACATGTAGATACCAAGGAGATGTCTAATGCCCCTGGGGTTAATCTGAGCACAGCGGATACCATGTACCGCTAGAAAGCGCATGAGGAACCGGGGCAGTGAAAACCAAAGCAGGCACTGGTCAAAGTAGTTCTCGAACAGAGTCATGTATCCTGAAGGCCGGGCGTC
The DNA here is from genome assembly GCA_900128785.1 of Arabis alpina. NCBI lineage: Eukaryota > Viridiplantae > Streptophyta > Magnoliopsida > Brassicales > Brassicaceae > Arabis > Arabis alpina. Next base: position 15,691,977 of record LT669794.1, on the reverse strand, counting down.
AGCCCTGTTAGCAGGACGAGGAGCAACTAACATAATCTCCTCTGAGATACCACACTTCCTCCGAAGACCCTGCAAAGACTTCGCATCTGAAAGGGAAGACCCAGGAGGGATATGACGGACTTTCACTTTCGCTTTCTTCTTAGCCTTCTTAGCCTTCTTCGTCTATTGAACCTCCTCATGTGTGTCCTCATCACTGGATACTCGCGAACCACACGAACAGGAGGAAGACGATGCGAAGGCATTCCCGGATGGAAGCTCAGGGTCCTCATCGTTTAGGGGAATCACGAAACTCAAGCCATCAGTGGCATTCGGGTCACCCGAGCTCACGAGCCATCTCGGGTCGTCCTCACTCATCGGCGTCGTCATAACAACGTCCGGGACCGAGCACGATGTCGTCGCCACGTTGGTACCTGATGTCATCTGAAGCGTTTCAAGGATTGGGTCAATCAACCATTCCGTCAGGTCGTCGTGTAATGTCATCGGGCCATCATCGCGGGAAGAAGCCGACTTTGGGTTTTCCCCCACGCGGGTCGACCCTGATGACAACGGGACATCGGCAGTCGTCATGACGTCAGTGGATGCCGAGTTCGGGTCTTCTCCCAAGCGGTCGACTCCGATGTCAACGAGACATCAGCAATCATGACAACGTCGGTGGACGACGCCGAAGACGTCGGGTCCACGGAGGCAACGGTGCTTCCGTCGGCGACAAACCCGAGAACCTCGCTTGTATCCATCAACTCCTAACAGCAAATTCACCTACATCAAGCTAAACCAAAGGTCAAATAAAGGACTTTGCTTCATCTTCAACAAAATCAAGCTTGTTCATCAACAACATCAAAAGCTTTCGCAAGTATTCAAAAATCAAAATTCAAGAGTGTTCAACAATCTATTCAATCCAAAAGTTAGAGTCATTAACAAAGGAAGCTTATACAAAGATCCAAGTTAGATTCATGGGGGAATTAACAAAGCTTGTTCATGAAATCTAAGGAATTGTTTTTCATGAGAAAAACTAGATCTACCACACTTGAATGGCTAAAAAGCTTTGAAAACAAGAGAGCTTTGATGAAGATGAGAAGGAGGCTTACCAAAAGAATCAAGGGAACGTCGGTGGAGATGATCGGAAAAAATTTCCGGCGAGATTGGTCGGGAAAAAAACGGCGCCGCCCGGAGTAAAAGGGAGAAGAAGAAAAGAAAGCCAAAAGCCCGAAAGAAAATGAGTGGAAGGTAAAGGAAGAGAAAAGAAATCTTATCCTTTCAAAAAAAAAGGGTAAAAAGGCTTCTCTTTCTCTCAGTGGGTCCCGAAATCTTCAGAAAGATTATCGCTCTCGAACTTCATTTTTTCCTGTTGCAAAAAACTTCGTTGACATCAACAAACGCAACGCGGAGTCTTAAAATCTCTACAGAACAAAAAGAAAAAAAGAAAAAAAAAACTTTTTTTGCAAACTTCAGCACGCGAAGAGCGAAGTCTTTAAATATTCAGCAAGGTCTTAAAATCCTTAGTATAAAAACTATTGTCAACAGCAAATGCTATCAGCTCTCGCAAGTAGAACACGAAGTCTTAAAACCTTCGAAGAACGAAAAATAACGTTTACAGTGTTATCAACAATAAAGGCTCAAGCCTACAACATCACGCTAACAACAACATCATAATTTTGAACAGCTAACTTCAACACCAAATAGTCCTTAACTCGATACTATTATCACTAACACTACCGAGTTGGGAGGCTAACTGTTGGGGTCGGATTTCACCCGCTGAACTTCGACGTACAAAATTATGAATAACAACGAGTATATGTCGACAGACAGAGATGATATGACCCCTAAGTCATTTTCCCTACAAGAAGATGAAAACCTCTTAAATTCCCTAAGTCTCCTTTACCTGGCAAGGGAACCTTCGAAGCTATCTTCACCATAGGATAAGTCATGGATGCAGCGTCGAATGTTCCAAAAGGTTCCACACGTCAAAGCCCAGAAACGAATCCCACATAGGCACAACCGACTTAGGGGAAAAAGGCAATCCGCGAGGGTTTAGGAAAAGGTTGACATTGTCTCTTAGGAAAAGAGTTAGCCAACTTAGGAGGCTATATATATCAATGTACAAACACTTGCAAAGACTCATTCACAATTTTTATCACAAAGGCAATACAAAGCAATTACAAACCCTAATTTTCCCTCCGACTCATCATTGTTCTCCATACCTTACCTTCAGAAAATCTCTGCTTTCTCTCGAAACCCTTACAAATCTAATTGTGCGATTTCCGGCATCCACACCTTTCCCTAAAGTAGCTCAACTTATTTCCTTTCTTTGGCTTTCTTTTCATTTAAACTCAACACTCTTTCTTTTGCTCACCAAAACACTCACCAAACACACCCCAATAAAACAACAAACTTAACCTATTACTAGTCTTAAAATGAGACTAGCTCTAAAATGAAAGCACTTCTTTGTTGTTCCCATCTTTCAAGATTTTACTCGCGTATGCATTTTCAAGAAGGAGGCCTCACTCAAGAAAATACATGTAGATTTCAAAGAAGGGTCAAGGTTATGCAAGTTAAGGGAAACCAACCTCATTCACATTAGATGTCGTGAATCGGGAAGGTCATTTGGACTAGCAAAGAGTGGTAAAAAGGAGAAAAGAAAGTCCAAATGTGTATCTGATTACTTTGAACAATCATATCAAGTCTCTAAGCAAGAATTTAAAGTCATTATTAGGTTCCATAGATGGAATTAGTTTCAAGTCCAATAAGCTTCAACCTAATCACGAGTTTCGAGCGAAGAGATCAAGATGCAAAGAAGAGATATCTATAATTCACCTAGCAATATCTAGCATTATCCTAAGGATCTTATTGAATGCTAAGTCATAAACCTCAAAAACAATTTTATGAAATGATCACACAAATGTATGAAATGCAACTATATGAAAAATGAAAATCTTTTTGATTTTTTCGAAAATTTTAAATTTTTAGGGTTTTCCAAGCTTCTTCTCATATGTACAATATAATGCATTCTATGAGACTCAAAATATGATAAAAGGAAAAAAAAATAACTAAAATAAGCATTAGCAACGCCTCCCCCGGACTTACTTCTCATCATCTCGATGAGGAAGCAAACCGAAGAAGGAAGAGATAGAATATGAAACTAAATATAAATAAATGAAATGGTATATACAAGGGAAATAGTGGTACCTTGGAGTCTCTAGTGATCAAGTGGAGGTGGATTGAATGTTAGACGGCTAGGTATATTTAATCGGAGAGCACAGTTGCTTGAAGTTTTTCCAAACTTCCATGGTAGTGGAAGGTAGCAACAAAGTGGCTCGCCATCGTCATCGAAGAACCGGTAAACATAGTGTCCTTGCCCAAATGGTCCTCCCAAAGTCTCCTTCTCAATCAAATATTGAACATCAATCAATGGTCTTTCTTGTAAAGGCTCGAAACCATCAAGATCGATCCCCACGTGTAAGAATAATGGAGTGAGCATGCCGCCAAAACATATGCGTGGTGTGTTTGTTGTTGTCAAGCAAAACCGAAACTTCTTCAATTTGGAGAAGAACATCGCGTCAAGCTCATTTCCATAGTAATTGTGGTCCATCTCCATTGGTTGACAATCGAAATCACTCAAAGCGGAATGGATTCCCATGTAGAGTAGCTTGAGGTCTTCATTTGTTGGGAAATCATTGTTTCCTCTTGCGTTGAAAGTGTTGGCCAATAAGTGAAGAACATATCAAACCGTGGGATTCTTGACTCTTGTAATTCGGTTAGAGATGGCCGTGTAGCTCTCCTCGAGTGCTATGTTACGCCAAAGTAGAGTTTCCATGTGGAACTCCGTTGTTTCTCCAAGTTTCTCGGGTGGAAAACCATAAATGTTGCATAAATCCCTAAACGTGACCATATACTTCCAACCATCTATCTTGAAACAAATGAGGTAAGTGCCTAGACGATCATCAAACTTGCACGTCACTGTGGCTAGGAATTGCTTGGTGAGCTCGGGGTAAGTAGCATAGCTCATCGAGGATAAGCCACTCAAATGCATTCTTCCTAAAAGCTCATCAACTTTGTCTTTGAGTCCACTTCTAACCAAAAATGATGGACATGCGAATCTTGTAGCCTCATACGTTGCTTGGCTCAAGATACCAACTCGAATCTTGTCAACACTTGTCGCGAACTTCTCAATTCATGTAGTCATTGTTGTTTGATTGATCCTACAAAGAAATGTTAACAAATAACAACCATTTTCCAATCAAAGCATAACTTGTTTAGCCATTGTTGCAAAAGATTCATCAACGATTGATATTATATAAGACTAGACAATGGATCAATTATTGTACCAAGCAATATTCAATGACTATTCTACTCACTTTTAAACACATTCTAACTTTTCTATTCTTTAATAAACCTATTTACCGAAGCTCAAATCTTGAACTTGATAAATTCTCAAAATTCTAGTGAATACTAGGTACTAACAAGGTTTAATTGCAATAATTGATTAGAAAAACTCATAAATCAACTCAATTTCATCTAAAGATTCAAGATTTAAAGCATTTTCAACTTCAAGAACTCTTAAAAAATATACAAACTCAAATTCAACCAAAAACATTCCAATTTTGCATATGAAACCATCTACCTAAGCAATTGTATTTCATATTAAACACACAGCAACTCAATCTAAATATGAATAATAGTGAATTTTACAAGATTCCCATGTATGCATCCATGAGCTTCAAGACTAATTGAGATGAGTAAAGGAAAGAGAGCATAAATTGTGATAATCAAAGATTATGGTAGAAGAAATCCAAGAGAAATGTTGAATTCAAAGTTCTTTCAAATTTTGAGAGAGAAAGTAGATCTTGATTTTGAAAGTTTTTTAGAGTTTTGAAATTAACTTTAGAGAAAGAGGAAAGTACGAGAGAGAGTGTTGCTAAAGAATCTTTAAAAATTTCAAAATAAATTGAAAAAGAAGGAGAGGGATTTTGAAAATCAGATTTTTATGGACTAAAACGGCCAAAATTGATTGAAAACACTTAAAATAAACCAGTTTGGACCGAAATTGGACCGACTCAACGCGCAGAGGAAAAAGTCAAACCTAGAGTTTCGATGGAGTCTGGCCCGACCGGCCGCCCGACTTGATGGTCGGGCCAGAGACCACCGCTGATTGTTCGGTTTGCGGATGACCTCGGCCCGACCAGACGCTCGACTTGTTGGTCGGAAGCGAGGTGGCTGAAAGTTTGTTGCTTCTTTTCCTCCTTCAAGATATTTGTTAGGTCTTCTCCAATCCTTTCTCTTGAGTTCTACACTAAAATCAATCTTCAAAAACATAATAAACATAATTAGAAAGCATAAGATGTATGTACAAAGGATACCATGGGAATGCCTCTCAAGAGCGCTTGTTTTACGTCTCTAAGCTTGACGGTTGGTGAAGGTGCTAATTGGAGATCAATGGAGAATCATCGATCTTGCTTGGTTCTCAATCTTCCAAGTCAATGTTAAAAGCTTCTTTCATGCCCTTCTTGTACTTGTCAACCTCTTCTTTGTTCATACCGCTGGGGAAAACGATCTTGGCTTTATAGAAGCTTCCAAGCTCACACTACAAGAAAACACATAATTTGTGACGCACGTTTGTAACGAAGTTTTCCGTCACAAATATTTGTGACGATTTCGCAACGACTTCGTAACGTATTTGTGAGGCAAATTTTCACCGTCGCCAAACCGTCAGAAAATTACGACAGAAAAAGCTTGTCGTATTAGCGTCACAAATTTGTGACTCTTTTGTAACCATATTGACAACGTCACACATTGGTCACGGATTTGTGACGTTTTCGGTGCGTCGCTAACCAAAAAAGTGGGTGAAAACGTATTTTATACGACGTTTCAAAAAGTGTCACAAAAGCGTTGGTAATCCATCACAAAGTTGTGACTGATATTTTGGAGTCGCAAATCGGTCACAAAATCTATTGCCTATATTTTGGTGGCATTGCTCTAGACATTCAACCAACCAGTCTGTGGTTCGAAAAATACCGGTGCTATTACAAAAGCATGTGTTTTTCACTAAATGTTCCCAGATTTGTGACGAATTTAAGACAAATTTGTGACGAATTTAAGACAAATTTGTGACCACATGATTAACTCTGTGACGGATTTGTAACGGATTTGTTACTCTCTTTAATAGTATTCCAAAATCATTAGCATATTAATAATTAATGGATGTATTTTCATTATGTAAACTATTAGAAATTACTATATACATTACAATTACCACTCATAGCTTTGAAAATTCAGAATTTGTTAAATTTTGTATCAAACCCTAAATTTTAAACATAAAATGTATGTGATTACATTATAAACTATGAGAATGATTGATTTTTTAAAAAATCAACTTTAAAAGTTACATATAATTCTTTTTTTCTTAAACATGAAGATTGGAAATAGATGGAGTTTATTTGGTAAGGTCTACGTCAAACAATTTAGCCTCAAAATATTTAGGGTTTAGGGTTTGGAATAGTGACTACTAAATTAGTCGCAAAGTGGTCACAGTTTTGTGACTCTTTAGTTACAAATATGTGACGAATATGCAACTCCCAGTTTTATTTTGAAAAAATTGTGAACCTATTTCAAGTAGAACAATGTATATTTGGAAAGTACATTATTCAAAATTACCACTCACATTATATTTAACACTCACATCCATAAAAATTCAAAAATTTTGAACTTTGAACCAAACCCTAAATTGTAAACATAAAGTCCATGAAATTATATAAGTATTTAAGAATGATTGTTTTTTTACCAAAAATGAATAAAAGAGTTAAATATAAATACATTTTTAAAATTTAAGTCCTAAACCAAAACATGGAACCCCTAAACCACAAATCAATAATAGTATATTTTCCTTTTTCCTTTTATTACTTTATACTTGCCTAATTTTTGGGTTTGATGATGCTAAAGATTATTAATAAAAATTTAAGTCAACTAATGTTACATTATGAACTATTTAAGTAGACCGTAATTTTCAACTAATTTGAGAATATACCTTTCATTATATACTTGCATAATTTTATCAAAGCATCTTTTCTATAGTTGTCCAAAAAAATTGATTTTTGTTTTACATGTGTGTGGAAAAAGAATTTATTAAAGATGTTGGAAACAACACTTAACTATCACATAACTTTTTAATAACAACTCTCAACGATTAATTTGAATAAGATTTAACTATTTTGAACAAGTTTAAATTTTTTATTTATGTTTAAGTTTTAAAATTGAACTTATACTGAATTTTTATAAAAAATCCAAATTAACCTTGAACTATAATTTCTCATTAATAACATCACACATACATTTTATACCCCAAAAGACTTAATAGTTAAAGACTCATTTTAGTTTGTCAAATAAATTTTAGTGGGGAACCAAAAACTTTCAGTTTCCCTCTCATCTAAATTGAGTAAAAAAATTCGAATTTTTGGCCCAAACCCAAATGTAAATTTTGGCTCATGTATTATACTATACAAAACCCAAGTTTTCCACTTAGGCACATATCACACATCGATAAACCTAATCCCCTTTTCGTTATGCTTCTCCCTTCTCCGATTTGTTCCACCGGTTAGAGGAGGATGAACCAAATCATCCTCACATGTATCGTCCTTGAAAATACATACAAAGCTTGGGGTTTGATCTGATCGGAGGAGAAGATGATTCTTGTGCAGCTTGGATAAATGGATAAGATGCTGCAGATGGATCTGATGCGTTCGGAGAAGATGACTCTTGTGCAGCTTATCATCCCTGTCGAATCCGCTCACCGCTCCATCACTTATCTCAGCGAACTCGGCCTCTTGCAGTTCCGCAACGTGAGTGTTTCTACTCAGATCCGTCTTCGTCTCTTTACGAAGCTCTTGCTTTCTTTTCTTTTGATGAGTGAGAAATCAGAGGTTTGATCTCCACTGATGCTACTTAGTGACTCATCTTTCAAATTTGATATTTGGATTTAGCATTAACGAATCTACTATGGGGTTTGAAATTGGAAATTGGATTTTACATTTGGATTAAGAATTAAACCATAGAGGAGGTCACGAATCCAGATTCTCTTATATGTCTACAATAGCATCTCTTCTCATTCGTCGGTATTGAAAATTTGAGATCTACAACAACATCACTTTCTTTCTTTTCATCTTCTTCCTCTCTTTTCTTCTCTCCAACCATCTTCACTTGTATCACCAGGTTTCCTTGATTTTTACTTTCCTCCTCCGTCTCTCAATCCACGAAGATCTGTGAATTCATGTATGTTAAACCTCACCCCAGATTTTGTTCGATTTCATATCAGCTTTGAAGTTTTGGTGCCTAGATTTTGGATATATGGAGTTGGCGTTGTTGTATTTGAATCAGATGCGGATTGTTAAAGCACCTGCAAGCAGATGCGGTCTCTGGTCACTCATTTCTCTCTACTCGAGCTTGGGTTCTTTTCGTTTCGATATTCGTGTTTGATTTGTTTAGGTTAATTGAATGAACTAGAACTCTTTCCATGATTTCTGGTTTGCAGCTGTACATGCTTTTTGATTCATCTCGTGATTGATTCTGTTTGCTCCTTTTGTTCTCACAATCTTAAAAATATCTTCGGGATCAAATATTACGTTTTTGTAGAATGGTGTTTTTTCGAGGCGTATTGTCCATTCCAAGGCTTCGGTCTAGAGTAGTGAGTATATTTAGACTTTGCCCTTTTGTTTTTTTTTTCTCTACCGTTTTGTTTGATTCGTATAGATTTGATGATCGGATCTTAATATTATGGGCAGGTGCACCAATCTTCACTTAGTAACTCGGTGGGATGGCTCCAAATGCAAAGCTCTTCCGAATTGGTAATTTCAGATTTTTTATGTTCTTAAGTTTGAGATGAAAAAGATAGTAAATTTTGATGGTTGCGACTGAGAATAATGAGTGGAATACGTTGAATAAAAATAGGTGGAATCTGATTAATATAAATCATGAAGAATTAAGCCCTAAGCTCCTGCTAGATTTATTGACATTCGTGTTGCAGTTTTGTCTTGTTTTATCACCGGCTTAACTGTGTCAAAGCAGTGTCTAGATTTCGTGTTTGATTATTGTGTCTTAATGTTTGATTCTTGGCTATGATTACAAAATTATCCGCGCTTCTTGATTTGAATAATGGTTATGTTTTTTTTGGGTGATGATGATTAAAACTAACAGCTTTACGCCAGTTCTGCTTCAGAAAATTCTTGATAGAAGAAGCTGTAAAAAATCTGAGCCTTGTTTTTGATTAGAGTATTTGTTGTGTTTGTTGCCTATGAGGAAATAATCCAATTTCGAGGTGTAGTGGAGCTGAGACCCTTAACAGGGAGAACCCCTTAGTAGAAACTACAATTTCTACGAAGCTGATGGATTTTCACTGAGGCTTCTCAATTTTGTTATGTTTTGTTTCTCAATCTTTAGTTTTGGTTGTGAAATTGTAGATTTTAGCTTGTGATAGAGAATCGATTCACTAATAATTTTGGTATTTCATCTCAAGAATAGTTTCAATAACCAAAAAGTTACAGAGAAATAACGAATTCATGAGACTGTTTTTCAGATGATAGGCTAGATTTACGAAGTAACTGTGTTGGTGATGATGATACTTGCTTAAAATCTACACTTTTCAATATGAGAAGAAAATCTTCTTTGAGTAGAATCTGCAAATATCTGAGCCCATGTTTATTTATTTATTTTTGTTTTGGTTTCTGGGTGGAGATTGGGTTTGGTGTGATGATTGGAAAAGTAATTCTATGGGTGTAATATAAATCATGAAGAATTCACGAAAATTGTTCCACTCATTTTCTCTACTATTTAGGAGAAAAATTAATATCAAAGGTTTTTGGTTTTTGGTTCTACTTACATCTAGTTCTCACCGTTTTAAATCGATTCAATTACTTTTGCGTTTAGGGAACAACAAAGTAAATCATCTTTTTTACTGTATTGCAGGACATGGTGGAGCCAGAGCAGCTGAGTATGAGAAGCGTCATATTTTCAACAATCTTATTTTTCATATCAAGACGGTTACTTGTTTGGTTTCATTTTCAGTGTACAATGATTGATATTTGTATGCTTTTTGTGTATGATATTGGTATGTTTTTTGTACTTTTCTGCTTGTATAATACATTAACTTGTGGTTTATTAATGTTCTTACTACTGTTTTTAATGTTTTATAGTTTGTAGAAAGCAAAAGAATTTGAGAATTACTAATAAAATCAGTTATTTAAGAACAATAATTAGGTACTTAAGTACAATATTTTCGTCACAAATTTGTGATTAATTTGCTTTGGATTTATAACCTTTTTGTAACGTAAATGAGAAAGGAAAACTCATATTCGTCATACATTCGTCACTATTTCGAGACTACTTTGTTACAACTATTAGAGTCACAAATGTATGACTCTTAAAAGTAGTCGCAAATCAGTCGCTAAATTACGACCACTTCATAACGTTACAAATTCGTCACATATTTATGACCACTTAAGGACGTTACAAATTCGTCACATATTTGCGACGCCAAAAACATGGTCATAAAATCGTCGCAAAAATGTGACGCCTTTGCGACGTCGTTAATTTGCGATGATACTTTTGCGACGATCTATTTCCGTCACATAATCGTCACAAATCGGGTTTTTGCGACGGATTTGTGACTTTTTTGGGAGTAACAAATGATGTGTTTTCTTGTAGTCACCATTCCAAATGGCTTTACACTCAAGTCCCTCTTCAATTTTCTTCATAGGCTCAAGTATGAGCTTGTCTTTAACCTTCTCTTTGGGAATCTCGGATCTCTTACCATCGGCTCCATTAGACTTGTTAGCTATAGCCATAGACGTCTCTTCAATCGTTTCAAACATTGAACCAATACCGCCACCATCAAACAAATCTAAGCTCTCCTTATAATCATCTAGCTTGGGAGCTTCTTTCATAACTTTCTTGATCTCTTCACTAGTCTCTAGGCTCATCATTTCTTCTTTAACATCCTCACTAGAGACCATACCACAAATACCAATCTCTATAGGCTCAACATCATAGTAAGTGTAAGGATCCGCATTCAACAATAGAGCTTTATTGTGGAGAAAGTCTAGACTAGCTCTGGTGGTAGCCAAGAAAGGCGTACCAAGTATAAGCGGGAGCGATTTAGCCATCCCCATTTCCATAACCATAAGATCTGTCGGTATAACGCAATTACCGATCTTCAAAGGATAATCTTCAATGACTCCAAGTGGTTGCTTACATGTTGCATCACCAAAGATGAGAGACCATGGAGTTTTATTGAGCTTAGTGAATCCCAAATGACCCTTTATTTCACGCAAAATCATGTTAACATTAGAACCACAGTCACACAATGCATCGTTCATCTCCAAATCTCCAAGTACACAAGAAATCGTAAACTTCCATGGGTTGAGCTTCTTCTCAAGGGTTCTTGGTTTTTCCCTTTCCCTTTAGCTTGGTACTTCATCATAACCTCTCTAACCTTTCCTTGGTTAGCCAATCCGTAATAAGATCAAGCTCTTTAGCGATTGGCTTGTGGTCGTCTTCCTTTTGAAACTTAATATCGATATCTTCCATATCCTTCTTGTAGCTAGCCAAGATCTTCCTAATCGCCTTAGTGAAATCCGGTATTGGAAGGTCTAGCTTAGGCTTGTGTTGCCTATCTTCGTAGGTTGGAGTTTCCATAGCTCTTCTTTTAACCAACTCAATCCTTCTTGAGTATTCCTTCTTCACATGACATTCATCTCTTCAGGAGGCTTCAATAGGTTAGCCAATCCTTCTAAGTAGAGCTCATCTTCTTCATAATCTTCCTTAGTCAAAGGTCCATACCTTGATCTCCATCCTTTATCTTCTTCTAAGATCACCACATTGCAAATGTTGCTTCTAGGATTAGACTCGGGTTTACCCGGTAGAATACCGCTTGGTACCTTTGAACTTGGAGCGAATTGCGCTAGTTGAACATCAATGGTCTTAACATGGGAAGCTAAGCTTGAAATATTATCATCCAACTCTTGATACATTCCATCAATCCTAGTGTTTACCTCGTGGAATCTCTTTGCGATTTCCGCGTTACTCTTGATTTGACCATCCAAAATCCGTTGAACCAACTCCTTGAGCTCTTGGTCTTGAGAAGCGGGTTGAGTAGAGGTAGTAGCTTGATTGGTACTAGAAACTTGATTAGAGTAGTATTGTTGCTTAGTAACAAAAGGTTGTTGGGGAACAAATCCTTGAGCTTGTTGGGGAATGAAAGCTTGTTGCTTGGGTCGATAGACTTGGTCTTGGGGATTCTCCACATTAGTGATTCTATAGTACAAGTTAGGTTGAGACCTATAGTTGGGATTGAATCCCTTTTGATAATACCCTTGACCTTGAATGTAGCTTATCTCTTCTTGTCCCTCTTGGACTCCCTCACCAACTACTTCTTGATTTCCATCGAAATCTCCAACATAGTGGACTTGCTTCATACTATCTAGGATGAGTTTATCCAACTTATCACTCATATCCTTGATCCTTTGATCTTCACTCTTGAGCTCATTCTTAGGTTCCTTGTATGATCTATCATACTCCCTATTGTAGCTTTGATTGCTTTGAGCTAGATTCTCAATGAGCTCTTCTCCTTTCTTTATGGTTAAGCTTCCAAAGTCTCCATTACTTCCTATGTTTAGAGCTAAGTAATACTTCTCTTCCATCCCTCTACAAAAGATTCCGAGTAGAGCTTCCATAAGAACTCCATGGTGAGGACAAGACCCAGTGTAACCCTTCAATCTTTCCCAAGCTTCATAGAGAGCTTCGTTTGGACCTTGCTTGAAGCTCATGATATCATTTCTAATTCTTGCGGTGCGTTGATTGCAGAAGAATTTGGCCAAGAACTGTTTTTTACACTCTTCCCAAGTAGTGATGGAAGATGTAACTACACTCTTCTCCCATTGACTAGCTTTGTCTCCCAAAGAGAATGGAAACAAAGTAAGCTTCACAACATCTTCGGAAACACCATTCATCTATACCATTCCGCATTGTCTATCAAAGTTATCAAGATGCTCAATTGGGTGTTCCAAGGGTAGACCGAAGAATCGGTTATTTTGTACCATATTGATCAAGCTCGACTTGATTTCCCAATTGTTATTCGCGTAAGTTGGTGGAAGAATACCGATTATTGTCCCATTAGTAAGCGGTTCATCAAAATCTCTGATCCTTCTTTCTTCTCTAGGGGCATGAACGGGTACTCAATTACCATTACCATCACCGTTTCTTCCTACATCTTCCAATTGATGATTTCCGCCATTTCCAGTTCCTCCGTTAGCTTCCATTGCTAAACGTTCTCTTTCTTTTCTTGCTAATCTAGCTTGCTTTTCAACTTGGCTTATATCAATACGTGGATCAAAGTCGTCTAAACTCTTACTCCTTGTTATCATGCACCTACAAACCAAGCAAAAACAAGAGACAAACAAGATAGATTGAATAACAAACAAAAATAAAACCTAGTCTACAAAAGATTCCAAATCCAAATGCTAAAAACGAAATCAATCAATCAATCCCCGGCAACGGCGCCAAAAACATAATGCGCACAAAAGTGATCAATGCAAATGATGCAAGTGATCAATGCAAATGATGCAAGTGCTCAATGATGTGCTAAATGAGTTCTAAAACCTTAATAAAAAAACCACAAGTGCATGGTGCAATCAATGTAGTAATCAAGGGTCATTCTTCCATAAGGACTAATGATTGTTTAGCAATTGGAATCAAGAAACTAACGAAGTTAGGTGAATCAATTTTCAAGGTGTGATTTTTATACTTTTACTAAATGTAAATGACAATATGAAATGATGCAATAAGTAAAATTCAAAAGCTCAAACAATGCAAAACACTAAATTAAAGAAAAGCAATGCATAAAACAAGATAAAACAACTCAAAAAAACAATTTAAGAAAAGTCAACAAAAGTCAACGGAAAAGTCAACAAAAGTTAACATAAGTCAAACTTGAATATTAATGAGATTAAAACATGGATCTTGAGTAAATGTGATTGATTTAGGTTGAAAAAAGTTAAGGTAGTGATGCACAACAACTAAAGATAGCTAATTTCAAAGCATGAAACCATTTAATCTAGATTAACCCACTTCCATGGTACTAACCCATTTCTTAATCAAAATCTAAGACAAACTTCCATCTTGTTAAAGATTAACTAAGGTAGTAATCTAAGACAAAATCATTAATAATATGTTCATATAAGCTTACTAAACTCCTTAAACATCAACTTCCATTGGTAAGATGAGTAAAGCATGATTAAAGTTTTTCTAGACATTTTCACAAAAACCTTCCGGGCATGAAAAGACCATGATCTAGATTTGGGGTAATTACTTCCTAATCTAGCATTAAGAGTTCTTTAATCAATGAAATATGAAATACTAACAACCTAGCATCACAAATCTAACATGAATCAACCTTAATCTTCCCTACTCAAGATCCATTAAGAAAACTACTCACTAATCATAACTAAAACACAAAAAGCATGATTAAAATGATGCATAATGAAAAGCTTAAAGTAAATAAACAAGAAATAAACTTCTTTAAATCATAAAAGGTGAAGACTTTAACCTCAAATCATCAAAAACACATAGGTTTTATGTTTTACACAAAGGATAAAGAAAGGAGGCTAAAGCTTAGGGTTTTTAATCATAAGAAGGGTATTTATAGAGAACTAAAAAATGTACCCGGGTCAAAACCGGTCAAAAGGTGGATAAGATTGAAAGTAGTGCAAAAAAGGGGGCTCTGGCCCGACCAGTCGCCCGACATGTTGGTCGGGCTAGGTGGCACCGCGTGTCTTCGTGCTTCCTGGCCCGACCAGTGGCTCGACTTGTTGGTCGGGCCAGCGGTCACCGCGTCTCGTCTTGTTCCTGGCCCGACCGGCTGCCCGAGTTGTTGGTCGGGCCAGCGGCCACCGCAGGTTCTTCTTGTTGCTCTTCAATCTTCATTCTTGATTCTTCTCTCTACTTGCTCCATACTTGTCATAAGACTCCATTTGTACCTAAAATATGCAAAATATGCATGCAAATGCAAGAAAACAAGAACTTGGACTCTAAACTCCATCTAAGCTGAATGAACAACTTATGCATCAAATTATGCAAAAACCTAAGCTAAATACCTCAAAATACTACAAAAATGCATGCTTAGAAAAGGACAATTTATGCACTTATCACAGCTCGGTAATGGTTCTTAGAATCTGCACTTAGGTATGAGGCGGACTCGGTTAGGGGTCTGAGAGTGCAAAGGACTAGTGCTTTGGCTTAACTGAACTTTTGCCTTAAGACGAAACTTCAGTATGTAATCGAGAGCCGGCGTGTAATTTACTTGGTTGTCCTAAGTGCGAGGTACGGACCTGGCTCCGGCTTATTAGAGTTTGTGGATTATTTCACCACGGCACTTATGAGAAGCGCGTTGAATGTCGGATACCTGGCCATGGCACCAATGTGAGTAATCACAATCCGAACAAAGTGAGTTCAGATTTTTGTAAGAGCATGCGTTCTTATATCCGTCCGACTTTTGAGGGTCGGATTGGTAAGAAAAAAATTATTTTCTATAAAAACTTTATGTTTTTATTAAAGATGTGACTGCGCTTTTGCAAGGAGCTGCCTACGTATCCTCGAAAAGGAATCAAGTCACTCGTAGTTCATACATTTGTATGGGCTCATTTAAAACGAGTAGTTTTTTTTTTTTGCGACTTGAAGTAATCATATCGGTTTTCATGCTTGACTCTTCGTCATGGCTCGGACTTTCTTGACTTTGTCGATCTTACCGTTCTTCAAACGTGCTTTAGACTCGGCCTTTAGTCGATTCTTCTTTTCAATGGCAAAGTGATATATCATGGTTTTTACCGGTTTTCGACCATGATATAAGTCCTTTTATCGAGTCTTTTCGTTGTATTTCGAGTCTTTTTAGTGTCTTAACAGGTTATTACACGTGAGGAGCTTATATGGTGAATACGGTGCATTTTGAAGCGTAAACAAGGTTGGAGCCGGATTTTGCAAGAAAAGAAGTTTATATGAAGCAGCCTGTCGATCGACAGCACCAAGAAGGACGATCGATCGACAGCTACATTGAAGCCTGTCGATCGACATACACATAGACGATCGATCGACAGGCCAGCGCAGAAACCGACCTAAATACGTTTTAAAGAAGGAAATTCGCCAGTTAATGGGCCGAAAGCAGCAATAGACCGTCATAAAAGCTCACCACGAGTTTTACCTCTATTAATAGTTTATTTTAGGTTTTTAGATCATAACTTTAGTTTTTACTTAACAAAGTTTAGAGAGCTTTAAGAGAGAGATTTTTTCAGGGTTTTTAGGGAGACAAGTTTACTTCATTACTTTGAGATTCTTCGAACCCTATTGTAATTCTTCTTTTACTCTTTCTTTATGCAGTATTATTCAGCTATGATTTGCTTTGCTGCCATGTCTGAGTAGTTTGCTTGTTAGGTTTAGGGTAGTTCGAATGGAATGATGATGAATTGTTAGGGTAAACTCAATTGTTAGGATTATTTGTTAGGTTCTTCACCTAGATTGCTTGAACTCTGATTTAGAATTGATCACTCTAAATTAACTATCTTAGGTTGATAGATTGACATGAAAGTGTAATTGATTGGCCAGAACTAGATCTTAGGTGAGCAAAATTACTTATTCGCAAAGAAATTTGGTTTAGGGATTTTGTGAACAAATTGGACTTGAATTTAATGCTTGTTTAAATTGATTGAATTCGCAAAGAAATTTGGTTTTCTAGGGTTTAGACATAGTTAGTTTTCGCAACAACAGTTGGTTAATTATACATTAGTGTTCCAAGTTCTAGAACGGTTCTTAATTAAATCCTGATTTTGTTTAACCTGCAATTCTGATTCATCCTGAGAATTACCCAAAAGCCTAGCACTTTGTTCAATTGAATTTTAAATCAACAATCTTTCTCTGTTTCGATTTGCTTTTGTCTTTATTTTATATTATTTTACTTAGCCGAATTTGAAGTCAATATTCCTATCGTGATTTGACTCCCAGTGATTCGACCCCTACTACGACGACCTCCTAATTTGAGAGAGTAGCTCAGGGTAAATTTGAGCATATCAAATTGCTAGATTCCTTTTAGTTGCCCTTGATTATGTATGTTCCGCTATCAGTAAGAAACTTGACACATTGATGATAGTTCGAGGCCACCGCTTTCAGGGCGTACAGCTAGGGTGTTCCCAATATCGCATTATAGACTGAAGGCGAGTCTACAATGACAAACTTGACAAAGCGAATGACTCCAGCCACGTAAACTGGAAGCTTGATTCTATCGACTGTCGAGGTAGTATCATTGGCAAAACCAGTGAGTGGTCTTTTCCCGAACTTGATGTCACTCCCATCCTCTCGAGGGTGTTTTGATAGATCAGGTCTACCGAGCTTCCGGTGTCGATCATCACACGACCTACTTTGCAATCGTTGATGACGAGATGAATTACCAGAGGATCATTATGAGGTCGATCCAGACCCTCAGTATCCTGCTCGTCGAATGTAACAAAAAGGTCTTTCTCGGTGGGCACCAGCCACTTACGGGCGGTTTCGGCCCTCATTTCATGTTTCTGTATCGATCTCGCAGAATCGTTACATTCTTCAAGCCCGCCCATAATCATGTAGAGCTTTTTCTGAGGTGCCGAAGGATTCTTATCCCCATGCAAGTCGTCTCGGTCTCGTTTGGGGGGGTTGACTGCTTTGGCTGGCCCTGATCATCTTCCCGCTCAGCCGGGTTTGCTATTCCGGGGAAGTTCTTCTGAAATTCCATATCAGGACCTCTTCCGGCTCGGTAGAGTTTCATTAACACGTCCAAGAGGTGACGACATTGGGCTGTCGAATGCCCCGATGTTTGGTGAAAGTCACACCAGCTCCAGGTGTTACTTTCCTCCACGGGTCGGCTACTTCTTGGCCAATGCTTCTACGCGGGTTCCTCAGCGTCCTCGCTGATTTGGAAACTTTGTTCGTTCCTTCCCCGGCTTGGTTTGTCACCTTCTTTGACCACCGGTTGATCCTCTTCTAACTCCATAAAGCTCGATGCTTTGTGCAAGGCATCTTCCAAGGCAGTGGGTCGGTTAACGGTCAGTTCGTTTCAGAATGGACTTTTCAGGAGTAACGCTTTCTGAAGTGCATCAAGTGTGGCATCGTCTGCCACAACCAATTTGGAAACGGTTCCTTTGAACCTTTCCATGAACTCTTTCTAAGGCTTTTCCGGTTTCTTTTTATAGGGACCAGAGATTCGCAGTCGCAGTCTTTTTCTCGATGTGCATCGAGTAGTGCTTCAGGAAAGCCGTCGATAATTGGTGAAAATTATCGATTGAATTTTGGTCAAGCTGAGAAAACCAGGCCAGAGCATCGCCATTAAGGTGTTCTACAAACAGCTGACAGTAACCGGCCTCTTTTTCCTCGGGAGGGAAGTGAGCTCGGCCCATAGCGATGTTAAACGCCGTAAGATGCTGAATTGGATCGGTCTTTCCTTCGTAGAGCGCGATCCGAATCTTAGCGTTGGATTTGACTGGAGTGTTTACAATCCGGGTGATGAAGGGGGTATGTTTTGTTCCCTCGAGGACTTTATCGAGCTCGGGATACGAGCTTACTACGCGATGCATCCTTGAGTTCATCAAACAGATAGTCTCCTTCATGGCTGCTATCTCATCGTCTCTTTTCTCCAAACTTCGTGAAGGCGGTGTGACATGAGTCGCAGATTGGCCTCCCATCGATAAAACTCTAGGCGTTATCTCGGTTGGAAACATATTTCGATCAATTTGAGTCGTCCGGTTCCGGGAACTCTGTTCGGTCCGTCCCATGAAGAGAGTCATCTCCTCGTGGAATTTTTCCTTATCGCTCTACTGTTTATCGTACTTTTCCTATAACGATTTCAGCTCGGCTGGACCATCAAATTTTGTATCTTGGATCAGGGTTACCTGGGGGTTCGATTTCTCTGATCAGGCCTCTGGTTGTTGATCTTTCTCCAGAATAGGGATCTTTGGGGTAGGATTCTGTTTTTCTAAGGCTTTTAATGCCCTTTCAAAATTGCTTCCATCGG
Source organism: Arabis alpina (assembly GCA_900128785.1). Classification (NCBI taxonomy): domain Eukaryota; kingdom Viridiplantae; phylum Streptophyta; class Magnoliopsida; order Brassicales; family Brassicaceae; genus Arabis; species Arabis alpina. Next base: position 15,672,911 of record LT669794.1, on the reverse strand, counting down.
TTGGATTCTTTTCCGTTTCGGCTACGTTCGTAACAGGTGGAGTTAGAATTTTGTCTCCGGACATCTTTAAACGATTTCTCTCGTGAAACTTACGTAGTAAACCTAATCGGTCCCCTTAGTCGGCACCAATTTGGTGATACCGGATTCAGCAACAATCTGAGATCGGTACAAAGAATAGAGGAACTAGCTTTAAGCGTAAAATCACAAAGAAAATATCAAATAAAAAGATGTGTATAGAATTCTCTATTGAAGGAGATGTCCTCGTTTTGGAGGAATACATCAAATATTTATACAAGTACAAAGTCGGTCGAAATAACCCTAAAAGATAAATGGAAAATCTCCTAAAGGTAAAAGGAAGTTATATTAATTCTAAGTATTTCCTTTTATCCGAGCTAAGTCTTCTAATTTTCTTGTATTTACCGAGGTCGGCTAACGCTCCTTAACGGGCCGAGACGTCTACATGGATACTCGGTGGCCCATTTCTCCGAGATGCTTCCCAAAGCTCCAAGTCGAATCGGATATGGGTCGGGTATGGTAATGGGTGCTAAACCCGGTACCACCAATGAGGTTTCTGGAAAAACTCGTCATTTGAATTTTTTCAGTGATTGATCGTTCACCAGAGGTGTTCGATCGGTCACTGCTGTTTTCGTGCAGTTTAATTTTCTTCCTATAGAACTAAGTAGAAAGATATTTAAACTAAGAGAAACTAGAAAAATTTACAATAGTAGGTTGCCTCCCATTCAGTGCTTTTGTTATAGTCATTTAGCTTGACGTAGCTTCTTAAGAGCTTATGGAGAGAATGCTTCTGAGGCACTCGAAGGGTACCTTTCGGATCTTCTTCTTCCATGATTAACTTCTTGGCTAGAAAGGTTTTGCATCTCAATCCTTTAACTACCTTTTATCATTTTTTTCTATCCTCTGTGGTGAGTACCATCTTCCCATTTAGAATATCAAGCACTGCTCCGATTGTTTCAAGGAAGGGTCTTCCTAGTAAGTTTGCGCCCGCTTCAAGATCGTCCATGATAAGAAAGTCGGTGGGGATAAAGGTGTTTCCTATTTGTACGTTGAGGTTGTACGCAATCCCCAACATGGATGGTGTTGATGCGTCATCGAAGCTTACGGAGAGGTTGGTGGGATACATCTCCCAAAGTCCTAAAGCATATGCCTTCTCTCACATCATGACATTTACGCATGCTCCAGTGTCGCATAAGACATCATCAAAAGAGCATCTTTAGATCGAGAAAGACACAAGGAACTTCCATGTGTCTCCTTACTTGGTTAGCATATTTTGAGGAGGATTTGTGTTGGGGTCAGATCTCACTCCGGTAGAGATCGTCAAGAAAATGACTAAGTACCAGAGGTGGGCTACGCAGTTACCTGGACTAGCTCTGTTTCCAGGACCAGCTCTCCTGTCTTCTGGGACGAGCTCTCCAAACCGACTGGGACCAGGACTAGCTCTCCTGCTTTCTGGGACGAGCTCTTTAAAAATGACTAAGTACCAGAGGTAGGCGCGCAGTTATCTGGACCAGCTCTGTCTCAGGGACCAGCTCTGTCTCAGGGACCAAATCTGTCTATGGGACCGGCTCTCCAGAATAACTGGGACTAGGACCGGCACCTTTCCAGGACGACGTCTGTAGTGGTCATTTAGACTCCAGGAGACCGTTGCGACCATTTCACTTCAAGACAGAGAATAGGCCAAGCGCCGGGCCCACACTGGAAAGAAGGAGTCGGGAGCCCACGAGTAACAAGTCACGCCGACCTCTACTGCAAGACTGGGCCTGGAAGACGAGCTCTCGGATTTGGGCCCATGCCGAGGACAAGGTCGAAACCTAAAGACGGCGCCGACCATGCTAAGAGAGAATCCCGAAGATTTGGTGATTTGAGCTTATCTCTTTAGGCATAGAGTTAGGCCGACTTAGACTTGTATAAATAGACGGAGGATACCTCCAAAAAGGGGATCCGGATTCTTACACATAAACCACTTGTAATAATTGCAAAAGCTTAATAACAAACTCTCTGGAGATCTTCGCTAAGGGTTTCTCATCTCAGAGCTTTCAGACCTAGACCATTGACTATTTCAACTGTGCAGGTTTCCACCACCACAGTTTGGCGCTAGAGGGAGGGGCTTGAAAGCTTCTTACTCCGAAGAACCACCGCGAAGAGATCAAGGACACGATGACTGATGAACGACGTATCCCTGATCCGAAAGACGTCGTGCCGAGAGATCTAGAAGAGGGTGAGATCCAGGCTGAAGGAGATACCAACAAGGACCAAACCGCTCATGACGATCCGCCACCAGCAGGAACAGCACACGCCGATCTCCCTGGCGAGAAGTCGAAGGAAACCCCGAGAGCGAGCTCGCTTCTTCCTGAGTTGTTGCAGAAGATGAGCGCGACACTGGACGCATTGCTGGAGAGCGCCGAGCGGCAAAACAGAGCCAACGGGACAATAACCGACGAGCTCAGATCCATAGGAGCAGACGTCCGCGTACTACCCCTCGAGCCAAGTCTATTCAGAAATCCAGCGGCACGAATCGATCCAGTGGCGTTCAACTTCACCACACCGATAGGATCGTCGAGCCAACCTCGGCAACAGAATCTATCAACCGCTGCAAACGATGGACGATCCGCTCTTTTAGCCCAGGCACGACGAGAAAAAGCGAAAGTCGGCGATGAGCCGATAGACCTCGACAACGACGACGAGGACCTGGCTAGAAGAGTCGTTCCTGAAACAATCTTCACTGAGACAGCGAGAGATCGGCAGGGAATGGCCAAAGCGAGGAACGATGATCCTCAACACATAGCTTCGCAGCAATTCTCCACCATCGGAGACGACAGCCCCTTGAGGAGAGTCACACGCAACACTGGTCTCCCAGAGGAAGAAGTGGCCCGGCGAACCACTACAAGGCAAAAGCATGCCGACCCACGAAGGACGACCCAACAACGTTCCTCCGCTTTCAACGATGAGACCGGTCACGGATATGCCAGACATGTTTCGCAAGAAGAGGAAAACGTTGAGTGGGTCAAACAGGTAGAGGACGCTGAAGCGAAACAAGCTGCGTTTCAAGCCCACCATGACCAGATGGCCGAATTTTGAGCTTCGTTAAGTAAGACTACTGCCGAGCTGAAGACCATTCGTTCGCAGATGCATCGTGCCACTAGCAAGGCACCAGAACTCGATCTGATCTTGGAACAAGCTCAGCATACTCCGTTCTCGGCGCGCATCACCAAAGCTCGAGTGTCAGACCCAGGCAAGATTAGGGTACCGACGTACGACGGAACCGAAGACCCAACTAACCACTTCAACGAATTGAGTTTGGCTATGACAAGAGCAAATTTCAAAGAGAAAGAGATGGACGTCGGACAGTGCTTGCTTTTCGCCGAAAACCTCAAAGGACCAGCTCTCAAATGGTTTAAAAGGCTCGAAAGTAATTCCATCGATACTTTCAAACAGTTGACAGCGGCCCTCATCAAGCACCACTCCATCTTCATTGAGACTCAAACGTCTGGCACCGATTTATGGTCCATGAACCAAAGACCAACCGAGTCTCTCAAGACTTTCATCGAACGCTTCAAATTAGTACTATCGCAAGTGAAAGGGATAGATGACTCGGACGCACTCCGAGCGCTGAAAAGAGCCATATGGCACGAATCTGACTTCTGGAAGGAGATGTCTCTCAACGAGCCTTCGCCTATCCACGATGCTCTGCATCGAGCGACGAACATCGCCAAAAGCGAAGAAGAAGCGAAGACACTCGCAAAAAAGTATGGGAAGTCAAAACAGAAAAGTGACAGTGACCACCAGCCAAGCCAGGCGCGAAAAACCCATAGTGGAAATTTCGTCCAACACGAAGGAGCCCACAACTATCAGGTGGACTCTCCCAGCCATGGGCACGGCCAAGGAGGATGTTTTCCTAACGCGTGGACCGGTAATTCAACTTACGACGAGTCGTTATACTGCGACATTCATCACACTCACGGACACTCGACAGTAAACTGTCAGTCTCTCGGCTCGGCGCTCGCCCAAAAGCTACTAGACGGTGAACTCGGCGATAATTTCAACCTCAAAGACTTTGAATTAGAGGAAAAGGACGTGGAAGTATCACCGATTAATGAAGAACCGCCAAAACGCGAAAGACAAAACGATGATTCGGCACAAGGTAGACCAAAAAAGAAGTACTACCATTAAACACCCATCCCATCATCCATCTACCACTCAATCACTTACCATGAACTACGAGTGACTTGATCCCTGCAAAGGGTACGTAGGCAGCCCATTTTTGGATGGGTTCAGTTACCCTCCTCCCAAAAGGGGGGGGGGGAGTAGGGTACGTATACTCATATACTCCTACCTTCTGTTATTACAGACTTTTATGAAGATAAACACTTGTTACCAAAACTTGTCAAAACGACTATCTCTATCACATCCTTTACGGATAATTCAGGGTCTCACTTAAACGACCATCTCACCTTCGACCGCCGCTACTGGCCACAGCGACGACCTTTCACAAAAATTTCTGCAGATCTTTACAATAACATCCACTATTGGATAAGCGCGCTATATAAATAACAATGGTTCATTATAAGAGCAGGTGTGTTTAGAGAGAAGCACACTTGTAACCGAAGTGACCATTCAAAAAACCCAACAATATCGTTGGTCAAAACCAATGGTTCATTATAGGAGCAGATGTGTTTAGAGAGAAGCACACTTGTAACCCAAATGACCATTCAAAAAAACCCAACAACATCGTTGGTCGAAAGCAACGGTTCATTATAGGAGCAGGTGTGTTTAGAGAAAAGCACACTTGTAAACCCAAATGACCATTCAAAAAACCCAACAACATCGTTGGTCAAAGCTAATGATCGTTATAGGAGCGGTCGTGCTCAAAGAGTGACACGGTCGTAAACCTAAACGATCATTCGAATAACCCAGCAAACCTTAACGCTGGTTGCAACAACGTAACATGCTCTCCTCTGAAGTTGGGTGGTCAACGACGACTTAACTCTAATAACGAGGACCAGCACCAAAATACGGCAACAACGCCATCAATCATGACGATGGTTCATCAGGATTTTCAAACAAAGTCATTTGAAGTAAACTAACTACGCATCCTAGAAACGGATTCAACAAGGATACAATCCATCACTATTAGTTGTCTTTCTAAAGTCTAAGTCAAGAAAGCTCGACTTATCAGAAAAACAGAAACAAATTAAAAGTTGCATTCATTATCACCTTTTATAACACAAGCCATCTAGGCGCAAAATCAAAGTCAAGTCTAAAACATAAGCGCTAACAGGCGCGCAGAGCAAGTAAGGGACAATCTCATCATCATCAACGACTCCCGCAGGAGTAGTCATGGTAGTCGCCCTGCTGCCTTCTCACACCTAGTCTTCTCAAAGACTCGTCAGTCCTGTTTTCCTCATAGACCTCGTCGATCTTTATCTTCTCAAAGACTCGCCAGTCCTGGTCTCCTAGACGACCTCGTCTGTCCTGATCTCCGCAAAGACCTCTTTGGTCCTTCTCAAAGGCTCGTCGGTCCTGGTCTCCTCAACGATCTCGTTGGTCTTAGTCTCCTCAACGATGTCCTCGGTCCTAGTCATGGGCACCTCGGCCCCATTTTCGCCAGTAACAGAGAACTTCCCAACTTCGCTCACCAACAACAGTAGTGGGCGCAGGTAGAACATGTGCAGCAGTGGGCGCAGCTAGAGCATGTGCAGTAGTGGGCGCAGCTGAAGCATGCGCAGTAGTTGGCGCAGCTAGAGCAGGCGTAGTGGGCGCAGCTAAAGCAGATACAGCAGTGGTCGGCGCAGTAGAATGTGCAGTAGTGGGCGCAACTAAAGCATATGCAGCAGCCGGCGTTTTCTCTGAGAAATACGAGCATCGACGACTTGCTCATCAACAAGAGATGGATTCTGTGCGTTCACTGCATCATTCACACCTGAGACCAGGACTCGAGTCACATCTCTATCCTTACAAGGACAAAGCCAGGAGCTACTCCGCATCAAAACAGTTTCTTTTGAAGCTCGGTTCTAGGCTCTCCAAACTAGTAGTCCTTAACTGCGAAATATATTCCAAGAACTTTTCGAAAGACGACGCTGAACTCGGCATCAAAGCACGGTGTCCAAGTATGGTGTTGTTTTGTCCAAAATTCACGGTAGCATAGACGTTTGAACCTTGGCACGGTTGAACGCGATCGAAATCTGGTGTTTTACAACAAGCCACTAATGGTACTAACGATCAACGATATGAGACAAAGTTATCAAGTCTTCGACATCAAACATCGTTGCCATACATCAACGACGCCATGACGAGTCCTCCGACGAATCCGAATCGACGTGGTCACGGAGGGTCGAGACAACAAGAAACAAATCTCGGCAAATCAAGACAACGAAGCTCCCAGTGATCTTGATTACGTCAACGAAGAACCGAGTTCTCAAATGGTAGTAACGACGACGTGGAACGAAGCTTTCACTAATCGACGATGAAAATTGTAAGTCCGGCAATGGCGGTCCGCTCAAAGTCCAGCCTCAGGTGAAGATTTCCAAGACAAAACCGGAAGCTCCTAAAACCGACGATTCGAATCACCGTGGAACAAAATCGAGCGTGAACGGAGCCGACAACAGCAAGGTCTCGTCGGCATGGAGAGAAGTTGATCTGAAGTTTCGTCAGCACGACGAGAAGCAGATTGGAGAGCTCGCCGGCAAAACGGGGACACAAAGAACGACGACGACTCAGAGTATCTCCGGCGATGGAGAAATCCCGACCGACGGAACAGCTGCAGTGACAACGAGCCGGTATGGACAACGACGAGTTCAAAGCTCTGCCTCCGTCACTGCTTTCTTCCCGCGACGACTTCCCATGTCTCTAGGCTTCGGCGCCGGACCGGAGAGTCGAGAGTGTGGAGCGGAGGTGAAGCAAACGGAGCAAGAACTGTGAGCTGTGAGTAGGCGAGGAGTCAAAGAAAGGGTAACGAAGAGACGCCGAGTACAGTCCAGTGATGCCCTCACCGGAGAACTCTGGTTCGTCGGAGAAGACAATAGAACTAGGCGGCGGCGGTCGTGAAATTAAAAAAAAAAAAAAAAAAAAAAAAAATTTTCTAAAAACCCTAGATCTAAAACATAAAATAGAGAGAGAAGAGAAGCTACCTTTCTTTTGATGGAGTGAAGTTATGGAGAAAAGAAAAGGGGAAAGAGTATTTATAGTGTTACTGTCAAAACCCTGGAATGGCACGTTTCAATAGTTGGCGGGAACAATTCTGATTTCTGAAATGAATCAAGTGTTTAGTTTCCAGTGGGAATTAACAATTCTAATTTCTAAAAGAAATTTAAATTTCCAAATTTCCGCGGGAATTAAATTTTGAGCTTCCGGGAAAAATAATATTTTTACCAAATCCGGAAAGCAACTAAACAGAAGCATGACGCCCAGCTCAGCATTAACGTGAACATGTGAGAGTTGGGCAAGACAAACAAGTTTTACGAGCTTTAACGAGAACAAGCTCTACAAACTTTACAGGACCAGTTCCTCCAAACTTTGTAACACAAATTCGAAAACACAAGTCTATTAAAAATCTTTATTGGGCTGTGCGTTAAACATGAACACGAAAGCTCAGTAAATGTCGGCAGGTCCTCAGAACAAGGTTTCACAATCTCGTCTCGTAAGACGTAAGCCAAGCAGTACATTTTCTTGGAACCTCACTACGACTCTTTTACCTCGGCATCATCAGAACTGATACTACCGAGCTGGGGGGCTAACTGTTGGGGTCAGATCTCACTCCGGTAGAGATCGTCAAGAAAATGACTAAGTACCAGAGGTGGGCTACGCAGTTACGTGGACCAGCTCTCCTGTCTTCTGGGACGAGCTCTCCAAACCGACTGGGACTAGGACTACTCTCCTGCTTTCTGGGACGAGCTCTCTAAAAATGACTAAGTACCAGAGGTAGGCGCGCAGTTATCTGGACCAGCTCTGTCTCAGGGACCAGCTCTGTCTCAGGGACCAGATCTGTCTATGGGACTGGCTCTCCAGAATAACTGGACTAGGACCGGCACCTTTCCAAGACGACGTCTGTAGTGGTCATTTAGACTCCAGGAGACCGTTGCGACCATTTCAGTTCAAGACAGAGAATGGGCCGAGCGCCCCGCCCACACTGGAAAGAAAGAGTCGGGAGCCCACGAGTAACAAGTCACGCCGACCTCTACTGCAAGACTGGGCCTGGAAGGCGAGCTCTCGGATTTGGGCCCATGCCGAGGACAAGGTCAAAACCTAAAGACGACGCCGACTATGCTGAGAGAGAATCCCGAAGATTTAGGGATTTGAGCTTATCTCTTTAGGCATAGATTTAGGCCGACTTAGACTTGTATAAATGGACGGAGGATACCTCCAAAAAGGGGATCCGGATTCTTACACAGAAACACGAGTAACAAGTCACGCCGACCTCTACTGCAAGACTGGGTCTGGAAGACGAGCTCTCGGATCTGAGCCCATGCCGAGGACAAGGTCGAAACCTAAAGACGGCGCCGACTATGCTGAGAGAGAATCCCAAAGATTTAGGGATTTGCGTTTATCTCTTTAGGCATTGATTTAGGCCGACTTAGACTTGTATAAATAGATGGAGGATACCTCCAAAAAGGGGATCCAGATTCTTACACATAAACCACTTGTAATAATTGCAAAAGCTTAATAACAAACTCTCTGGAGATCTTCGCTAAGGGTTTCTCATCTCAGAGCTTTCAGACCTAGACCATTGACTATTTCAACTGTGCAGGTTTCCACCACCACAATTTGTTGTGGCTCTTATATGGTTGAATACTTTCTATATGTCCTCCTAGATTTCCCTAGTGTTCTAGTTAAAGTCCATGAAAGGATATATGTCCCAAGCTTCTTCAAAGTCCATGTTTGGAGGGATCCTTACTATCATTTCTGGGTAATCGTGCTCGTCTTTGTTATCGTCATTCCATTCAACCATGTTTACGTAGACCTTAGAATCACTCTTCTTAAATATCTTCATTGTTTCTTCAAGAGTTCAAACTCTCTTGTTGATGTTTTCTTTATTGTCTTCCTTATTTTGAACGCTTGATTGAGCTACTTTTGCTGAGGCGTTAATCTTTCCCATCATGTCATTGTACATTCCATTCACCTTGAAATCTATAGCCATCGTATCCTTGTGAGCTGCTTCAACCTTAGAGTTCACCTCGTTGCCCTGAAAGATGAGTTCAATAATGTTTTGTCGACCTTTGATAACCCTTCTTCGATAGCCTTTTGGTTTAAAATAGACCCCTGCTCGGCTTCCTCCTCTTTGCTAAACGCTACTCTGATATTGATCACATTTTGAGGAACAGTTGAATTCGACATTTTGGAGTTGAGAGTCCACTTCTTCCATGTGTGACGTGATTTCTCCAAGTCTAAGCTCCATCTTCGAGCTTATCTCATCTATCCTTTTAATGAATTGGTCATGCATCATTCTTTGGTAATCCAAATACTCGCTGATCATGCCTTCCATTCTATGCTCGTGTGAGCTCATGTTGGCGAATTAGGTTACTAGAGGGCTCCTCCATGAGGCGGTTGGTACGATGGGCGGTAAGGGAGTGTTGGTGACGGGTAGTGAGGGGTTTGGGGAGTGTAGTGCGGTTGTTGGGGCTGGTAACGTGGCGGCGGCGGTGGCGGTGGTGATGATCGATGACGATGGTGGTGGTGGCGAAATCTAGGTTGTGGAGCAATGAGTGTGGTGGTGAGGTTAGAGTTTTCTTGGTTAAAATTCTCCATGATTGGTACCTGAAACAAAGTAAAAGAACTTAGTACTGATTTAGTCGAACCTCTTAATTGAAATCTAATGGTGATTGCTATATCCCCGACAACGGCGTCAAAAACTTGATGGGGTGTAAGTTTTACTCTAATAAAATCAATAAGATTGCAAGCGTACAATCAATCAATCGTAGTACTTACGGATAAAATCCACAAAGATAAAGAACCACACAATAGATTTATGGATTTCAAGATACGCTAAATCAAATATGGGGGTTTTGTTTTGGTAAACGATATGCAAATAATAATAATAAGGTTGTAAATATGATTTAGAAACATTGGGCGTTCACGGATTCGCAGGGATATATGTTCGAATTATTCACGACAAACTATGATAGACAATTCTTTTGAACATGAACTTAGCGGTGGTTATCTATACCGTCGTACGACAACTCTAGAATAGTGAGAATTAAACCGACTATCGTAATCCTTAGTTTATTCAAGCTACATGCATTAACTATCAAGTGTTCATTCAATGAAATGACTAGTAAACATTACACTCACTAAACATCTTTTTCGCTAGATCACAAACGAGCGGTTTGCACAATTGCGAATATCTAGAATCAGTTCTAGGTTATTTACTCCTGATATATCATGGTTTTTACCCGTTTTTGACTATGATTTAACCCGGTTTTATCGAGTCTTTCCGGTGTTTTTTAGTGTTTTAGAGTCTTTGCAGATTTGTGTACGTGTGGATCTTAATTGATGATTATGGAGCATTTTGGAGCATTGTGGAAAGAGGAGTTGAAGTCGCTAGGATGGAATTTCAATTGCCGTCAGATATTGGTGTCGATCGACACACATAACAAGTGTCGATCGACAGCCACGATGGTCACCTGTCATTCGACACACCATGCTGTCGAACGACATCCACTTTTCTGAAGCCGACATATTACGTTTAAAGAAAGGAAAATTGTCCGTTTCGGGCCAGAAGTTACCAAAAATCATTAGAAAAGCCCACCACGAGTTATAGCACTATAAATAGTTTACTTTTAGGTTTTTAGATCATTATCTTAGTTTTTATTGAACAAGTTTAGAGAGAGCTTTTGAGATATTTTAGGGAGACAAGTCTACTTTGTTCTTGAGATTCTTCGAACCCTCTGTACTTCTTCTTATTCTCTTTCTTTATGCAGTATTATTCAGTTATGATTTGCTTTGCTTCCATGTCTGAGTAGTTTGCTTGTTAGGTTTAGGGTTATTCGAATGGATTGAAGATGAATTGTTAGGTTAAACTCACTTGTTAGGATTATCTATTTGGTTCTTCACCTATATTGCTTTAACTCTGATTTAGGATTCGCGACCCTGAATTTGGATATCTTAGGTTGATAGATTGACACGAATGTGTAATTGATTAGCCTAAACTAGATCTTAGGTGAGCAAAATTACTTATTCGCAAAGAAATTTGGTTTAGGAATTTTGTGAACAAATTGGACTTGAATTTAAAGCTTGTTTAAATTGATTGAATTCGCAAAGAAATTTGGCTTTCTAGAGTTAATGCAAAATTAATTTTCGCAACGACTGTTGGTTAATTATATCTTAGTGTTCCAAGTTCAAGAACGGTTCTTAATTAAACCTTATTTTGTTTAAAATGCAATTCTGATTCATCTTGAGAATTACCTGAAAACCTAGCTTTTGTTTAATTGAATTTTAAGAAATCAACAATCTTGCCAGTTTCAAATTGCTTTTGGTTTTAGTCTACTTTATTTTGCTTAGCTCAATTCGAAGTCAATAATCATATTGTTTGATTTAACTCCTAGTGATTCGACCCCTTACTACAATTGATCTCTTAATTTGACAGAGTACCTCAGGGTAAATTTGAGCATATCAAATTTTGCTTGCCCTCAAGCAAACTAGAGACTAAGAATGAAGTCGAGGTTTGAAAATCACGGGAACTTACTTATCCTTGGGAACATTGCTTTCGCCTCCTTGACACTTTTGCTGCATATAAACAAAATACCTTTGCCGGTCACGAATCTCAACCATCATAGGTTGGGCTTCAAACCTTAACCTGCAAACCCGTCAGTTTCACATTCCCCTAACTGTCGCACACTTGATCGAAGTGATGATAGAATTCTCTCTAATGATATCAACCACGTAAAAGGCTAGGTATGATGTTAAAAGGCTTTTGGTGTTAAAGTGGAGCTAAAGTGTTTAGGGTTACCGGATTTTATTTGGTGGATGCATACATTATGCATAAACACAAGAGAGAGACCGGTCCAGTTGATGCCCACATTTTCTCATTCACATTGCACTCCCTCCTCCAAAACGTTATCAGGAACCAAACACCATCATACAATAAAACGTTCCACTATCCACATTCATCCTCTCCATTCCTTGGGATTTTCGTAGAAGGTAGAGACTTATAAAAATGATCATTCTCTTTTCCCTTACTAAATTTTTGAAATATTTATTTATATATATATATATTTTTTTTTTTTTTTTTTTTTTTTTTTTTGACTCTATGGGGGGAAATGATCTTACAAAGATGTTAGTCTCGAAAATTACTATTATTGTGCATGAAATCCCAAGGAATGCTTAGCATGGTTGCTCTTTGTAAAGTACTCTAACCAAATCCTCATCCTGTGCAATTTTGTGAATGAAAAACTGCGTCGGACCTTTTCTCTCCGGTGTTTATACACATACATGCACATAAGACAAAAGGGAAAGAAATCGCATGAGACTTGAACAAAAGGTTAAGGCTAGGGGTTGGGTACCAACTAAAAGTGAGCTGGCCATTCAGGATCAGCAAAGAGTGGAAAAGAGAATAAGGAGTCCTGAATGTTAGATCGATTACTGTCGTGATATCATCAAAGAGAATATAGCGAAATGGAGATCAAGTGTACTAGTCTGGAGTTTGATCTACTTCGTTTTGCAAGTCGCGATAAGAGGGGAACCTGTACTATCATCTGGTTTCGAATTTGCTCCATCCAAAGGCTTCGTCGTAACAGCTAAAAGTCGTAAATACTAAGCTTTGTTCTTAGGAAAGATCATTGTTCCCTACATTTTTACTCAATAAAAACAAATTTTTGACTCCAAAACAAAAAACAATGTTAGCAACTACCTCGAATTTCTGGGATCGTGGTTGTTATGGCTTATGTCGTTTGAGCAGTCTAAAGGAAACACGATCAAATAGCACAACACATAGTCTTAAGTAAAAAGTTTCACGAAATTGAAAGTCAAACTGAAGCAAAGGTCAAACTGACTCAAAAGGAAAGAAAATGACTCAAAGAAAAAGAAAAAGACTTACAAGTGGGTTGCCTCCCACCAAGCGCTTGTTTTTAGTCATTAGTTTGGCTGCGGATGATGTTCAGGCTGGAGGTGGATCTCTAAAGTGCACTCCCCTAGACTTGCAAGGAACAATACCAGGAAAGAACTTCATAGTATTGTTCAGTATCCCTTGGACAACTACCTCTTCCTTCTCTCTCAACTCCAAAGGAATGACAATTCTGAACTTAGAGAATGGTCTAGTTCTTTTGCGCTTCACTTTGGGGGCCTTTTTGCACTTGGAACTTACTGGAATGTTGACATCATGATGTGGAGTGGAAAGAACCAACTTGAGGATGTTTTGAACCTTCTTCGTCTCATTTCCAACATTAACATTCATACAAGAAGTCGATGTGACAAGAATTGAAGGATATAAGACATTCTTGTTGATGTTCGAGAAGGAGATTCGCTTATTAGGAAAATCCACCATTTCTCCCACTGTTGCTAGGACGGATAGGAATCAAAGGAGTAGTAAACGCATGAATGCCTAGGGTAGCTCCTCTCATCTTTGTGGCCCAATACTCACTATTCCAAATATCTGATAATAGTCAATCTCCGAAGAAGATGTAAGGCTTTAATCGCAAAAATAAAACTTTACAAAATTAAAGTAACTCAAAGGGAGTCATTACCAAGTATGTAACGAGCACGGCGAATACGGCAGTAGGAGAGATCGTCCCAGTGATAATTCCTTGCTCTTAACCTGTTGACCTCGTATCTCAAAGGCAAGTGCGCTAGAGAAGGAGTCGGGGGATGAGGAATCGCAAAACAAAATACAACACGAATTTGTTAAAAGAAGCATCATGTAAACCAAAGTGCTACATGCATGCAAGATTTATGAAAATCTACCCATCGAAAGATTTCATGGACTATGCTAAGTCCTAGTGGTATCCCAGACCGAAGCGTTATTGATCTTCACAAAGAAGTATCAGTTAATCCATTTGTCGATCTTACTTTTCAGTTCGATGAATTTTTATAGACAGAGTTTTAACCCTGTTTAACTACTACAAGTGCACTGTAAATGGTTGTAGTAATAAAGGTATCGAATCCACGAAGACCAAGTGTAACACAATATATCTTGTAAAGTAAAGTGAAGCTAGAAAAAAATGAAAATTGTTGTTGTGACGGAAATCGCAATTAAACTAGTGAGAAATTTAATAAGGAAAGTGTTACGCATTACTGATTTTCGCATGAAATCAGAGATCGTTAACCAAATAATTATTCAGGGAATAAATCAACTCAATCTTGAACTCTAACATAAATGTATAACTTATCCACTATCGTGGCACCAGACACAAGCATTAACGAATTGGTTTGATAAGTTCACAAATCGCCTTAACATCAGCTTTCGTTGGTTAAGGACGATTTTCTCACCTATGGTATATCAAGCAATCTATAACACTTTTGATGAATAGATTAAACCCTAAATCAGAGTTTAATTGATCAATTTAGTCTAAGCAATAAGAGCAACGATTGATGAAGATAATAAGAACACCTTTGGATTCATGAAATCCCTTGAAACCCTAAAACCTAAGTATGGATCTACTCAGACCATGGAGATAAAGAAACAACAAGGAGATGAAGAAAAACTCATGATCATATAATAAGAAATCCAAAGGGGTTCAGAAATCTTCTCAAAGATGTAGTAGAGTCAGAGATTCGTCTCCCCAAAGCTTACAAAACTCCAAAAGCAACAATAAGAATGAAAAAGAAAGCGTTTTCTAAAAAACTCTCTAAAAAGTCTAATTGATATGTTGAAACACGTTCTAGTCGAAATATTAGGCTAAACCAAGTCAAAATAAGAAAAACATCAAAATTTCAGGTCGATCCATCGGTGGAAAGTGCCTCAACAAATGCCAAACTTCTGACATTTCTGCACATTTGCTTCAATTCCTTACTCTTTTTCCTTATATACCATCCAAACATGTTATAACCTGAAAAGACTCTAAACACATAGAAAACACTCAAAAATCCATTGAAAACATTGGTTAGAATGCGTTAAAAAAGCAATACTTCAAATTTACATCCAGCCTTCGTGTTGTTGTAAAAACGGCCAGGGAACTGACTGATGGTACCGGGTTTAGTACCCATTACCATACCCGACTCCTATCCGATTCGACATGGAGCTATGGGAATCATCTTAGAGGAATGGGACAACGAGGATCCATTTAGATGTCTCGGCCTGTTAAGGAGCGGTTGCCGACCTAGGCAAATACAAGCAAATCGGAAGACTTCATTCGGATAAAAAGGAAATATTTAGAATTAGTTTACCTTCCTTTTATCTATTAGGAGATTTTCCATTTATCTTTTAAGGTTATTTTGACCAACTCTGTACTTGTATCAATACTTGATGTATTCCTCCAAAACGGAGACATCACCTTCAATAGAGAATTTTATACACATCTTTTCGCTTGATCTTTTCTTCATGATATTACTTTTACACCTAGTTCCTCTATTCTTTGGACCGATCTCGGATTGTTGCTCAATCCGGTATCACCAAATTGGCGCCGACTAAGGACACCGATTAGGTTTACTACGTAACTTTCACGGGAAGAGATTTTTGAAGATGTTCAGAGAAGAAACCCTAACTCCACCTGCTGAGAACGCAGCTCGAACGGAAAAGGATCTAGCCGACAGAAATGATCCTTATGAGGCGCTAAAAGCCTTAGAAAAGCAGAATCTAACTCCGGAGATCCCCATCGCTGAGAAAGATCATCAACCGGAGGCCCGAGCAGAGACTCCGGACCGCTAGGTAACCCTGATCACGGACACAGAACTTGATGTTCCTGTCGCGCTGAAATCGTTACAGAAAAAGTATGATAACCAGCAGAGCAACCACCAAAAGTTCCCTGAGGAGATGACTCTCTTCATGGAACGATCCGATCAGAACTCCCGGAACAGGACAACTCGAATCGATCGAAACCTGTTTCGAGCCGAGACAATGCCTAGAGTCTTATCAGTAGGAGGCCAACCTGTGACTCAAATCACACCACCTTCACGAAGCATGGAGGAAAGAGACGATGTGATAGCAGCCATGAAGGTGACCATCCATTTGATGAACTCAAGGATGCATCGCTTAGTAAGCTCGACACCCAAACTCGATAAAGTCCTTGAGGGAACGAAAAAGACCCCATTCACCACGCGAATTATAAATACTCCTGTCAAACCAAACGCTAAGATTCGGATTGCGCTCTACGAATGAAAGACCGATCCAACTCAGCATCTCACGGCGTTTAATATCGCTATGGGCCGAGCTCACTTCCCTTCCGAGGAAAAAGAGGCCGATTACTGTCAATTATTCGTAGAACACCTCGTTGGCGATGCACTGGCCTGGCTCTCTCAGCTCGATCAAAATTCAATCGATAACTTCCACTAGTTATCCACAGCTTTCTTGAAGCACTACTCGATGCACATTGAGAAGAAGACTTCAACCGCCAATCTCTGGTCTCTCCAACAGAAACCGGATGAGCCCTTGAGAAAATTCATGGGAGGTTCAAAGGAACTGTTTCCAAATTGGTTGTGGCAGACGATGCCACGATCGACGCGCTTCAAAAAGCGCTACTCTTAAAAAGTCCGTTTTGAAACGAACTAACTATCAACCGACCTACGACCTTAGAAGACGCATTACATAAAGCAGCGAGTTTTATGGAGTTGGAAGAGGATCAGCAGGAGGTAAAGAAAGGTGACAAATCAAGCCGCGGAAAGAAGGGATAGAGTTTTCAAATCAGCAATGACGCTGAAGAACCCGCGCAAAAGCAATGGCCCATGAATAACCGACCCATGGAGGAAGGCTGCACCCGGAATTAGTGTGACTTTCACCAAACGTCGGGACATTCAACGGCTCAGTGCCGTCACCTCTTGGATGTGCTGATGAAATGCTACCGAGCCGGGAGAGTTCCTGATATGGAATTTCAGAAGAATTTCCCCGAAAAATAATCTCGACAGAGCGGGAAGACGATCAGGGCAAGCCGAAGCGGCCGCCACCCAGAGTCAAATCCCTAAGCGGGACCGAGACGACTTGCATGGGGATAAAAATCCGTTTGCACCTTGGAAAAAGCTCTATATTATTATAGGCGCGCTTGAAGAATGTAACGATTCTGTAAGATCGATACATCAACACGAACGGAAGGCTAAAACCGCCAAGAGGTGGCCAGTACCAGCCGAGAAAGACCTTTTTGTTACATTAGAAGAGCAAGATACTAAGGGTCTGGATTGGCCCCATAACGATCCTCTAGTGATTCAACTCGTTATCAACGATTGCGAAGTATGTCCTGTAATGATTGACACCGGAAGCTCGGTAGACCTGATCTACCAAGACACCCTCAAAAGGATGGGAGTAACTCACGATGACATCAAGTTTGGGAGAAGACCACTGACCGGTTTTGCCAATGATATTACCTCGATAGTCGGTACGATCAAGCTTCCAGTCTATGTGGCCGGAGTTACTCACCTTATCAAGTTTGCTATTATGGATACACCCTCAGTCTACAATGCAATCCTGGGAACGCCTTGGCTGTATGCCATGAAAGCGGTGGCCTCAACTTATCATCAATGTGTCAAGGTCCATACTGCTAGCAGAACATACACGATCAAGGGTAACCAAAAGGAAGCTCGCAATTGCTTTGTCATTGAAAAGAAGAATCGACTCGAAGCCGAGTCCGACGGTCGCTTAAGAAATGGTGAGGTTGACGTTCCAAAGGAAAGGAGGTAAAGAAAACCCGAGCCTTGACAAAGATTCAAGCATGAAAGCCGATCTGATTACTTCATATCGTACAAAAAAAAACCACTCGTTATACACGAGCCCATACAAATGTATGAACTACGAGTGACTTGATTCCTCTTTGAAGATACGTAGGCAGCTCCTTGCAAAAGCGCAGTCACACCCCTAATAAAAACTTTAAGTTTTTAAAGAAAATAAACTTTTTCTAACTAATCCGACCCTTACCTTGCATGCCCTTATAAAAATCGGAATTTACCTTGTTCGGACTGTGATTGCTCACTTTGGTACATGGCTAGGTATCCGACATTCAACGTGCTTCTCATGAGTGCCGTGCTGAAATAAACCACAAACTTTAATAAGTCGGAGCCAGGTCCGCACCTCGCACTTAGGACAACCAAGTATATTACACGCCGGCTCTCGATCCCATATTGAATTTTCCTCCTAAGGCAAAAGTTTAGCTAATCAAAGCACTAGTCCTTTGCACTCTCAGACCCTAAACCGAGCCTGCCTCGTACCTAGGTACATATTCTAAAAATTGACACCGTGCTGGTAAGAAGGGGAGTCTTGGAGGAATCTTGCTTCTAATAAGCCGAATTGCATAGTTCGCAGCCACTAAAGAGTCTTCTGAAAGTACAGTAAAACCTCTATAAATTAATAATGTTGGGACCTTGAAAAATTATTATTTTAGAGAAATATTAACTTATCGATAAATTAATATTTATTTTAGAGAAATATTAACTTATCGATAAATTAATATCAAATGATGTTGTATTACGAAATTTAATGAATCAATTTGCAAAAATGACATGAAATTTTGATTAAAATTTTTGATTATCGCAACAGAGTGGATGATATTATCATAATTGACGAACGAATTAAAACGGTATACTATGTACAAAATTTAGAAGAAATCATGGTTATTATCCCTAGTGTCGATGGATACATTTAGAAAGAGTTATATATAAAGAATCAATTATTTTGCCTAGAATTTTACACAAGTTTATGGTAAAGACCGAGAAAACAATTATAAAAGTTTTTGATGTAATACGTAAACTTAAAGATAATGTCTAATGAGATTTTTATTTGTAAGTCAAAACAAAAATCACTAAAACCATTTTTAATGTATATATATCTATACATAATTATATATGATTATTAATTTATACTATTATTGGGACCATACTTTACATAGAAGTTTCAAAAAAATTATTATCTTATCATTTTATCGAATTTCGCTAATTTTTATATTGGCCCGACTCTGGACCGGAAGATTTTATTAATTTATGGTGATTATTAATTTATAGTGTATTAATTTACGGAGGTTCTACTGTAATTTTAGTGTTCAAGCCGAGCTTCATAACCCGCAATCAATTAAGGGTTCTTACGAAAGCAGACATTAAGCTTGGCATCACTTAAGCTTCTAAAGAAGCAAAACGTGATAATACAGTGTAGCTATGTGATTTGCATCAAAGTATTATGAAATAGATAAAGCCGATCTTTCGTAAGATCCCAAAAGAAAAGTATTATGAAATACTCAAAGCCGATCTCCCGTAAGATCGCAAAAGAAAAAGAAAAGTATTATGAAATACTTAAAGTCGATCTCCCGTAAGATCGCAAAAGAAAAATCAAAGTATTATGAAATACTTAAAGTTGATCTCCCATAAGATCGCAAGAGAAGAATCAAAGTATTATGAAATACTTGAAGCCGACCTGTTATAGGATCATAAAATTACACATAATAAGCCGATCTTCCGCAAAGATCGCAAGAAAAGAAAAACTTTTTAAGTATTACGAAATACTAAAAAGCCAATTTCCTAAAAAAGATTGTAAGAAAATGTTAATGCTTAAAAGTATTAGAAGCCCCGTCAACGTATTAAAACATTTATAAAATGGCAATGTTTTCAAAAGTAAATTAAACCCACAAAAGTGGGCATCTTGTTTAAAAACAAAATAAAATTACAAGCCACATGAGGCTTAAACTTGGTCGCCATCTTGTCTATCTTGAGATGGGAGAAACGGCTCGTGCTCGCTAATTCCTTCTGGAACTAGGGATGCAACGTCTCGAGGAGGAGCAACAGGAGGAGGCGGCGGAGTTGGGAACAATGTATCATCGCCGGGGGAGTCAACAGTGGAGGATTTGACCTGGGCGAGGTACTCTTTCTCTTCCTTCATGTAATTCTCAAGAAGACCAGGTGGAAGCTTATACTCAGCCTCTACCATCCTCTCCAAACTTATCCGGCCTCCGCGCCTGTAACAGAGTTGAGCATTTACCTCTTCTTGAGCGTGAAGAGTAACTAGATATGAACATACCCACTCTAAACAAGACGAATGTCTCGCACAGAACTTTCATTTTCGATCTCATCAGCTCGGCGGCGTGCCTCGTTACGCTCCTTCCTGAGATGATCCTCCGTAAGGCTCGACTCCTCCAGAGTGGCTCGATGTTTAGCCATCTTGTCTTAAGCCGCCTCGAGATGTGCATCTCTTTTCTTCACCTATTCCTTCAGCCTCTGTTTCTCCTCCTGTAAAGCACTAGCCTGGTCAAATAGGTCATTGAGGCTCTGTTGATTCTCAGAAGCAATTGCTTCCCAACTATCGGCTCTATGCATGTGACAGCCGACCTCCTGCCATGCTACATCCACATCGGAACGAGATGCAAGAGTCTTAATCCTATCTTCTCGTCTTTGCACTTTGGCTTCATACGCCCCGATGATGCGGTTACCGGTACTGATCACCTGTAAAAAGCAAGAGAAAAGCTAGGGATGGGCTAGAAAGAGCCAAACGTTTAAAGCAAAGGATGACTTACGCTAATGATGTCTAAGGCCCAATCAAAGAACATGAGTTTGGAGATCAATAATCTGTCCGGATTAGGAAGGCTGACTCCGACGCCGCCGATAAGAGATATTAGCGTAGCTTTGTGATGCGGGGCAGAGTTGCAAAAAGGCAAAACCGGATCAACGTGAGGAAATGTCCATTGACAAGTACGCTTTCTCTTTGAAAGAGAACACTCGGACGAAAGCTCCGAAGCGGATCTGGTCAACGGAGTGAGAGAGGGAACACGGGAAGAGGAGGTTGAGATACATCAACAACTGTTTGAACAGCTGAATACGGGGGGATCGCCAAGCTGCCAGGATTGACAGGAGAAGGAGCAGGAGGTGTAACACCCAAACTTTGAGTAACGGGGGCTTCGGACGGAAAAACTTTACAAGTTCCACCGATCCGGAAGGCTGGAATCCTCCCTACTTTGAGGTTGGCTTTATCTTTAGCCGCTATCCTCCTCTTCTCTGTCTTTTTATTGATGGCATCGACTTGCCCTTTTCCTTTTGAGCGGGAAGCATCACCAGGACCCTTTGGCTCGTTAGACTCGCCAGGGATCGACCCCCAAGCTTACGCGTCATCGGCCCTTTCCATATCGGCCGCATCGGTTGCAGAAGAAATCTTTTAAGAACCATTTCTAACAGATGAGTTCTCTTCCTGATTTGGAAGAGGGATGCCTTCAGTATTATCCTCAAAGTCTAGGATAATTACAATGGCAGACAGATCGGCCGTGACCTCGACATCCGACATGTTAGACACCTCGGAGAGTCTCCTAGACTTCCTTAAACGGATCGGGATCAAAGGAACATTGAATGCAGGGATACCAAGGGTAGCTCCTCTCATCTCTGCAGCCTAGTATTCGCTATTCCACATATGTGAAAGCAGTAAACATCCGGAGTGATATCAGACTTTTAAAGTCACAAAATTAGAAAACTTTATGAAATTAAAGAAACTCGCTGAGAGTCATTACCAAGTCTGCCACGAGCGGTACGAATGCGGTTGTAGGACAGATCGTCCCAGCGATGATTTCCTGCCCTAATTTTGTTGAAAGCCAAATCCGCAAGAGGAGGAGCCGGAGGATGAGGAACTACAAAACGGAATACAACACGAATGTGTTAGAAAAAGCATCGTGAACGCCGAAGTGGTACATTCATGCAAGATTTATGAAAATCTACCAATGAGAAGGATTCCACCGACTATGATAAGTCCTAGTGGTATCCCAGACCGAAGCGTCATTAATCTTCACAAAGAAGTATCGGTCAAACCATATGCCGATCTTGTTTTCAGCTCGATGAATTTACATCCAGCCTTCATGCTGTTATAAAAAAGACCAGGGAACTGACCCTCCTTCCTCACAAAAATATGTTCATAATTTTCGATGGAAAAGTTAATGCCGAGCTCGGCACCAAGTACTACCAGTGCCACAAGATTGCATGTCCCGGCCATCGTCATCTATGAGAAATTGATGTTCTTATTCTTGTCATACGTTACAAAGACATAAGGCAACGGGGACCACATGAAACAATCGACAAACATATGTTCGTGGAGGCAAATGTAACCCGTAGGACAATCCCATGGACGTTCATGGGATCAGGGGCCAGGAATTCTAATTCTTCTAACATACGACAAACCCTCCTCATCGAGTCCAACGACCTTTCATCTAATAGCGAAGGAGAGATATTGTAAATATCAAAATGAGAAGCAAGGATCTCCCGAATGGCTTGTTCCCGAGCGACCTGTTCTTGGCCGATCTATTTATCTCCCGCACGACCACTCGTACCGAAAAACGGAGTTGAAGCCTTAAGATTCACACTGATTTGCTCTGAAGTGTTAGCATGATTCGGCGCGAATCTTGATATCTACGCTTCGACCTCTGTTGAAAAGGAAGTAGGGTCAAAATTGACTAGAGAAGTCTCATGGTTGACATCGAGACTGGTGGTTCTTTCCAAAGAGAAAGAAGGAGATAAAGATTTAAAAGTCTTTGTCATGATTCAGATCGAAGTCGCACAAAGAAAAGATAAACCCTAAATGCATAAGAGTAAGGAAAAGTGATGAGAGAGAAGGTAGAAAGAAGATTTTACTTTGTTCAGATGACGAATAAATAAGGAAAATCCAAGAGTCAAAAGATCTAGCATTTATACTCTAAGGCGCGAAACTCTAGGGTATTCATTAAACCTTGGCGGCAGACGCGAGCGAACCAAGGCGTCTCTTTAGTGTCCTTTAAAAAACAAGCGGTCCAGAGCGTGCCACGTGCAAAGGTGAAGCGACGTGTCGAATCAAGATCTGAGTTGGGCAAATCTTCCATAGTACGCTTCGGCGAGTATTACGTCCGGCCGAGCTTACTGACGTAATACTCGCCGAACTCGGGGAGTGGACTAGTTGGTGGTACCGGGTTTAGTACCCATTACCATACCCAACTCCTATCCGATCCGACATGGAGCTTCGGGAAGCATCTTGGAGGAATGGGCCAGCGGGGATCCATTTAGGCGTCTCGGCCCGTTAATGAGCGTTGGCCGACATAGGCAAATACAAGCAAATTAGAAGACTTAGCTCGGATAAAAAGAAATACTAAGAACTAGTATAACTTTATTTTATCTTTTAGGAAATTTTCCATTTATCTTTTAAGGTTATTTGGACCGACTTTGTACTTGTAAAAATACTTGATGTATTCCTCCCAAAACTGGGACATCGCCTTCAATAGAGAATTCTATATACATATATACATTTTTTCGCTTGATCTTTTCTTCGTGATATTACCTTTAAACCTAGTTCCTCTATTCTTTGGACCGATCTCAGATTGTTACTGAATCCGGTATCACCACTGACCCTCCTTCATCACCGAGATATGTTCATACTTTTCAACGAAAAAGTTGATATTGAGCTCGGCGCCAAGCACCATAAGTGCCACGAGATTACATATCCTGGCCATCGTCATATGCGAGAAGCATAAGTTCATGTTCTCGCAATACCTTACGAAGACATAAGGCAACAAGAACCACATGAAACAATCCACAAACATGTGCTCGTGAAGACAGATGTAACCCGCTGGACAATCCCATGGACGTTCATGAGGTTAAGGACTAGGAATTCTAATTCTTCCGACATACGGCATACCTTTCTCATCGCCTCCAATGACTTCTCACTTGATAACGAACGGGAGATATTATAAATCTAAAACTGAGATGCAACAATCTCTTGGACGACCTGTTCTTGAACGACATGTTCTTGACCAAAATTGAAATATCTAGATCTCACCTCCTTGCCCCGAAATGGTAGCACCGGTCGGTGCTAATCTCGACAAAGATACTTTAGCCTCCGTCGCAAAACAAATAGGGCCAACAGTGACCAGAGAAGTGTCGGTGTTAAAGCCAGGACTAGTTGTTCTTCCCGAAGAGAAGGAAGAAGACGAAACGTACTATGGAAGATTGGTCTTTGAGATGATGAGTTGAATACGACATTTAAAACCAGACACTACAAGAAAATAGTTTATTTGTGACTCTACTTTGAGACTGATTTTGGAGTCACACAAATTTGAGACTCTTTTACGACTGATGAGTGACTAATCTGCGACCAGGAAATTTATAGTTGCAAGTCTGTCACAAATTTGAGTCTCCGGTATGGATTAGTTTACGAGTCCTTATTTAGTGACTATTGTATGATCGTTAACTGGTAGTCGCACAACAGAAGCCAATTTGAGATTCAATAGCGACAGCCTATTGTTAGTATCAGAGTCGCAACTTAGTCGCAAAAGTGGGACTCATATATGATTACTTTTGGTCGTGGCAACAACGATGTCGGCAACTTAAAATGATGTTGATCAACTACAAAATCAGATCGAACACATTATAAATTCACCTACCTAATATCTTACCCACTTCATCTAATTCTTTACCTAATTTGTCGATGGAGTCACAAATCAGTAGCAACAGAGTCACAAATTTGAGACTCCTTTTCCCGGTTCGCAAATGAGTGGCAAACAATGTTGCCTATATATACAACGAACCCTTCAACCATTTTCACAAAACATTACTCTTTCATTACCAAAAAAACGTTATTAAAAAAAGTATGTGAGAAACAAAAAAATTGAGAGAAAAAATATGTAGAATTCGTCCCGAGAGTGGATGTACAACCAGATCGATCCTGATTGAAAATACAAACACACTTCACATGTGGATCACACATTGACGGGAAAGCAAAATGCTTCAAATTTTGGGTTTCAAAAGTTTAGGGTATAGGATTTTCAATTTTCAGTCACATATAAGTGTCAATAGAGTTAAAAATATGAGACTCCGTTGACTACTCCATTTGCATGTCACTAATTTGTAACTAATTAGCAACTCCTAGTATTTGTTTTGGAAATTTAACACATTAATTCATGTTCAAAGATTTTATTTTCGGTATTGCATAGATTGAAACTCAAGCTTATTATCATTCCACTATTTACACATCATAAAATTATATTAAATTTACATTTTTCAAAAAACCTCAAATGGTATCTATAATATGTTTTAAGTTAAAGTACATAGTATTTCGATCAAATATTTGTATTTTAAGGTTGTTTCATCCAAATTTGAGTTTGTAAGTTGCGGTTTACTCTATACAATCAAACATTCACTTCATATGTCGGCTACATTCTGATTGGAAAGCAATATGCTTCAAATTTTGGGGTTTAAATGTTTAGGGTTTAGGGTTATGAATTTTCAGTCACAAACGAGTCTCAAAAGTGTTACCGGTTTGGGACTACGTTGCAACTACTCCTTAAGCATGTGACAGATTTGTGACTAAGTAGCAACTCTCAGTATTTGTTTTATACATTTAACACATGAAATTCACGTTTAAAAATTTTATTTTGTGGTTTTGCATAGATATAAACTCAATCTTATTATCATTTCACTATTTACGCATCATAAAATTGTATTTCATATGAAATGCAATTTTTCCAAAAACTTCACTTCATAGTTAAAGTACAGAGTATTTTAATCAAATATTTGTATTTTAAGGTTGTTTCATCAAAATTTGAGTTTGTAAGTTGTACTGTACTTTATATAATCAAACATACACTTCATATGTCGATCACATATTGATTGGAAAACATTTTCCATAGAAAATTTGGAGTTTAAATGTTTGGGGTTTAAATGTTTAGGGTTTAGGGTTTTCAATTTTCAGTCACACTTGAGTTTCAAAAGAGTTGCAAATTTGTGACTCTTTAGCCAACGTCGAATCTTGTACACTCCTTCGCCGAGAACTTGCAAACACTGCCGAAGTTCGACCAAGAGGTAAAAACCCTATGAAGCTATACGTCTTAAGCTCTTAAACTATATGGTAATTAATCTTTAACTCTTTTCATTGCATATATTATAAACTAAATGTTCTATTGGTGTTTGACTGCCTAAGTATGAATGTATAAATGTTCGATTGGTATTGAGTTGGTGATTTCTGAACCCGTTTGCAGGTTTTTAACTATGGCAGATTTTATTTATTAGATACATTAAGTATGTTGCTTGTATGTATGCATTATAAACATGTTTCCATTTGATATAGATATATTAAAAATTTCTCCGATATACAACATGGTTTTATGAAACGCACTGTATCGCAGCAATGGTAACGGTCATTTTTTGAAAATTCAATGACCACGCTCGCTGGAATTAGACATTTCCGGGCAGGGCTAGGGTTAGGACAGTGTGCGAGGACAGCACATGATCTTTTCGCTTCCAACTTTTCTGGTGTTAGAGAGCATATTGGCATAGTGGGACACCGAAACCTATTTATAGCGACCCTCTGGGAGGAGCAGCTTGTTAGGATGGCTCAGATCATGGGATCCACCTGCACAAGGAGTGAGGCAGCAAATCGGATCAGATCCTTGGAGCTGGGATTGAGATCCCTGGAAATGAGATTGAGATCTCTCCCCATCTTGATAGGTTTCTTTTTTGGTAACTTTCCATGGCAATTTCCCCTCTTAATCAAGAATCCCGGAATCAGATCTCTAGGATTGGATTTGGGACTAATCCCCGGCTTGATAATCTCTGATTTTGGTAACTGCCAATCTAAAAACTTGATCAATGGTCCTGATTTACCCCATGTCATTATGAGACGATCGCCTATATTGGGATGGAAACCCTATGATCGTCCCTGTATTATTGATAGATAAAACACAATACTTAGATTGAAATAGAATAAGAAGATGTAAACCTCTCAAAATCAATGACAAATACACATTATTGGTCACAAATCCGAGACTTACAAGTTCTCAAGGTCACTCCTTTTACAAGATGATCCAAATGATAAAAAACAACAAAGGCTAAACGCCCCACTTAATAGTACTCCTCCTTGACCACATGACGTGGCTCTCTCTTGTCATCTCTGCGATAACGGCTCCTTCAGGTACTCTTGGAGATAAGATCCCCTGACGTGTCCTCTTCCTTTCTAGATGCTTCCACACTTGCCTTGGGCCTTAAGGCCTTTGTTCCCTTCTTCCTCCTATATTGAAATAGCAGCGGTGGCTTGTCATTCACTCTATCATTACTTCCCCCTTTAAAATCGACCTTGTCCTCAAGGTCGAACTCAGGAAACTGGTTTTCGATCACGCCCTTCCATTCCCAAGTGCAGTCTTCCTCTGGTAATCCCTTCCACTGAATCAGCATTTCCTCTTGACCTGAGTCCTTGTTCACCCTCATTCCTCGAATGCACTCTGGTTCAGCTTCCAACACTCCTTCCTCAGTCAATTGTGGTGGTATGGTCACTGGAGTTAACCCGCTTCCCAACGCCGCCTTGAGCTGAGATACATGGAAAGTGTGGTGTATCTTTACAGACGGTGGGAACTTCAGCTTATAAGCCACTGGTCCCACCCTTGCTTCCACCTCGTATGGTCCATAGAACCTTGCTGCCAGCTTCTCATTAGTCCTTCTGGCCAGAGTTTTCTGTCTGTATGGCCTTACCTTTAAGAAGACCATGTCCCCCACTGCAAACTCAACCTCTCTACGATGACCATCCGCCTGTTGCTTCATCTGTTGTTGGGTCTTGAGGAGTTGCTGCTGCATGATGAACAACATTTCATCTCTCTCCATCAGTTGCTTTTCCAAAGTAGCATTGTCCATAGACCCATTCTCATATTGAACCAAGGTTGGGGGATCTCTCCCATACACTGCCTTGAAGGGTGTCATGTTGATTGCCTTATGATGGGATGTGTTGTAGCTGAATTCTGCCCAATTTAAGTAGCTACTCCACTTCTTTAGTTGCTCACTGCAGTAGCACCGCAGGTAGGTCTCCATTCCCCTGTTGGTCACTTCTGTCTGCCCATCACTCTGTGGGTGATACGCAGTGCTGAAACACAGGTTGGTGCCCACCAAACGGAACAAATCCTTCCAGAACCTTCCAGTAAAAACTGTGTCTCTGTCTGACACGATAGTCCTCGGATACCCATGTAGCCTTACCACTTCCTTGATGAATGTCCCTGCCACATCTGCGCCTCCAAAAGGGTGACTCATTTTGATGAAATGAGCATATTTGGTTAACCTTTCAACTACCACCATCACCACATTGAAGCCCTCTGACTTTGGAAGTCCCTCCACAAAGTCCTCCCACACCTGCTTTGGTATTGGCAGAGGCTGGAGTAATCCTGCTGGTGTCAAAGTGGAGTATTTGTGGCGCTGGCAGACTTGGCAAGCAGCCACATAGCTCTTAATCTCAGACATCATCTTATCCCAGTAAAACACCGCACTAATCCCTTTTTGTGTCTTCACTACCCCTCCATGACCTCCCATTTTGCCATCGTGGAATTCCTTCAATATCAAGCTGATCAGTTTGGAATTCTGAGGCAACACCATCCTGCCTTTCCTCAGGAGTCTTCCCTGTACCACCGAGTAGTCTGGATGTTTTGCAGGGCTATCCCGTACTGACAGCTTCAGCTTACTCAATTCTTCATCCTTATCCACCTCTGATTCGATCTCTGATAGTTGTATGGCTATTGGCATAGATAGGGCAAAGAGTTGGGGTCCCTCTACTCTGGATAAAGCGTCTGCTGCCTTATTCTCCATCCCTGGTTTGTATTGGATATCAAAATCAAACCCAAGGATCTTTGTTAGCCATTTATGGTATTCCATATTCACTTCCCTTTGCTCGAGCAGGAATTTAAGGCTTTTCTGGTCTGTTCTGACCAAGAACTTGCGTCCCAACAGATAGTGTCTCCATTTCCGTATAGCAAACACTATAGCCATCAACTCACGCTCGTAGACAGACTTGAGCCTCTGTCTCTCTGTTAGGGCTTGACTGAAGTATGCTATGGGCTGCTGCTGCTGCATCAACACTGCCCCTAGCCCTATTCCAGATGCGTCGGACTCCACCACGAACTGTACTGAGAAATCCACAAGTGCTAGTACTGGCACTGTGGACATGGCTATCTTCAAGGATTTGAAAGCTTCTTCTGCTGCAGGTGACCACTTGAACTGATCCTTCTTTAAGAGAGCTGTCAAGGGTCTTGCGATCTCTCCATACTTCTTTACGAACTTCCTGTAGTACCCAGTGAGGCCTAGGAAACCCCTGAGAGCCTTGATATTTCCAGGGCTGGGCCATTCCACCATAGCCTGGACCTTTGCTGGGTCTGCTGCCACTCCCTTGGCTGAAATAACATGCCCCAGGTACTCTATTTCCACTCTGCCAAACTCACACTTCTTTCTGTTCGCAACCAACTGATTTTCTGCTAGGGCCTTTAGTACCAACCTGAGGTGCTCTTGGTGTTCTACTTCTGTCTTACTATAGATGAGTATGTCATCGAAGAAGACCAGCACAAACCGTCTCAAAAATTTCCTAAACACTTCATTCATTAGGGATTGGAAGGTACCTGGTGCGTTGGTGAGTCCAAAAGGCATCACCAGGAATTCATAATGCCCATCATGCGTGCGGAATGCAGTCTTAGGCACATCCTCTGCCTTGACCCGAATCTGATGATACCCAGCACGTAAATCCAGCTTCGAAAAGATCACTGAGCCATGTAGTTCATCCAATAGCTGGTCGATCATTGGTATTGGGTAACTATCTCCCACTGTCACCTTGTTAAGTGCCCTGTAATCCACACAAAACCTCCAACTACCGTCTTTCTTTTTAACCAACAGCACTGGACTCGAGAAAGGGCTGTTACTTTCCTTGGTGATACCTGCTGCCAGCATCGTTGCCACTTGCCTTTCTAGTTCTTCTCTTTGAGCCTGTGGATACCTAAAGGGTCTGACACACACCGGGGACGCTTCCTGCTTCAAGGTTATTTCATGTTCCTTGCCCCTGGATGGTGGCAGCCCTCTAGGTTCCTCAAAAACTCCTGTGAACTCCGCCAAGACTGTACTCAATGCTTCAGGTACTGGTTTTTCGGATCTCGGATTCTGCGCCTGCAGTCCCCCGTACTCCACGATCACTCCCTGACCTTCCTGATCTAGTGCCTTCCATAACCCCTTAAGCGTAACTGGTGAGCAACAAATACTTGGATCTCCCTGCAACTCGACTTCTTTGCCTTCGACCATGAAAGCTATCTTCTGAAGCTTCCAGTTGCATCGCATATCTCCTAGTGATCCTAACCACTGAATGCCCAAGATGACGTCTGCACTCCCCAATTCCAATGGCAGGAAAGGAGCTACCACTACGAGGCCTTGTAAGTGCAGCTCCACATCCTTGCAGACTCCACGGCCTTGAACTGTTAACCCTGTACCGGTAACCACCCCGTACCCCTTTGTTTCTGTCGCTGTCAACCCTAGTTTGACCACCATCTTTTCCGATACGAAGTTATGAGATGCTCCACTGTCAATCATCACAATTACTGGCTCGTCTCTAATTGAACCCCTCAGCTTCACCGTTCGTGGCGAAGATATCCCCACCATCGAATTGAGGGATAGCTCGGCTACTTCTGCTGTATCAAGGATCGCCTCGATTTTCTCCTCGCCCCCTTCGTCTTCCCATTCGATTTCGCTGCCATCGTCTTGTACGATTAGTACCGCGTACTCCTTGTGTGGGCATTGCGAACGGGAATGGCCCTTCTCGTCGCATCGGAAGCACATACCCTCCGCCTTGCGCCACTCTATCTCCGCCTGAGTCAACTTCCGATACGGCGGCATCACTCGATTCATACGATTGGGATTTCTATTGTCGATACGCTGCGTATTGACCCCTTTGTTTGCTCCAATGGTGGTAATGGGCTTGGTGGCAGCGAGGCCTGCTAAGGGTTTCTGACCTGTACCGCTTGATGGGCCTGTACTTTTACTCAAGCCCAATCGTCCTCCTTTGTTACCCTCGCCGCCGTAGTACCGCGGTGGTTGAGCCGAGACTTTGGTCCACTCCGCCACTTGCTTTGCCTTGTCCATCATTTGAGTCAAGCTTTTTGGCGCAAAGGTTTGAACTCGAGTTCTTATCTCCGGCTGCAGACCATTCATGAATGTCCACTCCAATATGAACTCCGGCACGTCCTGCGCGTTGGTAGCCAGTCCGATGAAGTCGCGACAGTACTCCCTCACCGTTCCTTCTTGTCGCAACATCAACAGACGCTGTCCCGCGTTCAGATCTCCACTTCCGACGAAGTTTTCGAGTATCCTTTGTTTCAGCTGGTCCCAACTCGAAAATGGTCTCCGATGTTTCTCCCACTTGTACCATTTCAGAGCATCTTCGCTGAAGCATACCCTCACCTCCTGTAACTTTTGTCCATCGGTTAGCTCTCCCAAATCGAAGTACTGTTCGACCCTTGAGATCCAGTCTTCCGCTTGTTCTCCGTTGAAAACTGGAAGGTCCAGCCTTTGAGTTATCGGTGCTCGTCGTTCTTCAGGCATGGTCCACGGCGGTTGGGGAGCCGGGCTATACCCAAGTACTCGACTTGTGTTACCAAACAGGGGAGGTGAAACCTCCAGGACTCCTTTCCCTTCCCGTTGTGGTATCACGGTGTCATCAGAAGCCACTCCGGCTTAAGCTGCTACTGACGCCATGGCTTGGGACGGTGTTTGTCCTGTACCACTCACTAGTAACTGCTCAATTCGGTCCAACTTCTGCATCTGTTTCTGAACATCCTTCATCTGATTCTGTAAGTCCTCCACCGAGATTTCCAATTCTGATTTGATGGAACCGCTCGATTCTTGACCCTCCGTCTGATTTTTGGTTGTTGGAAGCATGGTTTGTTGATCGAAACAGGGCTCTGATGCCAATTTGATAGATAAAACACAATACTTAGATTAAAATAGAATAAGAAGATGTAAACCTCTCAAAATCAATGACAAATACACATTATTGGTCACAAATCCGAGACTTACAAGTTCTCAAGGTCACTCCTTTTACAAGATGATCCAAATGATAAAAAACAACAAAGGCTAAACGCCCCACTTAATAGTACTCCTCCTTGACCACGCACATGGCTTGTACGTTCCTTATGACGTGGCTCTCTCTTGTCATCTCTGCGATAACGGCTCCTTCAGGTACTCTTGGAGATAAGATCCCGTGACGTGTCCTCTTCCTTTCTAGATGCTTCCACACTTGCCTTGGGCCTTAAGGCCTTTGTTCCCTTCTTCCTCCTATATTGAAATAGGAGCGGTGGCTTGTCATTCACTCTATCAATTATATATTCCTGTCCACAAGGAACCTTGCAATCACACGCTTTTAGCTTGACATCTCTTAACACTCAAGTTCTCTTTCGATCTCGGCTTACCAAAAATTTGACGATGACTTTCTTCGGCAAATTGGTTTCCGCGGACCGGGACACCAAGAAGGAAAAGCCACTCAACTCCCACCAATTGATAAAACGCAAGTGCTAAAGCGCTTTGACCATACCTTGGTGGGACGTCCTCTGCTCGGCGAAGTCTAAGAGCATAAGCTCGCAGCGTTGGTAAGGTTCTTACCCACGATTTGGAGGTGTGAGGACCGGGTCCAGGGACTGTAAATGGGTGATGGGCGTGTCCATTTCAGGTTCCAGAGGGAGGAGGACCTCCAAGTGGTAATGGATAACAGGCCATACCACTATGATGGGTCGATGATTGCGCTGGAGCGTTGGGTTCCAACGGTGCGTCGAGATTTCCCGAGCACCAGTCCCTTCTGGATTGTTATCACGGGTTTGCCTGATTATCACCTTGAAGAGGAGACTGTGCAGAGCATTGGAGAAGACCTAGGGGAGTTTGATATGGTTGATGTGACCGAACCTACACTAAGGGTGCGAGTGACTTTGGTTTGTAACTCGCCACTCGTGTTCCGGAGAGAAACCGATGATCCAGGCCAGATCTGTGTTCTGGAATTCCAATATTAGAAGCTTCAAAAACGGTGTACTTGATGCTTTCAAATGACTCATGAAGCACTATCCTATCCAGAACATCCCCGCGAGCCCCAGCAACAAAGACAGAACCGCCGTGAACCCTCTCAGAGAAGAGATGTTGACAAGATGCGAGGCAGGCAGAGAAGTGGTAGAGACGAGAGAGGGGAATCCATAGCCCCAACGAGGAATACGTACGGGAGGAAGGGACAAACGGATGGTGCAGTGGAATCGTCGACCAGGCCGAAACCGGTTCACCGGGATATATTGGCGGAGCTTGAGACGAGTCTGGTCAAACTTGCGTCAGGCAAAGTCTCCACCAAAGAGTGGGTCAAGAAGTCCTTTGGGCGAGAGGAGACGAGCGGAGGAAGCCCCGAGACGAACCGTGGTGATAACCGGAGATCGTTGCATAAGGAGGCCAAGCAAGCCAAGACGAGAGCTCCGTGTTATCAGGAAACTGTCGAGGAGGCGGCAATAAACAATGATATTGAAACGCAGAATACGAGATGGGCTGGGCTGACCAAAGCCATACGGAAGAGAAGTCGCCGACGATACCGATGAACCACCACGATGCCTTACATCCGGTGGCTAGGGTTTCTTCCTTTTCAGAGATGGAGGACCCAAAGGGAGAAATATCAACTGATGGGCCTGATAATATTGAGGCCCAACAGGATGAGGAGAATTATGAGGTGTTGGATCAAGACCTTGAATTCCAAGCAATGGGCGAGAATTTTCACTTAAGCACAGCATAATTAATCTCACCACTTAAAGGGCTGGTGGGTAAAGCCCATAAGCCACGGAGGACAACCCAGCGGATTACTAGAGCACTCAAAGTCAAGAAGAAGATGGAGCACAGTCCGTTTCTGGGTAACCGCATCCGCAAACACATGGCCTTAGCTAATTTGGAATCATATCATGGTTCAACAGTTTTGGCAAGTGTGTCGATCCCGTCATTCTCGAAGACGGGCCTTGATGAAGGGGAAACTTCAAAGGAATTCACAAACCCGGTGGTTGAAGAGAAACCACCGGCAGGCAAATAAAATGATTATGAGTTGGAACTGTCAGGGAGTTGGAAGTTTTTTGGCAGTTCGTCGATTGCGTGAATTTCGTAAGAGGTTTTCCCGGGGATTCTCTTTCTTATGGAAACTAAATGCGATCATCAGTTTATTCAAGATTTACAAGTTGAGTTTGGTTATGATTTTATTTTTATTGTTGACCCATGTGGTTGTAGTGGCGGATTAGCCGTTATGGTGAAGTCTGAATTTCGTATTCAAGTTCTTTTTTCAAATAAAAATATTATCGATGTAATGGCTACCATTCATGGCAATAAAGTTTTTATGTCGTTTGTTTACGATGAAGCTGTTATAGCAAATAGAGGGGCTGTCTCGGAACGCCTCACCCGAATTAATTCCACACGTTTTGAACCCTGGTTTAT
Source organism: Arabis alpina (assembly GCA_900128785.1). Classification (NCBI taxonomy): domain Eukaryota; kingdom Viridiplantae; phylum Streptophyta; class Magnoliopsida; order Brassicales; family Brassicaceae; genus Arabis; species Arabis alpina. The sequence continues at coordinate 15,638,621 of LT669794.1, read as the reverse complement.
GACTGGATATTTTAATGAGATCACGTGGCATCACAAAAAAACAGGAGGTCGGCGGAGACCAGATAACTCCTTCCTAGAGTTTAATCTCATGCATCAAAGTTGTGGAATGGTAGACTTCCGTACTTGGAAAACTATCTATCTTGGGTGGGAAGACGAGGTACTAATGTCATTTGATGCCGATTGGATCGGTCGATGGGGAATGAGGGATGGTATGAGCTTTTCTCACACTCACGAATGGAATATCTACGGTTCATGGGGTCGGATCACCGGCCAATTTTGACATATATCAATAACCGGCGAATGGTGGGTACCAAACAATTCCGGTTTGATAAGAGATGGCTATCCAAATCAGATTTTGAAGATGTGGTCAGAACAGGATGGGCGAATGGAAGAACCGAAACAGAGCCCACTCTGGGGGATAGGATTACCAATTGTCGTAAGACTATATCCCGTTGGCGGAAACAGGACTAGATCATTCCTGCAAAGGAGATTGAGGCTTTGAAGAACCGTCTAGAAGAGGCACAAAGTAGTGATAGTGTTTCTACCGAAGAGATTGCGACGCTACAGGAACAACTATGCACAGCCTTGAGCGAAGAGGAAATTTATTGGCAACAAAAGAGTAGGGTAACCTGGTATCAAGAAGGTGACCAAAACACCAAATTTTTCCAAGCCTCTACGAAGCTTTGTCGGGCCCTCAATAAGATTATTTGGATTGAAACTGAGGAAGGAGTATGGATTGAGAAAGAGGAGGAAATTGAGAGGACATCGACACATTACTTTGCTGAGATGTTCTCTTCCTCTACAATTTCTGATCTTGAAGTGTCGCTAGCATACCTCTAGGGCAGTGTCATCTCGGAGATGAATGAGATTCTCACGCGAGAGGTAACAACCTCGGATGTGAAGACGGCAGTCTTTGCAATCCACCCGGAAAAGGCACCAGGGCCGGATGGAATGACGCCCTTGTTTAATCAGAAGTTCTGGCACATACTAGGTCATCAGGTAGTGGAGATGGTCCAGAAATTCATGAATACGGGATTTCTGGAGCCCAAAAGTAATGAGGTTAATATTTGTTTGATCCTGAAATCGGAGAGACCGCGAGTGATGAAGGAGTTCAGACCCATCAGTCTATGTAACGTAAGTTATAAGATTATCTCTAAGGTACTTTGTCAAAGGATTAGATGATTCTTACCTAGGCTGGTGTCTGAAACTCAATCTACTTTTGTGGTCGAGAGGAAGATCACGGACAATATCCTGCTTGCGCAAGAGGTGTTCCATGCTCTAACAACTACGGTGGCCAAACGAGACTGTATGGCTATCAAGACGGATATGAGCAAAGCATATGACGGGGTGGAGTGGAGGTTTTTCGAAGCCCTAATGCAAAAAATAAGTTTTGCAGATAAATGAATATCCTGGATTATGATATGTGTTAACTCTGTATCCTACAGTATTCTCCTGAATGGTGAGCCAAGGGGAAGTATAACTCCGACCCGTGAACTAAGGCAGGGAGACCCACTTTCCCTATATTTGTTCATCCTTTGTACAGAGGTTCTCATTGCTAATCTTAAAAAGGCGGAAGCAAATGGAGGTATCTCCGGCATTAAGATCGCCTCAGCCTCACCAGCACTGACACACCTCATATTTGCTTATGATAGCCTTTTCTTCTCTAAGGCGACGGTGGAACAATGTGACAACATTCTCAAGGTCCTCGAGATCTATGGGAATGCGTCAGGACAACGCGTAAATTTCGAGAAATTGGCCATTACCTTTGGCAAGCAGGTACCCGACACGTGTCGAGCTGAATTGAAAACGAAGTTAAATATCTACACGGATGGAGGATCCGGAAAGTATTTAGGTGTTCTGGAACAACTACACGGATCGATAGTGGAAGTTTTTGCGTATGTCCAGGATCGTTTAAACCAACGGATAAATGGGTGGACAGCCAAATTCCTTTCTAAAGGAGGGAAAGTAATTATGATTAAGTCAGTGGCGCAGGCCTTGCCAAACTATGTGATGTCCACTTTCCTTTTACCGAAGAGCTTGCTCCGGAAGTTGGCAAGTGCGGTTTCTAAGTTCTGGTGGCAGACAAAACAAAACTCCAAAGGAATGCACTGGATCACTTGGAAGAGGATGTGTCTCCCTAAGAATGCGGGGGGTATTGGTTTCAAGTCTTACGAAGAGTTCAATCAGACCTTACTAGCTAAGCAGCTCTGGCGACTACACCAATACCCCAACTCGCTTGTGGCAAGGGTTTTGAAAGGAAAGTACTTTTGTTATTCCCACCCTTTTGAAGCTAGGAACACAACCGGCCTTTGTATGGGTGGCGAAGTCTTTACAATGCGAAGCCTCTACTGGAAAAAGGTATACGACGTACAATACGTTCCGACGCTCAATTGTGGTTCTAGACGGATAGATAGATCCCTGATAAACACCCGCGGCAAGTACGGGGTATCATACCGGCCATAAACCGGAATCTGCGTGTGGTGGATTTTATTGACCCTAGGACTCGCCAGTGGAATCTGAAGAGACTCCGTGCTTGTGTCACCCCAGAAGACGTCAATATGATCTTGTCGTTGAGACCGTCACAAGGTAGAGCAATGGACGGGTATTGTTGGCACTTTACCAACTTTGGAATGTATACAGTTCGTTTGGGGTACGAGATTGCTAGGCAGGAGTTGGACGCAGACCTACAATTCGCCTTGCAACAACCATCCTTGATCTCTCTCAATGAGAAAGTCTGGAAGATAAAAATTTCTAATAAAATTCGCCACTTTTTATGGCAAGCCCTCTCTGGCGCTGTAGCGTTAATGAATGCTTGGCCCATTGGCACCTACAGCAAGACCGTAGTTGTCCACGATGTGGAAATGAGGAAGAGACTATCAATCATGTCCTCTTTACATGCTCGCGAGCGCGACAATGTTGGGCCCTGTCGAATATCCCTAACCCACTGTCGATTTTCCCATCGGAAAACTTATGGGGAAATATGGATTATTTGTTTTCCCGCATACCGAATCGGGCAGAATTGGAGGACTCTGTTTGATGCTTTCCTTGGATAATCTGGTATTGCAAAGCACGAAATGACAAAGTTTTCAATAACATGGATAGAACACCACATACAACGTTTGAGATAGCAAAGAAGGAGGCTATTGAATGGCTATTAGCGAAAGAGGCTATACAATCTAGGTCTACCCCTACGATAACCATGTCTACCCCTACGGAGACCATGAATGAGATTTTCTGCTATTTCATTGATGGTTCGTAGAAGGCAGAGGACGGTACGAGCAGGGTGGGGTGGATTCTGCAACTACAGGATGAGTCGATAGATCTACCGGGAACAAGAGGGATACGACGTGTGGTTTCACCCCTTCATGCAGAGCATTGTCTTCTGTGGGCTATGGAGTGCCTATGGAAACAAAAACAGTTTTGTACAGCTTTCTCCACAGATTCAACAGAACTGGTAAGCATGATTGCAGATCTCGAAAATTGGCCCCGGTTCAAACCGGAATTGGTTGAACTGCAAGAGCTACGTGTTTCTTTTCCGGATTTTACTCTCAAGTATTGTCCTCGGGAAAAGAATGAAAAGGCGGACAACTCACAAGGAACACTCGTCTCGGTAATGCAATTTTTCCTACATAAGCACTTTGATCCCTTATTGGTTCACAGATATTGATGTATTTATGTAGTCGATAAGTGTATAAGTGCGTTCGTGACAAAAAAAAAGATAAAATGAGGATGTTGTTTATATGAACTTGGTTCATGCTCTACTAATGCATCATTCATTTGTTGACCATATTGTATATGTGTGTACATGACCAAATGAATTGTATATGTGTAGAGATGACTAAGTGCATCGTTATATGTGGTTGGATAGTAAATTTTAGCATAAGTCTTGTGTTATGAAACTCTATTCTCTTACCGTAAGGCAACCTTGAAGTTGAGCCATGTCTTTATATTTGTGTACTAGGTTCAACAGAGACAACATGAGACATATGAGAAGCAACTAGCGGAAGTTATGTCCCTTGAAGTTGGTGAAGGTCCAATGGGTTTAGAGAATTCAACTTAACGGACCTTTACTAATGAGGACAAGAATGAAATTTTTCTCAAGGTATTTCCTTTGTCTTCTGCTTTCATCTACTTGTACTTTGTCAATTACTTTTTGGTGCTTCACGTTTTGAAAGTGCTAATGGACATTGGTTCTTAATGTTGTTGGTTAAGATTCATGTTGGAAATCATTCTTTCTCATATCACTAATCTTTCTGTTTTGGTTTTCAAGCAATGGTTCTGTTTCATTATGATTTGGTTGTGAATGTTTCTGATAAATGTAGTTTGTTTTAGCTTCTTCTAAACCTACTCATCTTCTTGTTTTTTTTCTTCTAGTGTGTTGGGGTCAGATCTCACCCCGACTGAGATCATCAAGAAAATGGCTAAGTGTCAGAGGTGTGCGTGTGCAAGTCTTTGTGGTGACATGCGCATCTCTCTGTGATGACGCGTTCATCTCTCTGTGGTGACGTGCAAAACCTCTCCGTAGACTTGCACAACTCTCAGCAGACGCGCGCAGCTCTCTGCGGACGCGCGCAGCTCTCTGCGGACGTGCGCAGCTCTCTGCGAACGTGCGCAGCTCTCTGCGAACGTGCACAGCTCTCTGGAACGACGTCTACTGTCTTCTGGGACAAGCACTGTCTTGTGGGACGAGCACTGTCTTCTAGGACGAGAACTGTTTTCTCGGACGAGCACTGCATGTTTCTAAGATGACGTCTGTCTGTCTCGGGGATGACCTCTGTCTTCGGGACGACGCCTATTTTCGGACGATGACTATAACACTCCACTAACAGTTCAAGTCAGCTCCTTCATTTCACTTTACTACAAAGAACTGGGCCGAGCTCATAGGACCCAAGCCCAGGAGATGACGAGCTGGAAGTCCCAGGACGACGTGGTAGCAAGATAAAGACGAGTTGGGCCGACCTTTGATACATCTAGCCTCCAATTGGTTCTAGGTGACTTCTCAGCTCTAGGCCCAAGACGACGACGAGGTCAGAACCCTAAGCGGCGTCGACTACGCAAAAAGGAAATGCCAAAGAATTAGGAAGCCTTCCTTATCTCTTTAGAAATAGGCCTAGTCAACTTAAGAATTATATAAATATATATTGTACACCTCTTTCAAAGGCATCCGCAGTTCAATTCACATACGCTTATACGCAAACATCAATAAAGAACTACTTCCTCTTTTATCCTTGTTAATGTGTTTTCACCTTAGAATTCTCTATTCCTATTAAAACCCTTAACAAGTTTATTGTGTAGGTTCTACCACACACAATTGGCGCCGACTAAGGGGACCAAAAGACTTTCCGACACAATGAAACCACGTTACGCATCAGATCTAAGAAGATGGTCAACGAACCTGAAAAATCAAACGAGTCTTCGCCGCGCCGAGAAGACCACGAGAGGGAGGACGCTGCTACAAACCCTACTGCGAACCTAGAATCCTTAATCGAGGTTAAGAAGATGTTCGAGATGCTCCTCGCTCATAGAAGGACCACGAAGCCGCGACGATCGATTCGGCGATTCAGACCTCATACCCTCAACTTCTCAACGCCGCGCGCTAAGCCGAGAACTCGAGGAGACTTACCACCGCCGACGTTGCTGCGGACTGGAGACAGAACCCCCGAACGCGTCGACGTCCGGAGAAACAAAAATCCTTCACCATCGCGAGAAAGAGCTTGTGCACAGGAAGAAGGTGATAATGTAACACCCGCATCCCGGACTATGAATCCAGACGCAAGTGTTAGACAAAATTGGTATCTTCATTACTCAAAAATTTCTCGATTACATTGTATGGTAAATTACAACATATGGGTACTAGATTCACAACGCCTTGGGAAAGTCTTCCTCCATTGCCTGCTGCTCCCTCCTGCCTTGCCGTCCTATGGTCCACCTGACCGGATGTCCTATCCTACGCACTGGTAAGGGGGTGAGTATTGAATACTCAGTAAGACGGTCTATTCCGTCTCACAACCTAATACTACCTAGACTACCCTAAACCCTTACAACCTCCACATGGTACCCCTTGTACCGCGGGTCAATTGTACCTCAATCTCAACCTCAACCTCAACCTCAACCTCAACTCCGGTGAACCCTAGGCCAGCTCCTGGCTCCCTAGACCTTCTATCACGGCGAGCCCTAAGCCAGCCCTCGGCTCCTTCGGCACTCGAACCTCTTGGTAAGCATCTGCTTACCAATACTCCTCTAGACACCAAGGCTGCCTTGCAGCACATGGCGCTAATATCCGGGGTGGCATCTAGAGATCATCGGCGTCCCGACTCCCTCCTAGATGCCTACGGTTGGTACTAGGGATTATCAGCTCCCTGACCGTCTCCTAGTACCGCAATCCTAGTCAGCCCGTCGACTGACTCCTCACCGGTTCTTCCAGCGAACAACTGGACGCTGGGTCTTCGTGCCATCTTTCAGGCCAAACACAAACAAGGTGGAACGCATGCCCATACATACGTCCCTACCGGTTTAACATGCTTTTAACTAGTTTATCCTAAGGTTCACAATCAAGCTATCTACTCCGTTTTAATCCTAGTCCATTATACCTCTACGTTCTCAAGCAATAGCCGAAGCATTTCAAGCAATACATTTTGCCCCGTATGGTGGGCCCCAGGTAAGCATGGCTATCCCAATACGTTACCCATGACACATCTATGGCCATACGGTGACCGTCCCTGCAGAAATACAAACATAAAACTATCCGTTAATTGTGGAAGACTCGCGGTCCGGCCTTGCCCATCACTGGCCTCAGTGTTCCCGCGGCCTTGCCTCTAACACTGGAGTCGTGTGCGGCTGTACGAGTTTGCTAAGCCTCCTTAGCGCTCTTCTTGTTGGCCTGCACCGTATAGACTTCCTACCAGGTTGACTAAGGCGTAGCCGTACAACTATCGAGTTGGCCGGCCACTACATGTCCGGCCTATAGCATTCTCTAATAGTCTACCGAGTCCAACAAACAAGCGAACCATCGAGTATCCTTACGGCCTTGCGGCGGTAACTCTACCATAGCTCTATTTTACGGTTCAATGATCGGTTAGTATCAGACCTTTCAGTCCGCCACGCTAATCCTCACATTTGGCCCACTGGCTCTCTTTTCAGAGTATAGCCGGCCTATGCATTATCTACTCTCCTAAACTACATGCGGTGCGAGTCGGAGCTAGGCATGATCCTGCCATGACTAGCCTCCAGTCTGCCAAACAACGAGTCACTCTTGGGCCGGCTTATGCCGAGCCAAGTTTCCTCGAGATACAATAAGTACCTCCCCGAGGCACGTTCCTCTAGGTTACCCGGGCCCTGTCAAGGCGTCATCGTGCCCTCTAGAGGCGTCAACGGTACCTCGTACCGATGCCCTTGTCGAGGCGTCTCTGATACCCTTGTCGAGGCGTCTCCGATGCCCTCTCGAGGCGTCACTGAGGCCTACCGTTGGTACCCTAGCGTGCTGTCATCGAGGCACCCCGAGGCCATACTGATGCCAGCACTAGGCGTACCGATGTTGCCGGTTCATGTACGGATCCTTGATCCGTACACGGATGCTACCGGTGCCAGGCACGGATCACCATCCGTACCAGGCTACTACTACTACTACTACTACTACCCTATTCTACCCTACCCAAACTACAAAGACTACCGTATGGAAAACTATAAAGGAGAAGAATAGAAAAGGGAGTATTAGGTACGGATCGCGCCTTACCTTATACCGTTGCTCCTTAGGTGGGGTGCCGAGTTCCTTCTCGAGCTCCTCCTTTTCTCTTCCTCTTAAGCGTGTATCTTTGGCTCTAGAGAGAAGAGAAATATTTTGGTGTGTAAATAATGAGCTCCCTAGCTCTCTATTTATACTACACCAAAAACCCTAAGGAGAATATCCACTTTCCTTATTTTTCTCCACTTTCCTTATTCTTCTCCACCTCCTTACTACATGGGCCGAAAGCCCATTTCTCTTTCTTTCCTTCCATTTCTAGCCCTCTCGATCGTCCTGCGTGCCTTAGTTACCATTCCTAAGGTCCGCACCTCTTTTTGCCTCTAAGTTTTTCCCAAAGGTCCCCTCTCGGGTTTGGGATGTTACAGATAACCCTCGCGAAACGGGTGATCGTGATGCACCAACGAGAAGGACTCGACCGCGTAGCCAATAAGACGTAGACGCGAAGTACGTCTGATACCTTGCTTCCGAAGAGGAGGATTCCTTCGAGGCCGAACCATCTGGGTTTGACCGAGAACGTAGGGCGCTACTCGAAGCACACAAGGCCGAGATGGCCGAGATGCGAGCACAAAAGGAGCAAACGTTCTCCAACATGAAGTCACAAATGTACCATACCGCTGGAAAAGCACTGGATGTCAACCGCGTACGCCAAGAGGCACGCAACACACCTTTCACTGAACGCATCTCAAGGATAAAAATCTCGGACCCTGGTAGAATCAAGGTTCAGTTCTACGAGGGAACCACCGATCCCCAAAATCACCTCCTAGCCTTCGAAGTGGCCATGGGGAGAGCGAACTTCAGAGAACATGAAAAGGATGTCGGCTATTGCAAGATGTTCGTAGAGAGCCTAAAAGGACATGTACTCCACTGGTTCTACCGACATAAGAAGAACTCGATCAACAGTTTCTACCAGCATTCAGAGATGTTCGTAACTCATTACAGCATATTCGCAGAACGTAGGGTCTAAGACGCGGGACTGTGGACTACGCGACAAGGCGAAAACGAAAGTTTACGAGAGTTCATGGCAAGATTCAGGAGTATGCTCTCAAAGGTAGAAGGGGTAACCAGCGATTCTGCTCTAGCGGCCTTAAAAGAAACGCTCTGATGCCCATCGGCTTTTTGGCAAGAGATGATGGTAAATGAACCGACTATTATCCAAGATGCTCTCCATCGCTCCGCCGACTACGCCAGAGTCAAAGATGAGATCCTAGCAAAGACTTAAAAGACTGGAAAAAGTAAGCAGACAACCGAGTCGGCCATCCCTGCTTTGAAGAAGAACAATCCTGGTTTCGTTTCGCACGAAGAAGGATTCACAGGAACTCGCAACTACCAATTCGAGTTCGAGAGCTACAACATGTGTACCATAAGACCAAGCACCGACGATGGAATAACTTATTGTGAGTACCACTGTGCCTCCGAACATTCCACCACATACTGTCCTACATTGGTACAAAAACTTGCTACCAAGTTGGTAGTTGGAACACTCAAAGGCGACTTTAGTCTCGCGGATTTCGAGATGGAGGAAAGCACGTAGTAACTTGAGCATTACAAAATATGAACTACGAGGTGGCTTGATCTCTGCAAAGGGTACGTAGGCAGCTCTTCTTCAGAGGAGTTCAGCTGCCTCCTTCCTTAAAGAGGAGGGGGAGTGGGTGCGTATACACATATACTCCCATTCATTTGAAATGCGATATTTTGCAAACTTTTAAGTCGTAACACAACCAACATCTCAATCACATCCTTTACGAATTACTCAATGTCTTGACTAAACAGACGAGTCCATCTTCCACCGTCGCTGCTGGCCACAGCGACGATCTTTCATACAACACTCTGCAGATTTTACAATAACATCTATCATCGGATAAGCGCGCTATACAAATATTAATGAGTCATTATATGAGCGGATGTGTTCAAGAGAAACATATCCGTAAACCCAAATGATCATTCAAATAACCCAACAACATCGTTGATAAACAACAGCTGTCAATGCTCATTATAGGAGTGGATGTGTTCAAGAGAAACATATCAGTAAACCCAAATGATAATTCGAAAACCCAACAACATCGTTGGTAAAAAGCAGCTGCCAATGCTCGTTATATGACCATACATGTTCAAAGAGCAGCACATCCGTAAACCTAAACGATCATTCTGAAAACCCAGCAACAAGTTGGTAGAAACAAATGAGTTCATTCACGGAGCTCACGACTGCGAACCGAAGTGATCATTCTGAAAACCCAACAACGTTGGTAAAAACATGTATATGTTCATTCTCGGAGCAGACGTGTTCAGACAGCAGCACGTCTGTAAAACAAAATGATCACTCCAAAACCTAACAACATCGTTGGTAAAAAACAAACAACAAATAAAGTCTCCTCGGCATAAGTAAGATAGGTCCCTTCTCGTCATCAACAAACTCTGAGCAAACCAATCTTGCCGAGATCTCAACCTCGTTGGCACAAGTCAGTGGACAGCTCGGGAAGGATCTTGGTACTGAACAAAAATAAAATCTGGTGCTCACGATACAAACGATGACCTCGCAAAGCCTAACACTTCAAGCCGAGCTCAACGTTGGAAAAAGTCTCCTCGGCAATTTCTTTCTAAATCAACGTCGGCGTCAAAGCACTATCATAGACAAATCCACCTCGGCGGTGAGCTCTTAAAGTGGGGAGGTCTCCACTTGACGACTCTCCTACTATTGATTCAAACCTTGTCACCTTCGTTGTGCAAAGATGGGGACGTCGGCACGGAGCTATATCACCAAATTCGGTCTTGGAAAGTTGACCTCGGCACCGAGGTGACAACGGCGACTGCAATATAACCGGAGGAGACGATAATAGTTCCTTAAATGCAATTTTTTACTAAGTAAGAAAATCATTACAGAAGTGAAAACGCAACAAACGAGACACGCCTAACTCAACATAAACTAACACATGTGGGAGATCGGCAAGAAGAAACTCCGCGAGTTTTTATAAAACACAAGTCTTTGCTGAGCTAAGCATTAGCACAAACATGAAAGCTCAGTAACATCGCTAGGTCGGCCAAACATAGTTTTACGATCTTGTCTCGTCAACACAAATTGAGTAAGAACAACACATTTTCTTAGAACCTCATTCTCACCTATGACTTTGTTTACCTCGGCACTATCATAAATGATGTGAGTAGCTCTCTACGGACGTGCGTAGCTCTCTACAGACGTGCGGAGCTCTTTGCAAACGTGCGTAGATCTCTGGAACGACGTCTGCTGTCTTCTGGCACAAGCACTGTCTTGTGGGATGAGCACTGCATGTTTCTGGGATGACGTTTGTCTGTCTCTGGGATGACCTCTGTCTTCGGGATGACGCCTGCTTGCATGTGAGACGATGTATCTAGTCATTGCCATTTTTGGACGATGACTACAACTTTCCACTAACACTTAAAGTCAGCTCCTTCATTTCACTTCACTACAACGAACTGGGCCGAGCTCATAGGACCCAAGCCCAGGAGATTACGAGATAGAAGTCCCAGGACGACGTGGCACCAAGATAAAGACGAGTTGGGCCGACCTTTGATACATCTAGCCTCCAATTGGTTCTAGATGACTTCTCAGCTCTAGGTCCAAGACGACGACGAGGTCAGAACCCTAAGCGGCGCCGACTACGCAAAAAGGAAATCCCGAAGAATTAGGAAGCCTTCTCTTTAGAAATAGGCCTAGCCAACTTAAGAATTATATAAATATATATTGTACGCCTCTTTCAAAAGCATCCGCAATTTAATTCACATATGCTTATACGCAAACATCAATATAGAACTACTTCCTCTTTTATCTTTGTTTACATGTTTTCACCTTAGAATTCTCTATTCCTCTTAAAACCCTTGACAAGTTTATTGTGTAGGTTCTATCACTCACATAGTGCACTGAAACAAATCAAAAGGGGAATGCTTTTGGGCTCGGACAATTGCGTGAGCTAGTGAGCAAAGGTAAAAGAAAATTATGGTATGAAAGCTCTTCTTCTTCATCAGCTTACATCGCTCAATCTGAAGAGCCTGCCCTAGAAACTCAAGCAGCCACTACACCTCCAGCTCCACCACCCATTACACCAGCCCCCGCACATGGCAGCTCACCCATCAGCTCACCTCGCACCCAACCATAAGCACTTGGTTGTTTTATTTACGGTCTTCTCTGTTGCACACTGAAAATCTTTTTACTATATTTTTGGACAAATTGTGTGCTATGTTTCTTTTGTTTCTATCCATCATTTGTATGAACAAATAATATGTTTCGATACTTTTGGAAACATATTGGTTGTATCAAATTTCTTTGTTCTCTTTTTAATATTTTTTGTATTTGACAATTAGCTTTATAAATTCGGAAAATATATAAATAAGATTTCTAGATATATATATATATATAATTACAAACAGAGTCGCAACTTAGGTTGCATGGAAACTCCATCCAAGGAGGGTTTCCCGTTTCGGAAACGTTTCGAAATCGAAACGCGATGGAAACGCGAGGAAACGCGGTGGAAACGCGTTTCCTAAAAATATTTATTTGGAAACACATTGGAAACGCGAGTTTCCACTTTGGAAACGTGACTCTTCATTTTGGAAACGCGATTTATGATTTTTTAAAAGAAATTAAGTAAATATTCTAAAAATATATGGATTTATTTGTTATTTAATAAGTTTAAAAACATATTATGAAGCACTCATATTATTTTTCTTCTATAATCGTTCATTAAGATAACTTAAAATGAAGATGATAGTCTAAATATTTGAATTTGAATGTTATTTGTTTAATTTTTAGTTAAGCTATTTAATATTTATGTATTGAATTTTTGTTATTTCAAATACTTTTTAATATGGTTTTGATTTTTAATAATTTTTGTATCATGATAATATTAAGTATGGTATGAAAGCTCTTCTTCTTCATCACCATTGTAGTCTTTAATACGTTGCAATTTTACGACTTCACGTTAGTCACATAATCGTCTACAATTTACGACTACAAGACACATTCACAAATTAGTCGCCAATACGTCCTAGTCACTAAGGCCCTGTTATTTATCCTATCGCGCGACAGAGATGTGCGACCATAATTTTCACCGTCACGTCTTCATTTTCAGCGATCAGCGACACTTTTCGGCGACATCTATTTGTTACTAAAGTTGTCGCAGGTGTCGCTGATTTTTTTTTGCGACAGTTTTTTTTGTCACCGCGTTTCCCAAATCAACGCCGACATCATACTCTCCACAGTCTTGCGTGTCAAGCAATCTATTTATAAAGCTATTATTGGTCACTATTTATTGTCGCCGGCGACATCAAAAAGAACAAGGCCTAATTAGTCTCTCTAGTGCGACTATTGAAGAGAATCTCAAACAAGTCGTATATTTACGATATGCTTATTAAATCACATTGGAGTCTCTAATCAGTGATCACTCTGCGACTCATTTAATTTGCGACTAACAATTAACGACACCTGATATTGGTTGCAACGGAGTCTCTAATTCATATTTTTGGGACTGATTTGAGACTCCAATCAGAGTCTCTCTTGCTTTGTTTTCTTGTAGTGAGAGAAAGGTTATTTGAGTGGTTTGTGATGCCATTTGGCCTCTCTAATGCACTTAGTACATTCATGAGAGTCATGAATCAAGCGTTGGGTCCTTTTATTGGGTGTTGTGTTGTGGTTTATTTCGACGACATATTGATCTTTAGCTCCTCCCTTTCATCTCATCTTTCCGATTTACATGGGGTCTTGAATGTTTTGCTTCGAGAAAAATGTTTTCCTGCAACAAAAAAAATGTGCATTTGGTGTCTCACATGTATTATTTATGGGTTATGTTGTGTCCCAACGTGGTCTTGAGGTTGATCCGACAAAGGTGAAAGCCATTAAATCTTGGCCTACGCCTTGTTCAATTACGGATGTGACAAGTTTTCATGACCTTGCTTCCTTTTATCGTCACTTCGTCCACCAGATTAGCACTATTATGGCTTCCATAACTGATTGTATGAAAGCCTCATCAAACACACAAATCACACAGCAAACAAAAAAGCTCAACAGCCATAAATCAGACGTGTGTCGATCGTCACTACCACTAGGTGTTGATCGACACATTGGTCCAGTGTCGGTCGACACACCTCACTGGTGTCGATCGACACTCCACAGACCAAGTGCATGTGTCGATCGACACACCCTCTAGGTGTCAATCGACACACTCTCTAGGTGTCAATCGACACACTCCCTCGGGCACCTGTGTCGATAGACACTCACTCAGAACCAACCGGCCTCAAGCCGAAACACGCGTGTGTCGATCGACACACCTCACTTGTGTCGATCGACACTCCTCCCAATTTCTCAAAATTGATTCACGGGTGTTACAATTCTCTCCCACTAAACCTGGATTCGTCCTCGAATCCCCGAAACATAGCCATCATAGTCACTGTAATGACCCTCTCTTAAGGGTAAACCGCGCTCGAGGAAAGACTCGATGCAAGGTACAGATCAGTCCATTAGTCCCTTGGATTTTGGCCAAAACCTAGCCAAGCACCTCGATGACTAAGCTACTTGCTTAGTTACTCGGTGACTAAGCTGTGTGCTAGGGTGCTTGGTGAGTAAGCTGCCTGCCTGGGTGCTTGGTGAGTAAGCTGCCTGCCTGGGTGCTTGGTGACTCACCAAGCAAACCCACGGGGGAAGCAAGCTCAAGTAGGAGGTGCCTACGAAACCCTTGGCCGAAGCAATGACAAGCAGCTGCAAGCTTGTCCATTGCCACATGTTGCGGCAGGAAGTTTCCTCGGTGGATCCGTTTCCGCCTAGTGTCCAGCTGCTTCACCAGCTTGGCCGAGCCTATATAAACAAGGCCTTGGACCTTGTTTTATCCATAGAAACTCGCAGCCTTATACTGAACAAATCAGTCCGTAATCTTTAACCACCGCGAACCTTTGTCCGAACCTTTCTAAACCACCGCGAACCTTTGTCCGAACCAAAATCTTGTCCGATCACCTTGATCAGTTCAGTTTATCCGAGTGATACTCTGTCCGATCAGTCCGAAATCTTTAGCCACCGCGAACCGTTCTAGAGCAATTTCGGGAAAAACTTAGGGTAAGTTTCTTGATCCAAATCTTGTCTTGTTCGACTTGATTTTTCGTGTTGATCTTGAATCTGACCTTAGTTTCTTGATCCGATGGCCGGATCCATCTCAAACTCTTAGGGATCAGTTTTGGTTTGATTCCAGACAATCACCGAAGACCTTGAAACCATTCTGTTCCGATCTAGGTAATGTCCGAATAATTTCCATAAGTTCCTTAAGAAAACTCTAAGTGTTGCCTTAGTAATGTTCGTGTGATCAAATGGGACAGATCATCACTCCGAAAGATCATCAGTTTGATCGTAAGGCAGCCGAGAGTAGGATTCATTGAGTGAATCGAATCGCATACTTTCACCAAGTAATCGGTGAGTTCTTTGGTTATGTTTGTTGTTTTACTGCAAACAATTGAGTGGGTTTCGTGTTTGCTTGCTTGATCATTTGAATTTATAATCGTAGAGGTTCAAGCACGAAATCTAGAATTTTGCTAAGTATTGTTGAATATTATTTGGTTGAGGTTCATGTTGCGTTGTTAAGTATTTTCCTAAGTGAAGAAAATACTTAATGAATGCTAAGTATGAATCATGCGTTGTTAAGTATTTTCCTAAGTGAAGAAAATACTTAATGAATGCTAAGTATGAATTTTATAAGTTTACTCGTAACCTATGTGTTAGTAAAACTTATAAAAACTATTGAACGTGGTGAGATATTCCCTTTGGCCGTATTTTGACCGATAAAGATTTCGGTTAAGTACACGAGGACACGGAGAGACGGGATTGCAGCCTGGGGCCGTGTCATGCATGACGATGCATATTCTAGATGTGGTTTCCTTATGTTTAAGGCCACAGGAATGATTAAGGATTCTAGGTCTTTAGCCTTTGTGGTTATGGACCGAGGGATGCCTTTGGTTACATGTGATGGGAATAGTCTACACGTAGGCCTTATGAATTAAAATGTTAACAACCGATCGTTGATTGCTTTGCTTGCTTGTGTGTTGATTGTTATTTTGGGTTTGGATGGGAAATGAAATTGTTTAGGGAAACCCTAGACTCACTGAGCAATTAGTGCTCACGACTCAACTTGTTTTGCAGGTAACCTTTAGCGGGTAGACCTTTGGGGAGCACACGAAGGAACGTTAGGATAATCAGTGGTAGATTGTTTCGCCTTTTAGTAAATGATTGGTATTTATTATGTACATGATCATTTTGGAGTATTAGACTCGTAACGTTTATACTTTGTAAACCGTTGGAAATCTTATGTAAAAGATATATAAAAGTAAGTTTTTAAAATATCTCGGGTTTCATAAGATATTAGTCCTTGTCCGGACGAACAAACCATCGGGTATGTCTCGGGTTGGCAAGCCTTGAGGTGTATCCGACGGGGGTGAACACTTGGGAGTCTAGTCTAGGGATTTTGGATGTGTTCCGGGAACCTCTGAACGGATGCCCGAGCGTTCATCAGTGGCGCTCCGGTTTAGATAATGAACGGGGGCGTTACAGTCACCCCTCAAGCTCTCAGTGCCTCGTACCAATCCACCTCAGTCCGCGCAATCCTGACGGTGTTCGGTACCAACCATCTCCATACCCCTCAAACCTTCAAGACACATAGTCACATCTGTCAAAGTAGAGCTATGCACCTCTGACCGAAACTACCTCCCAAGGTCTCAACATGGTTCCCCCAACCCGGAATACCATCACAAACATGATCATCACAGATCATCTGGACCATCCATCACACCGGATGTCCCTGCAGAGTCTCTCCGGAACTAGACAATTCTACCCACTTTAAAACTTCTATTCCGAGATTCTCTAAACCCATAACCACACCATAACCATTAGAGTTCCACCGAAATTGGCAAGTTCTACTCACTATTAAACTTCCATTTTGAGGTTCTCTAACCACATACACATGACCCAAAGTCAAAACATAAGAAATACTCATCTTATTAATCTGGACAAATATCATAATCATTACAACTCAAATGAAAATACATAATCCAAAACCACAATCCTCACCACACATGGTGACTACAACACAAACCGAAACTGGAAACCATAAAAAAAAAACAAGTTCGCTCTTCGGCTAGCTTCTCAAACCACTTCTTGAACTTCGTTTTCATCTTCGCCTCTGGTTCCCAAGTCTCCTCCTGAATACCGTCACAGTCCCACAAGACTCTCAACAACGATACTCTCTTCCGGCGCAGAACCTTGATACTCATCTCAAGGATCCTCGCCGGCCTCATCCCAACAGTCAGATTAGGCTGAAGATCTGTAGGAATCGTCACTACTACCTCCTGAGATGTATGCAAACATCTCTTGAGCTTCGAAACATGAAACACATCATGGAACTTCTCCATAGTCAGAGGCAGCTCCAACCGATAAGCAACTGGTCCCACACGTTCCACAACCCGGAACGGACCCATGTACCTCGTACTCAGCTTATCCTCATATATGGACCTGTTCAGATCCCGCATCATAGCCATCTTGAGATACACTCGATCTTTGACTGCAAACTCTAACTTCATTCTCCTCTTATCAGCATAACTTTTTTGCCGATCTTGAGCTTCTTCCATGTTCAGCTTCACAACCTGGATCTTCTCCGTCGTCTCCTGGAAAAAAATCAGCACCATAAATGCTCCTCTCCCCTACTTGGGTAAAACATAGAGGTGTACGACATGGCCTCCCATACAACGCCTCAAAAGGAGCCATACCAATACTCGCCTAATAACAGTTATTACAGGCAAACTCCACCAAACTCAAGTGATCCGACCAATGACCACCCCAATCCAGCACACACATCCTCAACAGATCCTCAAGTGTCTGAATCGTCCTTTCGGACTGCCCATCCATCTGAGGATGATTAGTTGTACTCATATGCACCTTAGTGCCCATCTCAGCCTGAAAAGCTCTCCAAAACACTGAAGCAAACCTCGGATCTCTATCCGACACAATGCTCGCTGGCACTCCATGCAATCTCACAGTCTCCTTCACATACTTCTTAGCCAAAACCTCACTCCGTCGGTCTTCTTAATGGCCAGAAAATGTGCTGGTCAGTCAATGAACAATCACCAAAATGGCATCACAAGTCTGAAAAACCGGCAATTCTACCACGAAATCCATGGTAATCATGTCCCACTTCCACTCTGCAATGGGTAAACTCTACAACAAACCACTCGGAACCTGATGCTCAGCCTTTACTAGCTGACAAACGTTGCAAGCTGTAACCCAATCCGCCATATCTCTCTTCATCCCGACCCAGTGATAATACCGTTTCAGATCACGATACATCTTAGTCGCTCCCGGATGAATAGAAAACTTCTCGCATGAGCCTCTCTCAGAATCTCATGCCTCAAGTCCTCATCCTTAGGCACACAGACTCGTCCATGCACTAAGATAGTCCCGTTAGCAGAAACCTGATACTCAGAACCCGCAGCCTTAAAGAGATCAACCAATATTTGATCCTTCTCCTGAGCTACCCGAATCATGCTCAAAAGATCCGCCTGGTCAACTGCCTCCAACCATAAAGGCTCCTCTGAGGTAACACCCATCCTTAACGTACAAATCATACTCACAAGAGCCTCCACATCTCGCTCCTGAGATGAATCATACCGCCTCCGACTAAGAGCATCTGCCACAGTGGTAGCCTTACCAGGATGGTAAATAATGTCCAGGTCATAATCTGCCAACAGCTCCGACCATCGCCTCTGTCGTACATTCAAATTATGCTGAGTAAAAATATACTTCAAATTATGATGATCGGTGAACACCTGCACTCTGCCACCGTACAGATAAGACCTCCAAATCTTCAAGGCGAAGATCACTGCAGCTAACTCCAAGTCATGAACATGATAGTTATTCTCGTGCTTCCTCAACTGCCTCGAAGCATAAGCAATCACATTTCCCTGCTGCATCAACACACAACCCAACCCAACTCCTGAAGCATCTGTATAAACCACATAAGGCTCGCCCCGCTCAGGCAACGCCAACATGGGTGTACTAGTCAACATTGTCTTCAGCTTCGCGAAACTCAACTCATAATCATCAGACCACACAAAAGAAACATCCTTCCCTGTCAGCTTTGTCATGGATTGAGCCATACTCGCAAAACCTTTGACGAATCTCCGATAATAACCTGTCAACCCAAGAAAACTCCTGATCTCAGTAGCATTCCTCGGTCTAGGCCAATCTCGGATAGACTGAATCTTCGTCGGATCCACAGAAACTCCATCTGCAGAAACGATGTGACCCAGAAAACCCATCTCAAGCTGCCAGAAACTACACTTGCTCAACTTAGCAAATAGCTTCTGTTCCCGCAACTTCTCCAAAACTCTTCGCAGATGTACCTCATGATCCTAGGAATCTTCGAGTACACCAAGATTTCATCAATGAAGATAATCACGAACTCATCCAGATACTCTTGGAAAACTCCGTTCATCAACCTCATAAAAGCTGTCGGTGTATTCGTCAACCCGAAAGGCATAACCACAAACTCGAAATACCCATACCGAGTCCTGAAAGACATCTTCCGGACATTTGTCTCAGCAATATGGATCTGGTGGTAACCGGATGCCAAGTCAATCTTCTAGAACCAAGTAGCCCCTCTCAACTTATCCAACAACTCATCAATTCTCGGAAGAGGATACTTGTTCTTCACAGTGACCTGGTTAAGCTCTCGATTATTGATGCACAACCAGAGACTAACATCCTTCTTCTTCACAAACAACACCGGTGCTCCCCACGGTGAAGTACTCGGTCAAATAAAACCCTTATCCAACAAATCCTCGAACTGCTTCTTCAGTTCTGCCAACTCTGGTGGAGCCATTCGATAAGGTGGCTTAGACAACGGCGTTGTTTCAGGCTCTAACTCAATCGTGAAAGGATCAGACCGAGACGGCGGTAATCCCTGCAACGACTGAGAAACATCCTCGAAGTCCCGAACAACCCGAATATCTCTCACAGCAACCCCACCAACAGCCTCTGGCATCACAATCGTGGCCAAGTAAGCCTCGCATATTCCAGATGTGGTTTCCTTATGTTTAAGGCCACAGGAATGATTAAGGATTCTAGGTCTTTAGCCTTTGTGGTTATGGACCGAGGGATGCCTTTGGTTACATGTGATGGGAATAGTCTACACGTAGGCCTTATGAATTAAAACATTAACAACCGATCGTTGATTGCTTTGCTTGCTTGTGTGTTGATTGTTATTTTGGGTTTGGATGGGAAATGAAATTGTTTAGGGAAACCCTAGACTCACTGAGCAATTAGTGTTCACGACTCAACTTGTTTTGCAGTTAACCTTTAGCGGGTAGACCTTTGGGGAGCACACGAAGGAACGTTAGGATAATCAGTGGTAGATTGTTTCGCCTTTTAGTAAATGATTGGTATTTATTATGTACATGATCATTTTGGAGTATTAGACTCGTAACGTTTATACTTTGTAAACCGTTGGAAATCTTATGTAAAAGATATATAAAAGTAAGTTTTTAAAATATCTCGAGTTTCATAAGATATTAGTCCTTGTCCGGACGAACAAACCATCGGGTATGTCTCGGGTTGGCAAGCCTTGAGGTGTATCCGACGGGGGTGAACACTTCGGAGTCTAGTCTAGGGATTTTGGATGTGTTCCGGGAACCTCTGAACGGATGCCCGAGCGTTCATCAGTGGCGCTCCGGTTTAGATAATGAACGGGGGCGTTACAAAAAGTGGTATCAGAGCATTGTTTTTACGATGCTTGAATGAGACTTGGTTTTCAAACGTTTTATCGAGTCAAAATGTCGCTAAAAGGCAATTAGGATAAACTGATTACGTTCCTGTGCTATTGGGTTATATAAGATGGGATTAGACTTACCGTGTTATTTGTGGCAGATGGGTACTCCACCGCACCGTCGTATTCCTGTGTATAGAGATTGGCCTGTGATGCCACATAACGAGGACAATCCGGGACGACACAGTGGATCTCCTATGGTTGGATATATTTCGGATTCAGAGCCGTCAGAGGATGTGTCGGAGTATATGTCGCGGATTCGGTACCGCGACTATACCGATGAAAACTCCCCACATTCCATGGCGGAGTTAGGACTCCGTGACATTAGTGATCCTGGACTCGAGGGATCACATGTTGGAGGATGGATATCCCCCTCACATGGTGGATGGTTATCCACCGAGTCATCAGAGTCCTGCCCCATTGCTCATCGGGAAGACACAAGTTTTGAAGGGCCAAGTAGATCAGGTTATAGAGGATCACCATTAGAGAGTCCTGGCGGATCGGTTACCTCCCGTCGTAGGTATCCAGGACATGATGAACCGGTTGAACCGAGAAGTCATGGACGGAATCGTCCTAACCGTCCTAATCCTGAGGGAGCTAGACCAAGTAGGACGAGGCCCACTGGACCGAGACGTGAAGGGAGAGGTACCGAGGATCAACTAATGAGTGTGATCCATGATTTAGCGGGACGTCTAGGAGATCGTCGACGAAATCCTCGTGGACATCAACAGAATCCTCCACCATCACTACCAGATTTTCTAAAAATGGTGATGATGATGAAGAACCTAGGAACCAGAAGGTTCTTTGGTAATACGGATCCATTTGATGCGGACTCATGGATGCAGCATATCGAGAGGAACTTTTCTGCAATCCGATGTCCAGAAGATTTTAAATCCGACGTAGCCGCACACTATTTGATGGCAGATGCGAACAACTGGTGGAGTAGTGTGAAAGATCACTACATGAGTGTGGAACTCTCATGGGATACTTTCCGACGGGAATTTGAGAGGAAGTATTTCCCACCAGAAGCTAAGGATAGACTAGAGAGGAAGTTCCTGGAGTTGAACCAGGGACAGTCTTCGGTGCGTCAGTATGAAGCTGAGTT
Organism: Arabis alpina; assembly: GCA_900128785.1. NCBI lineage: Eukaryota > Viridiplantae > Streptophyta > Magnoliopsida > Brassicales > Brassicaceae > Arabis > Arabis alpina. The sequence continues at coordinate 15,616,957 of LT669794.1, read as the reverse complement.
TACTCGGCTTCGACGTTACGCACATTTTGGTGTACATAGTGAGGCAGCGGTTATTAGAAAGTTTTTGCGTGGGTTGAGACCGGATATAATGAACCGGCTGTTGGCAGTAGAGTATCATAGCCTGTTCCAGCTTGTGGAGCGGGCAGTGAATGTTGAAGAAGGCATTGAGATTGAACGAGCCTTCTACGACAAACCGCCAACACCGCAAGTACCGCAGCAACAAGCACAGAGGCCAGGGCCAAGTAACCAAGTGGCACGACCTGGAAATGTAGGCCGAGGGCAAGGTCGAGGCTTTGGAGCCTTTGGTCGGGGTCGCGGTAGGGGACCCGCTGGTAGAGGGACACCAGCGATAGAAACCCTACCCGAATGCTATAAGTGTGGCCGACGTGGCCATTACTCAAGAGCATGCCCCAACGAGGGAAAACCACGACCTGTGCCAGCCAATGTTGTGTGTTTTATCTGTAACCAACCCGGGCACTACTCAACCTCCTGCCCAGTTAGGACCAACCGACCAGCGGCTGCCCATGCATTAGAGGTTCAGCCAGCAATCGAGGCACTACCCAAGCGTCAAGCTATCGCAGGACGCGTGTATTCCTTAGATAAACCTGAACCATCTCGACCTTCTAAAGGTCCGATTTTAGGTAAATAAGGGTTTTAACTCGAATCTTTTGTATTGTTAATAGTGTGATATAGTGTAAAACTTTGTTTAATATATATATGAAAGTTTTTGAACAAGAGTTTATTGCACTTATATCTAGGAACAATACAAGTTTGTGGTGTTCCCACACACGTATTGTTTGACACGGGAGCGACGCATAGTTTTGCATCACCCGAGGTCACCTCTCGTTTTAAGGGGATCTTTACGATAGTAAAGGTTCACGTTCCTATCCTTACACCTGGTGATCAGATCCTTATAGCAACGAGTTGCTATATAGGAATTCCGATTATCATTGAAAACCACACATTCTTAACCATTCTCCTAGTCACACCTTTAGACCATTCTGAGATCATTTTAGGAATGGATTGGTTATCCGCGTACATGGCGCATCTAGATTGTGGTCGAGGAAGAGTAACCTTTGAGATAGTCGAAAAACCTTCCGTAACCTATCATGGAATTCAAACCAACCCCACCGTATCCTTCGTAACAGCCTTAAGAGCAGAAAAGGACCTTGATGAAGGTGATGTTTACCTTGTCACCCTTAGTATGAAGGGTGATAGTGCATCGGAGGAACCTAAGCTAGAGGAGATTCCGATAGTTCAAGGATACGAGGATGTGTTTAAACCTCTGGAAGGGTTACCACCATCTCGTAACGATCCTTTTTCCATTTCTTTGGAACCGGGAGCAGCTCCAATAGCTAAGGCACCTTACCGGATGGCTCCAGCAGAACTAGCAGAATTAAAGAAACTGTTAGAGGATCTAATGGGAAAAGGATTCATTAGACCCAGTTCATCGCCGTGGGGAGCACCGGTGTTATTTGTTAAGAAGAAGGATGGTAGCATGCGATTGTGTATAGATTATCGAGGAATCAACAACGTTACCATCAAGGATAGGTATCCATTACCAAGGATAGATGAATTGCTAGATCAACTACAAGGAGCTAGTTGGTTTTCGAAGATTGATTTAGCATCAGGCTATCATCAAATTCGAATCTCTGAGAAGGATGTCGTAAAGACCGCATTTAGGACACGATATGGCCATTATGAATTTGTGGTCATGCCGTTTGGCCTAACTAATGCTCCAGCAGCATTTATGCGGTTGATGAATGAAGTCTTTCGTGATTACCTAGATGAGTTTGTTATCATATTCATTGATGACATACTTATCTACTCTAAGAGCGCTGAGGAGCATGAAATACACTTGAGAAAAGTGTTAGAACGTTTAAGGAGTCAAAAGCTCTTTGCTAAGTTTAGCAAGTGTAGTTTTTGGAAACGAGAGACAGGATTCTTAGGACATCGGGTATCGGAACAAGGAGTTTCGGTTGACCCAGAGAAGATCGTGGCTATACAAGATTGGCCACAACCAATAAACGCTACCGAGGTCCGCAGTTTCTTAGGACTCGCGGGATATTACAGAAAATTTGTAAAAGGATTTTCTAGCATATCCAAGCCGATGACTCGTCTGACCGGAAAGGGCGTAGTCTTTGTGTGGACCGAAGAAGCGGAGAAGGCATTTAATTTGTTAAAGAAGGCTTTGACCACCGCACCGGTCTTAGCCTTACCTGAGCCAAACCAGCCATATACAGTTTATGCGGATGCATGTGGAACAGGATTAGGATGTGTTTTGATGCAAGGCAAGAAGGTCATTGCCTATGCATCACGGCAGTTGAGGAAACACGAGGAGAATTACCGCGTGCACGATTTGGAATTGGCTGCAGTTGTACATGCCCTTAAGATTTGGCGATCTTATCTCTACGGGGAGACGGTAGAAATGATGACGGATCATCAAAGCTTAAAATATCTATACACCCAACCTGATCTTAATGCAAGACAGAGAAGGTGGATGGAATTTATAGCGGATTATGATCTGAAATTTGTTTACCATCCGGGAAAGGCAAATGTGGTTGCAGATGCCCTGAGCCGTCGTAGGGTAAAGATTGATGTTGAGAAGGACTTGATGAGCCTAACCGCAGAACTCAAAATGGTTAGTTTATCGACCTTAGAGGGAGAGAGTAGTGAACCGTTAGGTTTACAGGCGGTAAACCAAGCGAGTTTACTACAGCGTATTCGACAAGAGCAAAGAGAGGATGAGAACCTGAAGAAGATTATCGAGGAGTTGGATAATCGTGAAGAACCAAACGCAAGCGGTTACCATTTGGCCGCAGATGGTACCCTGCTTCAGAACAAAAGGATAACCGTGCCTAAAGGACAAGGCTTACGGGATGAGATCTTGAAAACAGCTCATCATTCCTTTCTTAGTATTCATCCGGGGAGTACTAAGATGTACCGAGATATTCACCAGTACTATCATTGGCCGGGGATGAAGCGGTCTGTTGCAAAGTGGGTAGCGCAGTGTCAAACTTGTCAACAAATAAAGATAGAGCATCAGGTGCCAGCGGGATTGCTACAAAGCTTACCAATCCCATAATGGAAATGGGATGCGATAGTTAAGGACTTTGTTACAGGATTACCTGTAACCCCAGGACGGGGAAACGATTCGATTTGGGTAATCGTGGATCGTTTAACCAAGAGTGCTCACTTTTTGCCAATGAGACTTGACGATAATATAGAAACATTGGCTAAGCAATACTTGAATGAGATCGTGAAGCTTCATGGGGTTCCAGCCAACATAGTGTCCGACCGTGATTCCATATTTGCGGCTAGACTTTGGCGAGGTTTACAAAAAGCACTTGGAACCGATCTGTTTATGAGTACAGCATTTCATCCTGAGACGGATGGTCAGACAGAGCGAACCATCAGGACTCTCGAGGATTTACTTCGGATGTGTATGTTAGATTGGAAAAAGACTTGGGATGTCCACTTACCGTTAGTGGAATTTGCATACAATAATAGCTACCATGCTAGTATTGGTATGTCGCCGTATGAAGCCTTATACGGATGCCCTTGTCAATCACCTATGTGTTGGACCGAATTAGGAGAAGGTAGAGAAATTGGGCCAGCCATAGTAAAAGAAACTACAGAGAAAATTAGCCTTGTTCGGGCTAATATGAAGAAAGCCCAAGATCGACAAAAGACATATGCTGACCAACATAGAAGACATGTTGTTTATGAGGTTGATGATTGGGTATGGTTAAAAGCGGCTGCTGAGAAAGGGAAGGATAGATTTGCTAAGTCTGGTAAGTTAAACCCGCGAAATATGGGTCCTTATCGCATTAAGAGGAGAGTAGGGGAGGTAGCCTATGAGTTAGATCTTCCAGCTGATAAGGGATTACATAATGTATTCCACATATCTATGCTGCGGAAGTATGTCCGTGGACCGGATGTACCACAACCAGAAAGGCTACCCGATCCCAGAACCGAACCCAGACGTCCTTCACCTGAACCCTTAAGGATCGGTGAGAGGCGATCTAGATTTTTGAAGGGACGAGAAATCTTTCAGATTAAGGTTATTAGAAGAAAACAACATAGAGATGTTGTTTCTTGGGAAGATGAAGCGAGACTTCGTAAGTCTAACCCAGAACTCTTCCTAGAAACTGATAGAACTCAGGAAGCCGGACCATCTAACCCTTGAGAATTCGGGACGAATTCTTTTAAGGGGGAGGGAATGTAATGACCCTCTCTTAAGGGTAAACCGCGCTCGAGGAAAGACTCGATGCAAGGTACGGATCAGTCCATTAGTCCCTTGGATTTTGGCCGAAACCTAGCCAAGCACCTCGATGACTAAGCTACTTGCTTGGTTACTCGGTGACTAAGCTGTGTGCTAGGGTGCTTGGTGAGTAAGCTGCCTGCCTGGGTGCTTGGTGACTCACCAAGCAAATCCACGGGGGAAGCAAGCTCAAGTAGGAGGTGCCTACGAAACCCTTGGCCGAAGCAATGACAAGCAGCTGCAAGCTTGTCCATTGCCACATGTTGCGGCAGGAAGTTTCCTCGGTGGATCCGTTTCCGCCTAGTGTCCAGCTGCTTCACCAGCTTGGCCGAGCCTATATAAACAAGGCCTTGGACCTTGTTTTATCCATAGAAACTCGCAGCCTTATGCTGAACAAATCAGTCCGTAATCTTTAACCACCGCGAACCTTTGTCCGAACATTTCTAAACCACCGCGAACCTTTGTCCAAACCAAAATATTGTCCGATCACCTTGATCAGTTCAGTTTATCCGAGCGATACTCTGTCCGATCAGTCCGAAATCTTTAGCCACCGCGAACCGTTCTAGAGCAATTTCGGGAAAAACTTAGGGTAAGTTTCTTGATCCAAATCTTGTCTTGTTCGACTTGATTTTTCGTGTTGATCTTGAATCTAACCTTAGTTTCTTGATCCGATGGCCGGATCCATCTCAAACTCTTAGGGATCAGTTTTGGTTTGATTCCAGACAATCACCGAAGACCTTGAAACCATTCTGTTCCGATCTAGGTAATGTCCGAATAATTTCCATAAGTTCCTTAAGAAAACTCTAAGTGTTGCCTTAGTAATGTTCGTGTGATCTAATGGGACAGATCATCACTCCGAAAGATCATCACTCCGAAAGATCATCAGTTTGATCGTAAGGCAGCCGAGAGTAGGATTCATTGAGTGAATCGAATCGCATACTTTCACCAAGTAATCGGTGAGTTCTTTGGTTATGTTTGTTGTTTTACTGCAAACAATTGAGTGGGTTTCGTGTTTGCTTGCTTGATCATTTGAATTTATAATCGTAGAGGTTCAAGCACGAAATCTAAAATTTTGCAAAGTATTGTTGAATATTATTTGGTTGAGGTTCATGTTGCGTTGTTAAGTATTTTCCTAAGTGAGAAAATACTTAATGAATGCTAAGTATGAATCGTGCGTTGTTAAGTATTTTCCTAAGTGAAGAAAATACTTAATGAATGCTAAGTATGAATTTTATAAGTTTACTCGTAACCTATGTGTTAGTAAAACTTATAAAAACTATTGAACGTGGTGAGATATTCCCTTTGGCCGTGTTTTGACCGATAAAGATTTTGGTTAAGTACACGAGGACACGGAGAGACGGGATTGCAGCCTGGGGCCATGTCATGCATGACGATGCATATTCCAGATGTGGTTTCCTTATGTTTAAGGCCACAGGAATGATTAAGGATTCTAGGTCTTTAGCCTTTGTGGTTATGGACCGAGGGATGCCTTTGGTTACATGTGATGGGAATAGTCTACACGTAGGCCGTATGAATTAAAACATTAACAACCGATCGTTGATTGCTTTGCTTGCTTGTGTGTTGATTGTTATTTTGGGTTTGGATGGGAAATGAAATTGTTTAGGGAAACCCTAGACTCACTGAGCAATTAGTGCTCACGACTCAACTTGTTTTGCAATTAACCTTTAGCGGGTAGACCTTTGGGGAGCACACGAAGGAACGTTAGGATAATCAGTGGTAGATTGTTTCGCCTTTTAGTAAATGATTGGTATTTATTATGTACATGATCATTTTGGAGTATTAGACTCGTAACGTTTATACTTTGTAAACCGTTGGAAATCTTATGTAAAAGATATATAAAAGTAAGTTTTTAAAATATCTCGGGTTTCATAAGATATTAGTCCTTGTCCGGACGAACAAACCATCGGGTATGTCTCGGGTTGGCAAGCCTTGAGGTGTATCCGACGGGGGTGAACACTTGGGAGTCTAGTCTAGGGATTTTGGATGTGTTCCGGGAACCTCTGAACGGATGCCCGAGCGTTCATCAGTGGCGCTCCGGTTTAGATAATGAACGGGGGCGTTACAGTCACCCCTCAAGCTCTCAGTGCCTCGTACCAATCCACCTCAGTCCGCGCAATCCTGACGGTGTTCGGTACCAACCATCTCCATACCCCTCAAACCATCAAGACACATAGTCACATCTGTCAAAGTAGAGCTATGCACCTCTGACCGAAACTACCTCCCAAGGTCTCAACATGGTTCCCCCAACCCGGAATACCATCACAAACATGATCATCACAGATCATCTGGACCATCCATCACACCGGATGTCCCTGCAGAGTCTCTCCGGAACTAGACAATTCTACCCACTTTAAAACTTCTATTCCGAGATTCTCTAAACCCATAACCACACCATAACCATTAGAGTTCCACCGAAATTGGCAAGTTCTACTCACTATTAAACTTCCATTTTGAGGTTCTCTAACCACATACACATGACCCAAAGTCAAAACATAAGAAATACTCATCTTATTAATCTGGACAAATATCATAATCATTACAACTCAAATGAAAATACATAATCCAAAACCACAATCCTCACCACACATGGTGACTACAACACAAACCGAAACTGGAAACCATAAAAAAAAAACAAGTTCGCTCTTCGGCTAGCTTCTCAAACCACTTCTTGAACTTCGTTTTCATCTTCGCCTCTGGTTCCCAAGTCTCCTCCTGAATACCGTCACAGTCCCACAAGACTCTCAACAACGATACTCTCTTCCGGCGCAGAACCTTGATACTCATCTCAAGGATCCTCGCCGGCCTCATCCCAACAGTCAGATTAGGCTGAAGATCTGTAGGAATCGTCACTACTACCTCCTGAGATGTATGCAAACATCTCTTGAGCTTCGAAACATGAAACACATCATGGAACTTCTCCATAGTCAGAGGCAGCTCCAACCGATAAGCAACTGGTCTCACACGTTCCACAACCCGGAACGGACCCATGTACCTCGTACTCAGCTTATCCTCAGATATGGACCTGTTCAGATCCCGCATCATAGCCATCTTGAGATACACTCGATCTTTTACTGCAAACTCTAACTTCATTCTCCTCTTATCAGCATAACTTTTTTGCCGATCTTGAGCTTCTTCCATGTTCAGCTTCACAACCTGGATCTTCTCCGTCGTCTCCTGGAAAAAAATCAGCACCATAAATGCTCCTCTCCCCTACTTGGGTAAAACATAGAGGTGTACGACATGGCCTCCCATACAACGCCTCAAAAGGAGCCATACCAATACTCGCCTAATAACACTTATTACAGGCAAACTCCACCAAACTCAAGTGATCCGACCAATGACCACCCCAATCCAGCACACACATCCTCAACAGATCCTCAAGTGTCTGAATCGTCCTTTCGGACTGCCCATCCATCTGAGGATGATTAGTTGTACTCATATGCACCTTAGTGCCCATCTCAGCCTGAAAAGCTCTCCAAAACACTGAAGCAAACCTCGGATCTCTATCCGACACAATGCTCGCTGGCACTCCATGCAATCTCACAGTCTCCTTCACATACTTCTTAGCCAAAACCTCACTCCGTCGGTCTTCTTAATGGCCAGAAAATGTGCTGGTCAGTCAATGAACAATCACCAAAATGGCATCACAAGTCTGAAAAACCGGCAATTCTACCACGAAATCCATGGTAATCATGTCCCACTTCCACTCTGCAATGGGTAAACTCTACAACAAACCACTCGGAACCTGATGCTCAGCCTTTACTAGCTGACAAACATTGCAAGCTGTAACCCAATCCGCCATATCTCTCTTCATCCCGACCCAGTGATAATACCGTTTCAGATCACGATACATCTTAGTCGCTCCCGGATGAATAGAAAACTTCTCGCATGAGCCTCTCTCAGAATCTCATGCCTCAAGTCCTCATCCTTAGGCACACAGACTCGTCCATGCACTAAGATAGTCCCGTTAGCAGAAACCTGATACTCAGAACCCGCAGCCTTAAAGAGATCAACCAACATTTGATCCTTCTCCTGAGCTACCCGAATCCTGCTCAAAAGATCCGCCTGGTCAACTGCCTCCAACCATAAAGGCTCCTCTGAGGTAACACCCATCCTTAACGTACAAATCATACTCACAAGAGCCTCCACATCTCGCTCTTGAGATGAATCATACCGCCTCCGACTAAGAGCATCTGCCACAGTGGTAGCCTTACCAGGATGGTAAATAATGTCCAGGTCATAATCTGCCAACAGCTCCGACCATCGCCTCTGTCGTACATTCAAATTATGCTGAGTAAAAATATACTTCAAATTATGATGATCGGTGAACACCTGCACTCTGCCACCGTACAGATAAGACCTCCAAATCTTCAAGGCGAAGATCACTGCAGCTAACTCCAAGTCATGAACATGATAGTTATTCTCGTGCTTCCTCAACTGCCTCGAAGCATAAGCAATCACATTTCCCTGCTGCATCAACACACAACCCAACCCAACTCCTGAAGCATCTGTATAAACCACATAAGGCTCGCCCCGCTCAGGCAACGCCAACATGGGTGTACTAGTCAACATTGTCTTCAGCTTCGCGAAACTCAACTCATAATCATCAGACCACACAAAAGAAACATCCTTCCCTGTCAGCTTTGTCATGGATTGAGCCATACTCGCAAAACCTTTGACGAATCTCCGATAATAACCTGTCAACCCAAGAAAACTCCTGATCTCATCTCAGTAGCATTCCTCGGTCTAGGCCAATCTCGGATAGACTGAATCTTCGTCGGATCCACAGAAACTCCATCTGCAGAAACGATGTGACCCAGAAAACCCATCTCAAGCTGCCAGAAACTACACTTGCTCAACTTAGCAAATAGCTTCTGTTCCCGCAACTTCTCCAAAACTCTTCGCAGATGTACCTCATGATCCTAGGAATCTTCGAGTACACCAAGATTTCATCAATGAAGATAATCACGAACTCATCCAGATACTCTTGGAAAACTCCGTTCATCAACCTCATAAAAGCTGTCGGTGTATTCGTCAACCCGAAAGGCATAACCACAAACTCGAAATACCCATACCGAGTCCTGAAAGACATCTTCCGGACATTTGTCTCAGCAATATGGATCTGGTGGTAACCGGATGCCAAGTCAATCTTCTAGAACCAAGTAGCCCCTCTCAACTTATCCAACAACTCATCAATTCTCGGAAGAGGATACTTGTTCTTCACAGTGACCTGGTTAAGCTCTCGATTATTGATGCACAACCAGAAACTAACATCCTTCTTCTTCACAAACAACACCGGTGCTCCCCACGGTGAAGTACTCGGTCAAATAAAACCCTTATCCAACAAATCCTCGAACTGCTTCTTCAGTTCTGCCAACTCTGGTGGAGCCATTCGATAAGGTGGCTTAGACAACGGCGTTGTTTCAGGCTCTAACTCAATCGTGAAAGGATCAGACCGAGACGGCGGTAATCCCTGCAACGACTGAGAAACATCCTCGAAGTCCCGAACAACCCGAATATCTCTCACAGCAACCCCACCAACAGCCTCTGGCATCACAATTGTGGCCAAGTAAGCCTCGCATCCTCTCTCAATCATCGCCTCAGCCTGGATAAGTGAGATCACGAGACTACCTGAAGTCGGTCTCACTCCCTGATAAACCAACCTGCCACCATCACGCTCAAACACCACTTGACTCCGGTGACAATCCAGATGAACTATGTACCGATTCAACCGACCCATACCCATGATAACATCATACAGCTCCACTTGACTAATCACCAAGTCCGCTGGTATCAACTCACCAGCCACCAGAATATCCACGTCTCTCGCCCGGCCATGAGTAGCTAGAAACTTCCCTCCAGCAACCATAACCAGTCCATTCCGCTCACCAGCGTCACTCCGGATGCCACTCTTCTCTGCATGATCCGGAGTAATGAAGTAATTCGATGCTCCATAATCAAACAACAAGTAGGACTCACAACTGCCCACAAACAAGGTCCCTATACAAATATCATGTGCTAAAAACCTAACTCTTCCATCACAAAATAAACAATCCAAAACACACAGACAAAAATTTAACAGCACACAATTTACCAAGTCTGAATTAGAAAGCTTACCTGTGATCGGCCTCGTGCTCGGCTCACCAGTCGCAGTAATAGCCGGCGGACGTTCCATCGCCACAATCTGATCCACAGGCTGTATTGCCCCATACTGAGCTACCGGCTGGACCACTGCCACTGCCATCAGCTGCAACTTAGGACAGTTTGGCCCGATATGACCCGACGCACCGCACTGATAAAACACCCGAGCCGCTCGAGTCTCGCTCAGCTTAGGGCAAGTCGCTCTCTTGTGGTCCAAACTCCCACAACTATAACATCCCCTGCCACTCTAGCCCGACCTCGAAGTGTCCTCCCACTTCCTCTTATGTCCCTGCACAGGCTTGCCGCCCTTGGTAGGACCCACCTACTGCGTAGGCCTCCTAGGCTGAACAACTGGGCTGACCACCACCGCCTGCTCCCTCCGGTCCTTCTTGATCAGTGCAGGTGTCTCTACCAACTCTGCTCTAGACACAAACATGATGCCTCTGCATGGAGTCCTCAAGTCTATTCGAAGTCCCCGCAAGAACCTCCTAATCTGAGCATGCTCATCCTCCAAGCTCCTACCACCATAACCCAAGAGTCGGTTAAACTCCACGTCATACTCATGAACTGACATCGCTCCCTGAGCCAGATCCAAAAACCTCACCTCAAGACGATCCAACGCCTCTTGAGGAAAGAACTTAGCATTAAACTCTGCCACAAAGTCAGCCCAAGACATCACCGTTCGAGCTCGTCTCGCCGCAACACCCCTCCACCAGAGATATGCATCGCCGTCCAAATAATGGACTTCCAAATCAACCATGTATCCCTCGGAACACCTAATCGAGCGGAAGTTACGCTCCAATCTCAGCCTCCACTCATCACCCTCCTCAGGCTTAACACCACCTGCAAAAGAACCCGTACTGATCCTCTGAATCTGCTCCATCATCTGAATATACGACGGAACCTCATCCACAACCGCAACCCTCGGTTGCACCTCTGCCACATGTGGCAACACTGGAGCGTGCACTGGCACCGCACCCGGTAACCGCTCCAACAACTGCCTCAACAGATCAGCCAAACAATCATCTCCAGCCTAAGCTACACATGCGGCCGCGACCGCACCCACAGCTGCGTCAGCCCCACCAGCCTCAACAGGACCCACACCAGCCCCAACAAGACCCAAACCGGCCCCAACCGGACCAAAACCGGCCCCCACACTGGCAGCACACTGGCGGTCTGACCATCATGCAACGTCTGCTGAACTGTCGCAGGCCCATGCGTAGAACTCTGAGCCTCACTCACGACTGGCTCGTCCACAGGTCCATGACCTGTCCCTCGGCCTCCTCGGCTTCCATACCCACGCCCTCTAGTACCTCTAGCCATCTCACGGCACTGACAAGTACACAAGCTAAGCACTAGAAGACACAATAAAAACACAAAACACACTTACCGTGGAATCTCATTGAAGGCTAGCACGAAGATGATCTAAAACCCCTAAACCCACATAATTGGAATTTAATCAAATTCACAATCCTAACAGTTCTAACCCATCCTAAAAACCGTAAGGGCTCTGATACCAAACGAAAACGACCCGACCCTTCTTTTTTTTAACATTTAGACCTTGGTCTCGGACTAGCATTCCCATAAATGCCATCATCAACAACCAAGCAAAACACACAGAACATTCAACAGATAACAACTTTATTAAATAAGCCAAACATTAAAATTTCATTAACCAAAAGCAACCAATCCAAAAAATAACCAATTCAAAAGCGTTCCAGAACTAAACCAACAACCTAGGCAGTTCTATGCAATACAAAAACAATAACAATCAACCGAGGCCTAGATCATCCTCCTCCTCGTAGCCGTGATTCCACGATCACACTTTGCCTTTACCTGCATCACATGGGAAAAAGAGATGCGTGAGTATTATCATAAATACCCAGTGAGACGGTCATCCCATCTACGACTGCGCACTTAGATACGATGGACCACTCAGGCAAACACACAAATCACACAGCAAACAAAACAGCTCAACAGCTATAAATCAAACGTGTGTCGATCGACACTACCACTAGGTGTCGCTCGACACACTAGTCTAGTGTCGGTCGACACACCTTACATGTGTCGATCGACACACCCTCCAGGTGTCAATCGACGCACTTCTTCAGGAACCTGTGTCAGTCGACACACCTCTCTAGTGTCGATCGATACAGATCACATACTCGCCACAATCGAACCTTCTCGTCTCTGGTCCGATTCTGAGCCTGTCTGAACCCATAAACCTGCAAATAAAACACAACAAACACCACAACAAGTGCACACAATTACGAAATCAATAACCACATGATCAAACAACATGTTCCAACCTATCACCACGAATCCCTAACGATCCATCGACCCAAAAGCCATGGTCACGCACTCACCTTAGGTTTCGATAGAGAAAAAGGATGGAATTGAGACTAGGCACGAGATTAGCCTTGATCACCACTAGAATCCACGAAATCCCACTTCTTTTACACTACAAACACAATAAGAACGATTCATTTCTCACAAAAACTCACAGGAAACAAGAGAAACCCTCTGAGACTCTTTTTCACTGATTCTGGCTTTTCCCTTTGATCAGAATACGGCCAAAAAGACTTAAATACGGAGCCCTAGGTTCCTCAAACCGAACCAACACAAACCGGCCGATTTAAGTCGAAACAAAAACAGCTCATTAAACTTGTGTCGATCGACACACCTCACCAGTGTCAATTGACACTCACTCAGAACCAACCAGCCTCAAGCCAAAACACGCGTGTGTCGATCGACACACTTCACTTGTGTCGATCAACACTCCTCCTAATTTTTCAAAATCGGTTAACGGGTGTTACATGTTTGATCTCCATTTTGATGCGTCTAAACTTGGGATTGGAGCTATATTGAGTCAATTGGGAAAACCAGTTTCATTTTTTAGCAAAAAGATCGCAGGTGCAAAGAGACGTTATAGTACGTATGATGTCGAGCTATATTGGTCGTGCAAGCTGTCACACATTGGAGACACTATTTATTCCATTGAGAGTTCGTACTTTACACTGACCATGATGCCTTAAAACATATGGGTAATTAAGATAAAGTTTCCGCACGACACGCTTCTTGGTTCGCGTATCTTCAACAATTCACTTTTGTGATCAAATATAAAGCAGGTACGCTTAATAAGTAGCAGACGCATTGAGTCGAAGACGAACACTTCTTTCGACTATGCACGTTTCTGTTCCTGGTTTTACAATACTTCCCAAGCTATATCCTACCGACTAATTTTTTGGAAAGATTTGAATAGATGCTACTAATGGTTTTGATTATCATTATTTTGTTCTTGATGGATTCCTTTTTCGAGAAAACAGATTGTGTATTCATGTGTAGTTTGCGCCTCAAATTGATTCAAGAGCTACATGGGGAAGGACATGTAGGGAGGGACCGTACGCTTCATCTTGTGGCATCATCATATTTTTGGCCTTTCTAAGACGTGATGTTGAACGTTATGTTATGTGGTGTGTTGTGTGTCAAAAATCTAAGGGTCATGCCACTAATGTCGGTCTTTATTTACCATTAGTGGCATGACCTTATAATGTTTTATTTAAAATGTCCATCCACTAACCACGCAACCATGGACGGACATAAGCATATATTTTATTCTTGCCTTACCTCGCACACAAAGGGGTCATGATTCGATCTTTGTTGTCGTTGATAGTTTTTCGAAGATTGTTCATTTCGTGCCATGTAAGAAAACAATGGATGTGGTTCAGGTTGCAACGTTATTTTTCGAGAGATATAGCGGCATCAACTCTTCTTTTTCTTTATAAGGCTTTTAGTTATTGTATTAGTATTTTTAACATTGTTTGGACTTTAAGTTTTGTTCTTGGGATTTATTTATGTCGGCTATTGATGGGGTGTAAGTTTTACCCTAGTAAAATCAATCTAAAATTGCAAGTGCACAGTAATCAATCGTAGTACTTAGTGATCGAATCCACAGAGACCGAAGGTGCATTATAGGTTTTCGGGATTTGAGTTAAGCTAAGATGAAATATAGGGGTTTTGGTTTGTGTTTTGTGAACTGAAATTGTGAATCAAGTCAAGTTGTAAACAATATAATTAAATAGTTAGGCGTTTAGGGATTCGCAGGGATATTGGTTTGAATTATTCATGACAAATTATGATAGATGAATTCTTCTAAACATGAACTTAGCAACGATCATCCTAATGAGCAAGAATCAAGCTGGCTATCGCAATTCTTTATTCAAGCTACACGCATTAACTATCAAGTTTAATTGCTCATTCAGTGAAACGGCTAATCAACATTAAACCCAGTAAACATCTTATTCACTAGGTCACAACAAGCGGTTAGCACACTTGCGATATCCTAGGATCAGTTCTATGTTAATTACTCCTAAAACATGCAATAAGTGAGATCTAAGTGAAAAGAAATTTAAGACTAAATCTAGGAATCATCATGTTTGCAATCCTATCTATCGAACCATATAAACCCCTTGAATTGAGTTCCTTATAACCCAACAAAAAGACTACTCAATCATAATAGACAAAATCAATAAAAGAGAATAGGGTTTAGAAAACTTCTCAAGTGGATAACAAGAGGTGATATCTTTTTCTCCTTTTACAAAGCAATGAAAGATGATAAGAGACAAAGTATTTTTGAGAATGGTGGTGAGAGTCTTGAAAGGTGGAAAGCTTGTCAAGCTTCTAACATAATGAACAACATAGCCTATGTTCTGTTTTTATAGGTGTAGAAGTTGGCTAGGGTAAATCCCAATAGAATTAAGAAAGGAATATTTTCCTCTTTTTCGGGCTTGATGATCGATCAGTCACCTCTTGTGACCGGTCGAACGCCTTGAAAACGTCATTCTGGAAAATTTCCAGAAAGTTGGTGATCGGTCGTTCACCTGTGTGAAGTTATGCACAACTTCAGATTCGAGACTGCACAAACGGTCTTCAGTAATTTGAGGATACATTGAGATCTAACCATTGGATTGGGACGATCTGATATGATAACTGAAGCTGAGACCCCCGTCTATCTCGTGTAATAATTTGGGCTTCAGCTAACTGTGTGATCTTCACTTACGAGCCGCGGAATATGACGGTCAGAATTATCCTTCTTCAAGAGTACTTGTTTTTCCTTCTTTTTGGCGGAAAATGGTCCAATTTCCTGTAAAGGCCTTGAAATCAACAAAAAACACTAAAAGTGGCAATTAAATGTCAAAACCAATTATTTCTTTATTAAATATTCATAATATAGATAGTAAAAAGTGGTAAAATATGAGGTATATTAGCTATAGTGGCTTTGTCGCCAAGCTTTGTGGTCTAGGGTTTTATGTTTAGAAGAGTATAAGTATTTTCATTCTTGTAGTTTTAAAAGACAGCTTTTGAATTAATAAAATTGTAGAGAACTTTCTCTTCAACCATATGTTTGATCTCTTGCTTTTCTCTTGAAGAAAGCTTGAGCTCAAAGCTACAAGTCTTGCTCGCAATCTTGGATTAGTGGAGACTACTTGTAATACTCCCTGCAACAAGACCCCATAGTTAGTATATGTTATTTAAACTTAGTGTTAAGAAAATGTTATGCAAATGTTATACTTTATAAGCATTATTAAGGTTTACAGGTTAAAGATTTATGAACATGCACATGTGATAGCTTGTTCAAACAAAAATAATCTTTTATAATAGACTATAAGAATTGCTTTGTGTGAAAATAGTAAAAAACTAAAATTACAGTGATAGATTTTGAAAAGTAATACCTTATTTTTGTGCCATTGATGAATATGAGAAAGAGCAAGCGAGAAGTTCAACAAAAAAATTTGTGCTCTTGTAAGCCAGCTGAGAAAGGTAAAATGTAAAGTAAATAAGGGTTCCAAATGGTAGGGTGATAGTTATTTTATTTGGTGGTGGGGCAAGTAGTTTTGTCTTGATCGAACGTGGGAAAGCTTTTTTCAATAATGAAACACTTTTTTATTCATTTATTACTTTTTTTTTTCAACACTTGATTAGCATATAGTCTATTACATCAGCTCTAAATATATTCGATCTACCTGCAGTCTATGTGATTAGGGTGAACAGCTCTCACAAACGCCTCCATGATACATATCTTCATGTACGACATCTCCCATGATGGACAAACTCTCGCCGACGAACGGCTCTGCATGTACGACATCTCCCCTAATGGACATGGTCTCTCCCTGAACGATGGAACCTCCGAAAAGCTCTTTTCTCCTTCATTACTTTATTACTTTAGATAACTATTTCATCGTTTTTTACATAAATCATGACACCCTACAACTTATCCCTTGAAATGATCACATGTCACAACAAATGGGTTTTTGACATACCAAAAGGATTAAACCCATCTGTACACACAAGCCTAGATAAACGTTTCGCATTTCCTTCGTAAAACTCGGATATAGGTCATTGAATCTTTTCCACTTCGTCGCATCAGATGGATGACACATCACTCCGTCTTTGAACTCGTGCTCAGCATGCCATCTCCTTGATGATGCAGTCTTCTTTGATTGGTACATCCTCTTCAATATGTCAGTGATGGGTAATTACCACATACGACTAAACGGTACTTTTGTCTGTCCCTGACTATCCTTATATCTTTTTTTTCACAAAACTTATAATGCTCCAACTCCTCATCTTCCTTCTAGAAGAACATACAATTATCTATACATACATCAAATGTATGGTATGGAAATCCTAGTTCTCGCATCAACGTTTTTGTCTCGTAATATGAACCAGTGGTCTGGTTTAGCTCTGGTAAATACTGCGTAAACAGTTCAGCCCATGAATCCATGCAAGTTTTGGCCAAATTATGGTATGCCTTGATGTTCGTGTACCGAGAAGCTAATGATAACTGTGAATGACCATCATGACCACCTCCATACAATTGCGTATTTGCATACTCTAACAAATCGTAGAACTATTTTGCCTCATGGGTAGGTTCTTGATCATAAACATGATCATTTCCACTTTAATCATGTTCATGATGATGTTAATCATTAAATGGCGTACCATCATGAAATGCATCATTTACCATCCCATCATAAACATTTCCCCATCATAATTTAATGTTTCATTACCACTATTAAAATCACCATTGTTATATTGACCGCTTGGCCCTTCCACAATTACATCATAGTCTTCACCATGCTCTGTCCATACATCCAAGCATAAAACCATGACTATGCAAATGCTTCAAAAAGGTTCGAATTGGCTTTAAACTAGTAGCGTTTTCACATCTAGAACAAAGACAATATATTCTACTACCACTGCTTAAAGCGAAGTCCTGCCTATAGGCATAGACACGGTTAAGAACACTTAACCATCAAATACGATTATGATTTTTTTTAATTTTAACCTTAACAATTTAATATACGGTTAACACGATCATGATTAAAAACGTTTGTAGTTAATAAGATTATATTTATATACGGTTACATTGTTATACGGTTAATATCAAAGTTTATAATTAAATAATATTTAGTTTTTTAAATATGAAATATTATTAAATGTTATTCTTAATCAAATAATTCATCGGTTATATTTATTTTCAGTTTAACGAACATTACTAAATTTAACTAAAATTTATTATAGTATCTAATATTTTCATTATCACTAAGTTATTTAGAGGGCTTAGAAATTAAACCATGATAACTGTACCAATATACTTTGATTCACTTTTATCCACGATGTCATGATTTATGTAAAAAACGATGAAACAATTATCTAATGTAATCAATAAATAAAATCTCTTATTGAAAAAAGCTTTTCCACGTTCGATCAAGACAAAACTACATGCGCCAGGACCAAATAAAATAACTATGACCCTTACCATTTGGTATCCTTATGTACTTTATATTTTACCTTCCTCAATTAGTTTTACAAGAGCACAAAAACAATTGTTGAATTTCTCGCTTTCTCTTTCTCATATTCATCGACGGCACAAAAAACGGTATTCTTTCTGAATATCGTTTGCTGTAATATTTGTTTTTTTACTATATATTTGCACACAAAGCAATTCTCATAACCTATTATAAAAGATTAGTTTTATTTGAACAAACTATCACATGTGCATGTTCATAAATCTTTAATCTATAAACCTTAGTAATACTTATAAAGTATAACATTTTCTTAACACTAAGTTTAAAATAAATTTTAAACTTAAATAACATATACTAACTATGGGGTCTCAGTACTAGTATTTGGTAGAAAGAAATCAATTACGTTTAAACACATTCACATTTTTATTTTAGTTAATAAAGTTCTTTTATATATCTTCTTCTGAATATTTTTACATTTAGACTTGGTAAATTAATTATGATATATTTTGTAAATTTTAAAAAGGTTACTGTTACTTAACTACGACTATTATATTTTCATAGTTAACGGTTATGAATTCTAACTATCGAGACCGGGTACGACGATTGGTTTGAGATTTTGGTCATGTATACCTACATACTTGCGAATCGATTAATTGTTGGACCCCTTCCAAAAGTTCGCTTGAAAGATTATTTGTACTCGGATCGATTCGGTTGTACATCCATATCCAGAAAATTTCACATATTTTTTTTCAACCGCAGGTTTTGTTTGCTCTTGTTGCTCTGATGGTTTGTAAAAATAATGTGAGAAGAGGTGGTTTATATAGGCAAAATAAGTGAGTTAGGTGAGTAATTAGGTGAATGTATTTATCATGTTTTCCAACTACCTACACACGTTTTCCATCAGTTTTTTAAGTTGCCAACAACTTAAGTTGCCCCCACAATTTTAAGTGTTCAAAAAACAGATGTTTAGAATAGTAGTATTAAAACTTTCTAGTGTTTGATAATTTGAAGTTATAATCATGGATTGGAGATCCTCTAACAGAGTTGAGGACATTATTACGTTACATTAGCTTAGCACGTTATTTCGCGAATCTTAAAATACTTCATAAATCATAAATGCCTCCCACAACTTATCACATTGCCCATTTGCAGCTTATACAGTAAAAACTATATAAAGTAATACTCGATAAAGTAATAAACTCGATAAAGTAATAAATTTTACCGGTTCCGAGTCGGGTTAATACAAATCGATAAAATGATAAGATAATAATTTTTCAAAAATCCTATACAATATATGGTCCCATTAATATAATAAAATAATAACTGCTTTTTTTCATTTAATAGTAAGTAATGTTTTAGAATAAACAAATTGTTTCGAAATATATTATATTTTTAACTTTTAGTAGAGAATTAATTAATTTTTTATTGTTTTTAACCATTTATATTTAGTAAATTGTTTTATTATGAATTTATCAAGTAATTATTTATTTTAACCATTACTTAAAGTAATAACTCTATAAAGTAATAAATTTTGGTAGTCTCAACATTATTACTTTATAGAGTTTTTACTGTATAGCAATAAATTAGTACTCGGAGACGCGAATTGAAATAATGCAAGCAGAAATTACTCATTAAATTAGTACTTCTTTAAATATGGAATTATTTCCACATAATTAAAACTCAAACCATTGAAAAAAAATTAAAACTCAAACCAATATGAAAACTTTTATAATCAAAGTTAAACCACATACAACTCAAACCACATAACCAGCCAGACGTTCTTAGTCTACTTAGCAAGCAGAAACATTACTCATTTCATCACGATAAATCATATATATACATTATATACAAAAAAAACAAAACAATTTTTCCCAATAAATGAAAATTAAGTATGAACCCTTTCAGAAAACAGAATCAAACGTAACTGATCAAACCTCATGGCTCAGTGGCTCACGAGCCAGCTCAGCGGCTAAGCACTGTTGCAGCTCAGACACGATCTGGCTCATTGTTGGTCTGTTGGATCCTCTCTCTCTAACGCAAGACATTGCCACCTCAACAAATTTCCAAGCTGAGTCCAATGAGAAGTCACCCTGAAGCAGCGGGTCCACGACATCCTCAAGCTCTGCGATCTCGAAGAAAGGCTCGACGAAGTGGACGACGCTGATTTTATCTCCGTCTTCGGTTTTCACGATGGCTCGCTGGCCGGTGATGAGTTCAAGAAGGACGACCCCGAAACTGTACACGTCGCTCTTCTCGTTCAGCATAAACGTGCGGTAGTATCTGTCACAATGCACGTATGATTTGTTTTGTTTATTAGATATATCTTATGAGTCACAAAGCTTATTAATTTGGAAACTGTTCTTGCTAAGCTTGAAAAAACAGAGCAAAAAACCTGTAGTTGTACTGAAATGGATCCCAATTTGGTCCAAACCAAATTTTGGTTATTATTCTCATTTCTCACCAAACTGATTTTCTTTCCTTCAAAATCATGACTTTATTATCATCCGAAACTAAAAATCCGAGTTTTGGATGGAGTTGTTGCGGTTAAAGAGGTTTCAAAAGAATTGGCCAACACTTGATTATAGGAAATGGTATTCGAAAGTTGAAATGGATTTAAGTAATATATAGGATATGAGTCAACATACTCATTGTCAATTGGTTTTGAGTTTGAAATCTACAATCTAACATGTTCACTAAGCAGGGGGTTTGTGATGATATACTACCAACTTGAACAGGTGGTATGTATTGGTCCTACGTGTAAATTAAACCGGTGATTTCTAAAAAGGAACTTACTCAGGATCAATGTAGCCGGGAGTGCCCATGACTACAGTCTCGACGGGGCTGATATCGTCCTCAGGGAAGACCTTGGAAACGCCAAAATCTGCAATCTTGGCTTCCAAGTTATCATTCAACAGAATATTTGCTGTTTTAACGTCTCTGTGTACTATTGGTGGCATGCATCCATTGTGCAAATACTCCAATCCTAAAAAAAGAAAATCGGATTTGATATATCGGTTTATAGCTTTGAAATATCCAAGAAAGATGTCGAAACTGGACCAACCTTGTGCAGAGTCTATGGCTATATGGAGTCTCCTTTCCCAGCTAAGATCCTCTGCTTTTTCACTTGAAAGATAATCCTGCAAGTTGCCATTAGCCATGTATTCATAAATGAGAGCCATACTACGATCATCATCGCAGTATCCTACAAAAGAGGCTATATTCCGGTGATGGACTGTCAAAAGAAGCTCCGCCTGCAAAACATTTCACATTTCAGCAACCATAAAACAACGTCTAAAGTGTCTGTTACTTGGTGTATAATGTAATTGGTGTTCTTAAAGATTACCTCGACTTGGAATTCTTTGGGAGCTGGAGATGATGATGATCCTTGAGGCCTTGTCGATGAAGAATCCTTAATCATTTTTACAGCAATTTCAGTCCCATCTTCGAGGGAACCAAGGTAGACGATACCAAAGGCTCCTTTACCGATCACTTTATTGAAATTTTTTGTAATGCTAGAGACCTCGTTATATGTGAATCTTCTCTTCCCTGTAGGCAGGAGTGGTCCTGGTCCTGAATTAGCTCCTGAAATTAAACAGTCGTTTTTCTTTTTCAGCAAAAATCGATTTCGATTTATTAACCAAAAAGTGAAATCTCGAAACGTGTCACCTCTTTTTCTTTGCCTTAGTATGATCCATATGATAACCAGGACCACAAGGAGAAAGATCACTGATGTGGCTACAACTATTGGCACAACCATGTTGTTCTTGTCTTGACATGAACTCGAGTTACAAAGGTTTTGGTCATCCACACTGGAAAAAGACAGAGAGAGAGGATTCAGAGAGAGAGAACTTAGAGTTAAATAAATTTTCTTTAAAATGCTATAAAATGTTACCTGAGTGCAAGTACACCGTCCTTCAATTTTTTCATAAGAGATTTTGGGATAAAGCCAGTAAAATTATTTCCTTTCAAATTCCTTGCAACACAAGTAAATGTGTCAATGAAAATTCATTTTCAGTATGATAAAATTGTAGCCTATATGAATGCTCACTTACAGGAACTTCAAATGTTTTAGATCAGCTAAAAACTCAGGCACATTTTGTTGTAGGTCGTTGTTCGATAAATCCCTGGGGAAAAACAATTGCATACCTCTTTTATAATTAATGTGTATAAAGTGGTGTAAAGTTTCAATAATGGCTTGTATTTGTATACTTACAATGACTCAAGAAGTGTGAGATTTCTAAATGCCGAGGCTATTGGTCCTTGTATTCCGCTTGAGCTAAGATTCAGGGACTTGATTTGATAATTAGGATTGCTGTAGACGCATTCAATACCTTCCCAAGGGAATAGTCTTGGGGAGCATGGATCACCACTCCAAATCTTATTCACTTTATACGTTGCTTTTATGCTTTCTATGGCATTAACTGCATCAAAAAAGAGAAATTTAAGCATCAATAGAAATCAAGTAATCAGAAATCTATCAGAATCTACGCAGAGATGGAACACACCGTCTTTAATTGCGGTAAAAAATTCATCAAGAGAGTATGCAGTAAAGATCTCGATGGCATTGAGAATTGGTGGAAGCGTAGAATCTTCAGTTTTCTGAACAGAAATCAAGTGATCTTTGCCCGTGAAAGCTTTTGAATTAGAAAACGTCATCGAATATTTTGAAGAAGGAATGAAAGAATTTTCGGAAACAGGGGAACCATTCCACAAAATGTTTATTTTTCTACTATCATTCTTCTCGAGCTTTTCTAGTTCCGCGAAATAAAGAAATGCGTAGAACCGAGCATTTGGATCTTCTGATGTCCAGACTAATTCCAATGGACCATCACCGCTTTTAGGCGAAGCAGCTGTCTTAATAACTTCATCTGGTGGCCTATAGCCGCTTTGGAAAATATCGAGATACTCAGTTGTCTTGGTTGATATCCAAGAGACGGGAGTGTACGGAGACCATATACGATCATATATATCGTTCTGGTACCGTCCTGTTCCGTTTAGATATCCAATATCCCATCTTTGATAAAGAACCAATGAAACATTTCTTCCATATTCAGTACCGTAGATTGTGTTGTTCACTGGCCGAAGCTCCAAGCCTGAAATAAAAGGAGTTCCTTTACCTTTGTTCACAAGGCAAACATATGTTGTATCTGACGTTGCAAAGCTTAGGATCTCTTTGTAGACTTGATCAGAAGCATTTTTGAATTTCACTGTCGACCAGAAATTTACGTTTAGGTAGAGATCAAATTCGGGCAAAGCATTTTTACCATCGTAGTTTCCGTACATAAAGGAAGCTCTGATGAGATAAAGGTTATCTTTTGCCTTTGATGGTTTTAAGGAGTAACAGTTTCTGCTTCCTTGAGGGAAAGCCCTTACATCACCAAGAACGTAGGGCAAAAAGAGATTTGTTGAGTAACCATATTCTTCAGAGACGTTGAAATTTACTCCGGTGGTTATGGAAGAATCATCGGAAGCGTAAAAGATACCAGTAACTCTGTCTTTATCGAGACCTTGAGTAGGTACGCCACAATCGATGCTGATGTAGCCTGGTT
Source organism: Arabis alpina (assembly GCA_900128785.1). Taxonomy (NCBI): domain Eukaryota; kingdom Viridiplantae; phylum Streptophyta; class Magnoliopsida; order Brassicales; family Brassicaceae; genus Arabis; species Arabis alpina. The sequence goes on along the minus strand of LT669794.1, from coordinate 15,593,171 downwards.
AATAAGAGAAGAAAGATATATTACTTCCAACACAAGCAACAAGGTTTATGAGTAGAATGTTTTAAGCCAAATTTCCAAGATTATGGTTTACAAATCTGCCTAACTTCACTTCTAAAAAATATGTATCACAACTTTCAAGCATCTTCAAGAACATCGCTCATTTTCGAAGTAAATAAAAAATAGATAGAAAGAGAAAATTGCCTGATTACTTGCAAGACAAGACATTGTATAACGTTTTCACAAAATTCCAAGACAGGATTATCCCTTTTTTTGACAAACTTTACTTTCTTCATTCTGAACATTGCTCAATTTCAAAATACAAACAGAGAGGAGAAGAGCGATCAACCTGATTGGCTTTGGCCGTGAACTAAAATGGCGGTGGCTAGGGCACCGAAAAGGCCAAAAAAGAGAGAGCGATTAGCTCGCATCTTTCTCTTTCTTGTTTTTCTCAAGATCTTCAGCTAATCATCGTCAAGAAACACAGTCAACGTGCGATTAAGAACAGAGAAACACCAAAAGTACAAACTGTACTCCTTATTTTATTTTATCTAACTCTAAGTCTGCTCACCGTTTTTGGGTTGTTCTTTCCTTTTTTAATTTGGGTGTGACTTGTATATATGAGGATAACAACATTCGGACATAATGAAGGAATAATTCAAACACTATAGTTGGTTTTTGACTAGGGACTAGGGTCACCACCATCGTGTCATTCACGTTTGAAAATAGGGTTACGTTTTGAAAAAGCAAGAAAAATGAAGAGACATATTTGTTTTTACGGAGGGACATTTTTTTGTTGCAAATAACATTAAATCAAGTTTTCCTACTAAATCTACCACCAATTTGGAAAAGTTCCGTCAATACCACTAATTTAGAGAAAAAACAAATTATTACATTTACTTAATTAAGAACAAAAAAATATAATAATTGTAAAAAACAAAAAGTCACAGACATATTTTTCTTTCCCAAATTCGATTTCACCGCTCAACCTTTACGGTGACGATCTCAGCACGAATTTGTCGGCGAGGGAAAACCTTTTCCGGCCGCGGTGGACACTTATGATGGACAAAGACGATAACTTGTGGTTGGTGACAACAGAAACGACGACGACTGAGACTTGTGAGCATCGATCAGAGATATTTGAAAGAGATTCAACCATAGATTCGGCGGTATCCATTCTTCGCTCTGTGGTGGTTTGTAAGCGACAACGGAGATATGTAATTGGAGGCGATCTATAATCAGATTTTGGAACAACGTCGATTCCATCACGATCTCACCAAAAATCATCATGATTTTCACAAAAATCATCACACTCATGATTTGAATCACCTATGATCAACCACAAATTGGATCTCTAATTGATTTGGTATGTACTTATCAAGCTTATGCTCATTGGGATGCATTGAAATCCTCAAATCTCCTTCGATCTTTCTCTTGTAAATACAATTGAAGTTGTCATCGTTGTTGTTGTTGTTGTCAAATTTAGGGATTTTATAATGAGATGACGATGAGATCCACCAATCCTTTTGTCATCATAATCTGCAGATTCAAGAAATAGAAGATTCGTGTAGTATGTTGCTTGCAGGAACAAGAATATTAGAATTATTGAATATCTAGTTTCTTATTCAAAGTTTAGTTTTTTAACAAAGTTTATATACAAATTTAATCAGACTTACTCAAAAATTTCTTTAAGCATGTTTGCTTTGCACAATTGAAGTTGTTTTCTCGTTATGAACCAAGTGTTAGAAAGCTTTGGATCATATTCACTATATCTGTTTTATAAGGTTGATATTAAGGCTTCATAGCAACACAAGCCAAAATTGGTATTTATAACATCTCAACCATCTCTTCCTATATCTTCATTTGTTTCATAGCGACACTAACGACCTTATCCAACTAACCAAGTCCATGTTTTCTTCTTGTGATGGTATATTCGTTGGTGATTTCCTTGTTAGAAGCTCGGGTAACACCATTCTAATGCTGTATACAAAACAAATTGTGTGCATTTTTTGTATTTGTTATTTCAGGAGCATGGTAATCAGAAGATCAACTGTAAGTTGCAAATACAAGTGAGTGACTATTGTTACATAATATGCATAATTTAAGTGTATGTTCTTTAGCTATTAATGATTTAGGAAGGCTTTCCTAAATACTTAAACAACCTTCCTAAATAGAATTTTTGGAAAGGATTCCTAAACATTTCGGAAGGCTTTCCAATGGCAATGACTTTGCTCTCATTACTAAACTTTTAGGAAGAGCTTCCTAAATCGCATATTACCATCAATGAGATAGTGAAATCACTTGTTTGTGACCAATGAGTAGCAAATGCAACTGAATGACTATTCTTCAATATTTTGATTAGTGGTAGGAATAGTGATAACGATGGAATGGAGTACGAAGATGAGATTAACGAAGACGAGATTGATGAAGAAGAGGCATTGAAAAACCAAAAAGTTACCTATTTTAATGATTTGCAAGTATTTAGGAAGAATTCTTACAAATTTCAAAAGGCATTCCTAGTTTAGGAAGGCCTTCCGAGTTTAGGAAGACCTTCTGGAATATGTAGGAATCCTTTCCAACAGTTTTAGATTAAAATGGTAATATAATACAGTTCTTATGTCTTACAGACACATCTTGGATTTCCATCGAGGCATTCATTCATCTTTAGAACAAGACGACCTAGTTTTGTTGATACTAATCTTAGGAGTATGCTTTTCTTATAGCTTCTCAATCTCAGTGGAGTGAGAACGAATGGATCAGCGCTTGTTCACCAACACAAGAAAAAAGAAGAAGCATACAATAACTTTTTTTAAGAAGCTATTAAAACGTTTTAGGATAATTTTATCTGTTTTCAGGAAAGCCTTACTAAACACGATTGTTTTGTTTTGATTGTAGTTCTGAGTTTATTCCAGCTAGAAATATGGTTATCATGGTTTCCACCAACAAAAAGTAAATGAATTTAATGATTTCAGCTTTCAAGAATCCTTCCTAAGGCTATCTCCAATGGTTTACACCATTTTTTACACAAAAAGAATATATTAAATATATTCTCTTTTCAATTGCTTTGTTAATTGTTAATAATACCTCATATTTTTAAAATTTGCAATTTGATCATTTCTATTTATTTTTATCTTTAATTTCAGTATTTATGTATTTTAAATTGATTATTTAATCAATATATTAAAGTTTATGTAATTTATATTTCAAATTTTAATTATATACAACATAAATATGCCCTTACACTATAATCATTAATCAATGTCAATTTTGACAAAGCGTTCTTGTACTTGTAATGTGTAGCAACACCACCAATATGAACTTTTCCTTTCTCCATATCAGTGGATGTAAGGGACTAAACGTGATAACATAGACACGGAGATAACCACATAGTTGAACCGCTAGCTTAGTTTTATACAATAATAAGATATTTGAAGCCACAAATGCCTAACAACAAAAATTTCGGTAGCTAATTGCTAATATCACACACAATACGTCCCTTATATAGTAGAATCTTTCAGAGGTAACATTTGAAACCAAAGTTGACCTTATTTTCACTCCTTATCAAACTTAAATTATATACACGTCTTGTCTCTTAGATTTTTTGACAGTTACCAAAGATCTAATCCACAAGAACTTGCAAAATTGATTTTAACAAGCAGGTAAGATCCAACATCATCTACTTTAGAATGCAACTAAGTGCACATGACACATTTAAGCAACATCGAAACTGAAATAAAAAAAAACCTAAGATCATGCATCGATATAATGCATAAGAACCCCAACTGATCACTTTCGACTCAAAGTTTTAAAGCCAATTGTACTAAACCACAAACCAATCGAAATAAAATCAAAACCTAGAAATGCGATGTCAGATAATTTTGAAACTTCTTTCAAGTAAGATAAAACTAGAGCTTGAGATTACACAGATTTCTAGCAACGAGAAACCACCGGTGACAAGAAACCACCGGCGCTGAGAAATCTTTGGCACCGAGAAACTTCCAGCGAATAAAAATCTTCGACGAGAGAAGAGTCGTGTTTCTTTGTCTTTTATGATTTTTTTTTTTAATTCTTTCTCTTATCTCATTAAAGAGAAAGGTTAATTTAGTCATTTTGCTTTCAAAATGTAATATGATTAGAACATTTGGTATGTGTGGTACATTTGGAAGGAAAACTTGTTTTAGTCGTATATTTAGAAATTGCCTTCTTTTTTTTGTCTCACGATAACCAACAAATAACATTGTGTCGCTGGTCCCTAACACCATAAGAGAGCATGGTTTATATAAGTACATATGTTTGAAAGTGTTTAGGAGAGTTTTATTACTTTCGAACAATCACGGGGATCCGCTTCTACACAGTCAACAAACACGTGAAGACTTCGTAATACACGATTTGAAGGTGTTTTCTGGACAACTTCCGATGCTCAAGTCATAATATGGGACAAAATATAGTGATTGAAAGAGAAAGACCATAGTGAATCGTGGAGTTTAAAAAAGAAAATCAGAAAACAAAGTGAAGGAAAGGTGACTTTAGACTGATCTGAGATGGTCAGCAAAATGTTTGAGAGTTTGTGGGAGAAATTTAGTGGAAAGAGAGATGTAGGAGAAGAGAGTATGTATAGGGTTCATGCCGAGAAGTAGCTTGAACAAGAAAATATTCGCAAAGCATCCGAGGAAGTTAACTTAAACAACTAGAAAAGAGACTTAAAGCATCTCCAACGGTTAAATACTAGGACAGGGAAAATTATCCGTTTGATTTGCTCCTATCCGAGATTTTCTTCGATTCGATCAGAAAAATCCAGATATCCGTTATAAAACAACGAGAAGCAAAAAGTAAAATCAAATATCGGTCTAAAACTAAGCAAATCACAAATACAAATTAGAATAACCCGAATATCCTCTTTCGATATGTATATTACTTATACATACGTACAATATGATGTATATTATCATTTTTGGACTTTCTAAATACATTTGGAGTAAATATTTATAATTAAAATAGACAGATAGCTTTTCATTTGAAAATCTATATTAAATTCATTTTTCATCATTTTATCTTGCACTTTTATATTTATTTAGTTGTATGGAGTAAATTACTAATTTAGTATATTTATTTGGGCAGACGAACTCGAAGGTGTGCTATGGTCCTAACGAATAACTCCACGGCGAGCCACAAGCGTGACTCCTTTTGCTCTCGTCTACGGAACATCATACGTAATCCCACAAAAAGTGCATTTTCTTGGCGTCCGCCGTAGACTCTTCCGCGAACAAGAAGGATTAAACCACTTGCTACTCCTTGATGATCTGGACCTACTCAACAAATGAAGCGACCGAGTGTAACGCCCCTGAACCGTTCTAGGACGAGACCGGTCCAAGAGTGTCACAAGATGATTTCCATAAATAGTTCAATCAAAGTTCCAGAACAAATCTAGAATTAAGGTCAATCCATTCATTGAATCACGTTCCTCTTAAGCACGGTCCAAGGCTTTTCAAACTGTTCCATCCTCTCGAGTTCTGTTAATCCGGATAAGATTTATACCATTGTACACTCGCCATATTTTTCTAACAAAAACTTCCTTTATTCATCATATTATACATTAAAACATTACAAAACATACACGTCCGGACAAGGCTTAATGCCAAAATAACATTACATACCTTATACACAAAAACCAAGTTTTACAAAAGACAACCAAACTACTCCGATGTTCCTAACGTTCCGAACTCCTCTAAGGCTTTTCCCTATGGTTACCTGCAAAAAGAATGGGATGAGTAATCTAGAATTACTCAGTGAGCTCGGCCCCCTAACATGCATTAGAAAAATTCCCACCCAAACCCAAAATAACAATCAACAAGCAATCACATCAACAATCAGAGAATGCACATGCGGAAAATATAACAATGCAACTGTACAAATAACCTAGGGCCCTTGCGTATTATATACTTTCTCATGGACCAAGCGAACACCTATGCACTGTCACAAAGACCGTGAACATAGAACATCACTATCCGAGTTCCATCTCAACATGGCTATCTCGGGCTACACCGTCGTGCAACACTTGGCTATAGGTGGCGAACCCACAAACCAAGTCTTCTTACCTTACAGTAAGGAGTCCCAAACGTATTAATACGCCCACTACATGCACAAGGCCGTGGGGTTTTTACCAACCACGCCACAACATCACTCAACCAAAAGATGCTTAAGTACATAACACCTACAATCAAAGTACTTAGCAAAATTATCAAATCAAACAAACGTGCCTCAAGCAAATATCAAACAACTATAACGATTATACGCTAAACGCATAAACGCTTCATGACGAGATCTTCTTTCACGAAAAACGGCCAGAACATTGGCTAGATAATTGACTAATCTTGAACTACACGATGGTTCAAGACTACATAACGGTTTGTATCAAGAACGCGGACAAGGATTCAGATTTTCTAAGGTGATTTTAGTAGAGATTCTCACGTTTCTATGAAGAAATAAAGAGCACCTTAAGTCCTATATATAAGGTTAAGCAAGCAGGTAGGCAGGTAGCTGAGTCAGCTGGGTTTTGTCGTGTTTGCGGATTTGTCGTGCTTCCGATTTGTCGTGCTTCCGGTGACTTGTTTCACATGGTCGCGACACCTCGTGCTTACGGGATTTGTCGTGCTTGCGGATTTGTCGTGCTTCCGCTGACTCGTTGCACATGGTTGCGACACCTCGTGCTTATGGGATTTGTCGTGCTTCCGATTTATCGTGCTTCCGCTGACTCATTTCACACGTTCACGACACCTCGTGCTTACGGGATTTGTCGTGCTTGGTCGATCCCGAGCAGCTTGGATGTTTCTTCATCCGAGGGTGCCTGACGTTTCTTTGTCCGGGGTAACTGACATTTCTTTGTCCGAGGGTAACTGACATTTCTTCATCTGAGGGTAACTGATGTTTCTTCGTCTGAGGGTAACGCTGGTGATTCAGTAACCAGGTACGCACCTATCTTAATCATTGAGGCGGTTAACTAGGTTTCGGTCAAAAACTCATCAAACTGATCAAGCCATCGCAATAGGTCTTTGCCAAGGTACGGCTTAGCCCTAAGCGAGGGTTATTACATTCTCTCCCCCTTAAAAGAATTCGTCCCAAGTTCCTAAGGTGGAATGTTTCCTTTAATATCTCTCTCACGCCTTTGGAAAGAAACCGAAGATGGGAAGAAAACGAGTAAAACATAAGCTAAATGTCTCAAAATATTTCTAAAATATATGCTAAAAACGGGTAAGTTGTGCAGTTATCAATCTTTTACCTCTAGACTCAATAATCAATCATCCACATACCATTCTATCAACCAATTTGTAAAACATCATGTAAAAGCAAGGAAGAAATAGAACAATTGATGCATACAAATAAGTGCTTCCATTCTGTCCAACCCAAAAAGATTTCAAACTCCTAATCTACCCATGACCTTGTAAACTCTTCTTTCTTTGTAGAGGATCTTTTACTTGCTAGAGTCTTTCCTGTTAGCTTCTATCATTTCCTCTATGGTTTCTTTTTATACTTTTTCTAGCCTTTTTTGGGTTCTAGCTTAGAGAGGGGATTTAGACTTTTGTAAATAAGCTTAGAGTCTTTCTTTAAACTTTTTGATATAAATTTTCCTAGAGTAGCTCATGGTACCAAGTTTAGCACCCGTACCATGATCCGACCCAGATCATGGACCAACTCGAAACTTCATGAAGAATATGAAGAATAGCCCAGGAAGAGCCTATTAAGAATTCAGCCCAAGAACATAAGTGGCCGACCTTGGTGAATCCGAAGATAAAGGAAGAGTTAGCTCGGATAAAAGGAAATACTTAGAATTAAGTATATTTTCCTTTTATCTTTTGGGAGATTTTCCTTATCTCTTAGAATTGATTCCACCGTGTTATTCTCTTGTATAAGTACTTGATGTTCTTCTCCTAGAGGAGACATTCACCTCCCCATTCACAGATCCACCTCCATCATAGATCCATAATTGGATTCAAGACCTAGAAACACCTCTCAAGACAGATTCATCCTGCTCTAGTAGACGACGTAAATGACGAAGCAGATCAACCCCAAGGTTCTTCTATTTGGTACACAAATAGAAGACAGCCACACAAAACTACAGGCGAAATCAGAATGTAATTTGATATTACGGTTCAAAAGTTATTCTTTGTTTCCTGAGATCGAAGAAGAAGGATACGAAGTTCCAAAGAGCCAACTTCGTACCTTTGTCCCAGACGAACCATATCGAACCATGTAACGATTTATAGACCGTTGGAAAGATCTTTCTGTCTAGTTTATACAACAGGCTTCGGACCGCACATCCGAGATCTGTAGCATCCTCAGTCGTGTTTCTAGGAACGCAGGTTCTCTAAGAACTTAACTCATCACGTATGTGATTTGCCTATGAAGGCATAAATCATCACCTAAGATAATACAAAACTATCGATACGCGCTTTGAAGCTCAATCAATCCTCTTGCAATATCCCGCTACTTCAATCTTTTGCCTCTAGACTCAATAATCAAGAATCCACATACCATTCTATCAACCAATCTTTTAACACTCATTAAGGTTTAATGCATGATCTTGCTTATAAATATCAAATATGCTCAATCGGTTTGGTAAAAGAAGGTTAAGATGCGAAAGATAAGGTGGTTATAAACGTTTTGTGGTGATTCACACTCAAGAAAGAGTAATGCAAAACATCATGTAAAAGCAAGGAAGAAATAGAACAATCGATGCATACAATTAATGCTTCCATTCTGTCCAACCCAAAATGATTTCAAACTCCTAATCTACAAATGACCTTGCAAACTCTTCTTCCTTTCTAGGGGATCTTTTACTTGTGAGAGTCTTTCCTTTTAGCTTCCTATCCTTTCCTCTATGGTTTCTTTTTATGCTTTTCTTCTAGCCTTTTTTGGGTTATAGCTTAGAGAGGGGATTTAGACTTTTGTAAATAAGCTTAGAGAGGGGATTTAGACTTTTGTCAATAAGCTTAGAGTCTTTCTTTAAACTTTTTGATATAAATTTTCTTAGAGTAGCTGGTGGTACCGGGTTTAGCACCCGTACCATGATCCGACCCAGATCATGGACCAACTCGGAACTTCATCAAGAAGTATGAAGAATAGCCCAGGAAGAGCCTATTAAGAATTCAGCCCAAGAACATCAGTGGCCGACCTTGGTGAATCCAAAGATAAAGGAAGAGTTAGCTCGGATAAAAGGAAATACTTAGAATTAAGTATATTTTCCTTTTATCTTTTAGGAGATTTTCTTTATCTCTTAGAGTTGATTCTACCGTCTTATTATCTTGTATAAGTACTTGATGTTCTGATGTTCTTCTCTTAGAGGAGACCTTCACCTCCCTATTCACAGATCCACCTTCATCATAGATCCATAATTGGATTCAAGACCTAGAAACACCTCTCAAGACATATTCATCCTGCTCTAGTAGACAACATAAACGACGTAGCAGATCAACCCCGAAGGTCCTTCTATTTGGTACACAAATAGAAGACATCCACACAAAACTACAGGCGAAACCAGAATGTAATTTGATATTACGGTTCAAAAGTTATTCTATGTTTCCTGAAACCGAAGAAGAACGATACAAAGTTCCGAAGAGCCAACTTCGTACCTTTGTCCCTGACGAACCACATCGAACTAGGTAACGATTTATAGACTTTTGGAAAGATCTTTCTGTCTAGTTTCTATAACAGGCTTGAGATCGTACATCCAAGATCTGTAGCATCCTTAGTCGCGTTTCTAGGAACGCATGTTCTCTAAGAACTTAACTAATCATGTATGTGATTTGCCTAGGAAGGCATAACTCATCACCTAAGATAATACAAAGCTATCGATACGCGCTTTGAAGCTCAATCAATCCTCTTGCAATCTATCGCTACTTCAATCTTTTGCCTCTAGACTCAATAATCAAGCATCCACATACCATTCTATCAACCAATCTTTTAACATTCATTAAGGTTTAATGCATGATCTTGCTTATAAATATCAAATATACTCAATCGGTTGGTAAAAGAAGGTTTAGATGCGAAAGATAAGGTGGTTATAAACGTTTTTAGGTGACTCACAATCAAGAAAGAGTAATGCAAAACATCATGTAAAAGCAAAGAAGTAATAGAACAATTGATGCATACAATTAAGTGCTTCCATTCTGTCCAACCCAAAATGCTTTCAAACTCCTAATCTACCCATGACCTTGCAAACTCTTCTTTCTTTCTAGGGGATCTTTTCATTGCTAGAGTCTTTCCTTTTCGCTTCTATCCTTTCCTCTATGGTTTCTTTTTATGCTTTCTTCTAGCCTTTTTTGGGTTCTAGCTGAGAGAGGGTATTTAGACTTTTGTTAATAAGCTTAGAGTCTTTCTTTAAACTTATTGATATAACTTTTCTTAGAGTAGTTGGTGGTACCGGGTTTAGCACCCGTACCATGATCCGACCCAGATCATGGACCAACCCGGAGCTTCATCAATAAGTATGAAGAATAGCCCAGCAAGGGCCTATTAAGAATTAAGCCCAAGAACTTAAGTGGCCGACCTTGGTGATTTCGAGGATAAAGGAAGAGTTAGCTCGGATAAAAGGAAATACTTAGAATTAAGGATATTTTTCTTTTATCTTTTAGGAGATTTTTCTTATCTCTTAAAGTTGATTCCAACGTCTTATTATCTTGTATAAGTACTTGATGTTCTTCTCCTAAAATAGACATTCAGCCCCCCCCCCCCCCCCCCCCCCCATTCACAGATCCACCTCCATCATATATCCATAATTATATTCAAGACCTAGAAACACCTCTCAAGACATATTCACCCCGCTCTAGTAGACGACGTAAACGACGTAGCATATCAACCCCGAAGGTCCTTCTATTTGGTACACTACAAGAAAACAGCTAAAGAGAGACTACCAAAGACGCTTTAGCGACTATTTTGGAACCACTTTGCGACAGCAGAAAGCTCAGTCGCCACACAGTCGCAAATTTACGACTAACTAGAGGAGTCGAAAAGTAGTCACAATTTGCGACTAACTTAAGATTGCTTTTCAACTCTGCAGCGGTGGTAAGAAAACTGTCACACATTTGCGACAGACTTATTACATCGCAAAAAGTAGCAAATTGTAAGAATTTTGAATAATATATTTATGTTTCTAAAATATTTGAATAATATGTATGTGATTTTAATTAGAATTAGTTTGTAATAGATATAATTAATACATATTATGAAAATTACCGGATGGTTAAAGTGGCCCGGTGGAAACACACCTACCCTCAAGCACATATTGAAAAACGGTTCGAATGTGGGCATCTCCAATATTTAACTTTTTATGGATTTATACTAAATACCTAGATATATAAAACTTATTAAATCAAGATACCGATTAAACACAACGACTTAATGGAGGTAAACAATTCAAAATGATTAAATGGCCTCAAAACTCATTTTTTTAACCTATTATGACAGTCGCAAAACAATCACAACTCTGACCTATTTGTAACTACTTACATGTCTAATGAGGTTTTTAAGGAAAACATAACTTTGTCAATTATTTATGCAATTCACACTAAGTTACTAAATATTTTGAACATGTATACATTAAAATTTATAATGGAGTGATAGTTTCCTCGAAAACTCGAGTTTGAAGTTGTAAATGTTTAGGGTTTAGGATATATGCTTCTGACTAGAGCAGGTTGGTCACAAAACCGTCACAGATTGTTACTAACCTGAAAATGTTTATGAACAAATCCCTACTTTTAGATTGTTTAAATATTTGTTTTAAAATTATTACCTGGATTCCAGTAAGTCTTGATACCTTTATAACTTTATGAATAAAAAAGAATGTGTTACAAAAGTTGAAAACAATTTTTCTTTAAACCTCAAAGGTATAACATCATAAACAATGTGTTTATGTTACAAATTTAGTTAAAGTGTTGGTTTCTTGAGAATTTTATGCATTTCACACTAATTTACTATGTATACTGAAACATATACACAAAAACTTATAAATGAGTAATAGTTACTTCATAAATTAGATTTTGTAGTTGTAAAGTTTAGGATTTAGGGTATAGGTTTGTATCTAAATTTAGATAGTCACAAAACAGTCACAATGAGTGACTAATTTGTGACTATTCTTAACTATAAATTGAAACATATACATTAAAAATTGTGAACCTAGTGATCTTTATTACATATATTCAATGATGGAGTTCAAAATGTATAGCGTTTAAAGAGTTAGTGGCAAAACAGTCATACTTTGTGACTGATTTGTAACCACTTTCCAACGATCCGCAATGTTTATGAAAAAATTCTTATTTTTGGATTGTTTAAAAATTTGTTTTAAATTATTACATAGATTCAAGCGAGTCTTAAGCCATTTATAACTTTATGTATACAAAAAGAATGCGTAAAGAAAGTTGAAAACATTTTTCCTTTAAACCTCAAAGGTATAACATCATAAACAATGTGTTTATGTTATAAATTTAGTTAAAGTGTTGGATTCTTGATAATTTTATGTATTTCATACTAATTTACTCTGTATACTGAAACATATACTCAAAAACTTATAAACGAGTGATAGTTACTTCATAAATGAGATTTTGCTGGTGTAAAAATTTAGGGTTTAGGGTATAGGTTTGTGTCTAAATTTAGATAGTCACAAAATAGTCACAATGTGTGACTAATTTGTGACTATTCTTAATTATAAATTGAAACATATACATTAAAAGTTGTGAACCTAGTGATCTTTATTACATATATTCGCTTATGGAGTTCAAAATGTATAGCGTTCAAAGAGTTAGTGGCAAAACAGTCACACTTTGTGACTTATTTGTAATTACTTTCCAACTATCCCCAATGGTTATGAAAAAGTCCTTAGTTTTGGATTGTTTAAAGATTTGTTTTAAAATTATTACAGAAATTCAAGTAAGTCTTAATACATTTATAACTTTGTGTATACGAAAAGAATGTGTAAAGAAAGTTGAAAATATTTTTCCTTTAAATCTCAAAGGTATAACATTATAAACAATGTGTTTGTGTTATAAATTTAGTTTAAGTGTTTGATTTTTGATAATTTTATGCATTCCACACTAATTTAATATATATACTCAAACATATATACAAAATCTTATAAATGAGTGATAGTTATTCATAAATTAGATTTTAGAGTTGTAAAACTTTAGTATTTAGGATATAGGTTTTTGTCTAAATTTAGTTAGTCGCAAAACAGTCACAATGAGTGACTACTTAGCGACAAACATAAAATATTTGGGCGCGGATTTTAAATTTTTTAAGCCAAATTCGAAAAAAATGGGCTTTTAGGCGGGGTTTTAGCCCGCCAAATTTTGGCTTGACATTATTTTGTGACTAACTTGTCACTAAAACTTATTACTCAGTCTCGAAAAAAAATCCCCAAATCTATTTGTGACCAAGCCCTAATTTTTTCTGATTTCTCTCTCGATCCAGGAAAAAATCAATTCCTCTTTCTCTTCGAATTCATGTTACGATAGGTCTCTCTTCACCCCCAAACCTCGATTTGAGTCTCTCTCTTTTACGAATTCGTGTTTTTCTGTCTCTATTCTCTTCCTATCTCTTCGACTCCTCTGATTTATGTCTCTAAATGGCACTGATAGAAGGCAAAGATATGAAAGGTCGTGGTAAGACCACCGGAAAGAATGTTACCACTACAGCCGGAGAAGGGTCCTGTTGAAGGGTCGCTCAAGCTACCGGCGTAGATCGAGTCAACAGTGTAGATCGAGTGAGATCCAAAGGCAGAGGTGGTTCGCCCAGATCCAGGGGTTGGCTTCAAAGCGGTCAGGGTTCAGGCAGAGCTGGTTCGATTCATAAGGTATGGTCTTTTGTGTGTGTATAAGATTTTTCTTTTTTGTTTTATTTCGTTTGTGATTGATTCAATATGCGAGTTCTGATACTATAGCATAAGAAAACAAAAGACGAAGGATGAAAGAGTCTTCAAGGCAAGAAGGAAGAAAGAGACGAGAAATATTGAAAGCACCTTATCATAGTGACGAATAAGAGAAACACAATGAACATGGTAATTTCTTCTTCTTTTTTTGTAGGCTTTTGATTATTATTTTTGATCGATATGAAATCCAATATTTTGTTTAAAATATATTGTTGTGTTTGCTTATGAAAACGTATTTTGTACTTAATTTGATACTACTATATTTAAATATATAGTACTAATCGTATATCTATAGGTTTTCGTTTTCTTTAACTCTTAATAGATGCAACATCAAGTTGAACAATGTGATAACCCTAGCCTCGATACGTTAATGAGGTATGGACCTGATTTTAATCATGGACCGTACACTAAGGTTGTTTCAAAATACCCTTCTAACCCTGAAATTTCTTATAACTATGAATTATCACACTTCAGAACTCATTTTATGACTATAATTTTGCATATAATTTTGTGATTTGTATTATTTTTAAGGACCTAGCTCTTTTGATGTGGACAAATCAAGAACTAGCATGGGTTTTGTGGACGTGAGAAGATGTGAAATTGGTGATCCTTGAGTAAAAGAGTAAAGATGAATTGGTTGTTATTCTTTTGAAACTAAAGTTGGATCAGCTGAAGAATTTCTCCAAACACTTGGAAAGGTACTAGACATCTTCTATATTCTAGACTCTATACCAATGTGGCAAATAAACATAGCTCACACTTCCACTTTCATATTATTTCAATGGGATGCGGCTCAACGTTAGTCTGATGCTCGCCTCGTAGCCTTCGACAAGCTTGTCAACTTGGTAAAAAAGAAGGATCTTGACGTGCCTTCTCTGTTTGAAGAACCACCAGCTCCTCAACCAACCTACATAAACCAGAATGCCTAGCCAGCTCTTACCATCTTTTGAACTATGTTTTATAACCATCTTTTGTACTACATTCACTACAGGAAATATGGGTATTAATAGCAGACGAAAACCGCTATCTAACGCTACTACAGCGGAGTAGAAAGCGCTATATATGCGCCCATTATAATAGATCATGCACTTTCAATAGCAGTTTTTGTTATTGCTATCATAGTTTCATTTAATATAGCGCTTTTCATTATGCAATCATATATTCTACAATAGCAATGAGAAATTGTTATGAATTTATTTATATAAATTAAACATATAATTTTTAATAAATAAATATAACTACATTATTACTATCATTTCTCAATTTGTATTAAACATATTTACATTATTATTTTTTTCTTACTTTTTTTTTGTCAGCAAATATAAAATATATAATTGAAATTTCTAAGCGTTAATAAAATTAAAAGTTACAAATTCATTATTGAAAACCTTGATAGTAATAATGTAGTTTGTATTACAAATTCATTACAAAGCTTATGTATTTTGTATTAATATAACGCTTAGATTTTTGTATTGTCAGCTCATCATTCCTCCGCTCACTCGCTTCCCACCTATTGCGCCTACACCAACACCCACATTCCCAAAAACCAAATCATCAGCACGCACACAACATCACAAAATGGATCAATATTTCCATATTTATTTGTTAGAAAATGTAAGACGCAAATCGTATGTGGAGGAAATGAATCAAGAGAGTCAAAGAAAAACAGATTCTTGATTTGATATAAAATTTCTTTTCTTTTTGTAGCTACCTTCAATTGCTTTGCAAGCTCGTTGGCGTGCAGCATAGTGCAGAGTTTAGAGTGTCCATAAGCTTGGAACCTACTGTAACTGCAGTGGAGACCAAACGGGAAAAGAATGTTAGATACGTAGAAATGCAGGGAGCCTTTTGGTTCACCATCAATTAGTACCTTGACTTGTCATTGACCTTATCAAAGCGGGCTCCTTCTGAATATGAGAACCAATGAGCTTCTGATGATACATTAACAATCCTTTCTTCTCGTTTGCTTTCACGTGATGTAATTGTATCTGAAAAAATGTAAACATTATGCTGTTACAGGTCACTTAGCTCTTGGTTTATGATATTTAGAATTAGAATAAAATGCTAACACATTATTTACGGCCAAATCAGTGAACTGAAAACACAAAGTGAAATAACAAGGAGAAGTCTTACCAGCTCACCCATCACTGCACCGTGTAATCCTCCGCCTATCTTCTTGTCCCTCCATAGCAACACATCAGCATCTTCAACAAATTACCCAACCACTAAGTGATTTAGTCACATAATCAATCGCCATCAATCTCTATATCTAGACTTCAATAATCATCCAAGGCCTCAATAATCAAACACATTAGACCCAAAAACGAACCCTAGATTAGTATCAACAATAAATGGGTTTATTGTTCTCGGTAGCATCAACAAGTCTCTGCTCATTTGGAAAATTTCCCAAAATCAATAAATGGGTCAATTTAGAGTGTTAAAACAGAGAAGCATCCAAATTGTAGCATAGATCGAGAGAGAAAAGAAGAGACCGGAGAAGCGCCCTTGGAAGCCATGTTAATTGAGATCGGGAAGCTCTTGGATGGATCAGAAATGGGTTTATTGTTGATCGATGAATCGAGAGAAGAGGATTTCGAACTCTCTCTCTCTCTCTCTTCCTCCGAACCCAAAACATTTTTCTTTCCGAGATTGAAGAGGGGAAAGATGAAGAAACAGCACAATTACTTGATCTGGCGGTTCATATTTATTGTTGGCTTCTAATCTAACGGTTTACAATACCGTTCCAGAGTATGCCATGGATCGATGAGGTGGCAAAATATTAAAGTAAAAGGAAAATATTGACGCTCCATTTTGGCGCTGAAACAAAAAAAAAATTGTGTTTTAAATACCAATTAGCAGATTTTAAATACATTTTGACTAAATTTTAATTGTAATTGTAAAATTTTAAACACAAAATCAATACTCATAATTCTTTAAAAACTCAAAACTCTATACAAATATTTCATATATATTGTGATACCCTAAACACTAAATGAAGAATTCACATATTCACCTTCTTAGTTTTATTTTTTGTAATATTTATGTTTTTAGTATCAAACAACAATCTATTGTATTTTTTGTAAATTGATAAACAGAAAATTTATTTCCCAAAACGTGAATCCGTAAATGTTAAATCATGGAGTACTTCATTTATCCATACAATTCTAAGACTTTGATATCAACAGTTATTATTAACATGAAACAATATTTTTCTGAATTTTCTTTCTACTAATAATTTAGAAAAAATATCTTAGAAGTATAAATTCCTATACGGATACCCTAAACCCCAAAATGTATACCCTAGATCCCAAACTATATACCATATGTTTTAGCACCCAAACCTTATACCCTAAACCCCAAAATGTATACTATATACTCTAAATCCCAATATACCCTATACTTCAACCCCCAAACCTTATACCCTAAACCTCAAACCATATACCATACACTTAACCCCAAATCGTATACCCTAAATTACAGATAATGATTTTTTCATTATATTTAGTAAATTTTGATTATAAACCCCAAAAGCCAAAACCAAAGACTCATGGATTACCAAACATTAGTTTCTTCACTTATTCTAAACTTTAAATCTTTACCATAAATGATTATTCAAACTCTAACTCTAAAACCTAAACTCTAAACCAAAAACTTCTATTCATCGAAAACTAACTAATATCATATACCAAAAGTTATCTATGTTACCCTAAACCCTAAACAAAAAATCATGACTTCTTGATTTTGACATTTTATTACTTTCGGACGAATCAATTTTTTACTGAATTCAAATCCTAGAATGAGGTTTTTGTTGTATTTCCTTGAAGTGTATTTCTACTAATAGATGAATCTTATTGGGTTTAATAGCAAAAAAAAAAACACTTTTACTACAGCATGTTGAAGAAGTATTAGAGTATGTCCGATATGGCTTATGGTGGATATAACTTGGTGTAGCTTCTATTGGTCTTGGTTAGTCACACAAAATTGTTTATGATACAAAGAGTAATCTTTTCGCATTTTGTATGATTCTTGTCATTGTTTCCTTTTCTTCTGTAGGATGTGGTCTTCATACTTTTGTTCTCTATTTGGGTCCACACATTAGTTTGTTTGATCTGAAATCTGCACCATATGATACAATACATTTGAAACGGGTTCCCTCATGGCTTGGTAATCTTGGTCCCAAAGCTTCTGGCTTTTCGTTTGCAGCCAATCTCATCCTTGTAGCTATACACAAGAAGTAAAAACAAAGATTTTTGAGGATTAACAAAAAGGGAAAATATAAGTGAAGAATATGTAAATGATGGGAAGTATTAATACGAGCTAAATCCATTACTTAACGGTTTGATATGTTCCATATACGGATCTTGCATCAAGGGAACCACTTGTGAAGTAATCTTCATCCAATGGATTAAATTTGTACACAAGTAACTGAAAACCAGAGAGTAAGACATGAATCTCCGGAAAGCTTTTGAATGTTAAGATTACGAGTATTAACTGAACGACATAACTTTTCTTACCTCATTGTGTGCAAACAGTTTTACTAAAGCTGTTTTAGACAGCCCTGAAGATGAAAGCAATACTTGCATGGTTAAGTTTATCAAATATCAATCCATAATTGCTAGCAACAATGGCAAGAAAGGAACATAAACTAACCTGTGACAGAGACCAAGATAAGTCGAGAACATCTCCAAGTAACAGAGACCAATAGATCCTTGATGAGCTTGAATCTGGGGCCAAGTGTATATAGCTCTAATTATCTATCTCTAACAAGAATACTAAGATCCAAATTGAGGAAAACTTCGCAGCCCAATATTGCTCTTCAAAATCAATCCAAATTTAGTTTTACATAACCAGAATCATTAGAGAATAAATTCCAAAGTAAAACCACAAACCTCAACGAAGTTAGTGAACTTTGCATCACGGTTCACCACTAACCTATGAATCAGGGAGAAACACACCAAAAATCAAAAATCGCAAGCACAAGAGCGTAGGAGATGGATCCAGAAACCGAAAAGAAGAAGCGAATTTACCTCAAATTCGACCTTGTGTTTCTCGGGTTCTTCGAGAGGAACATAGTTTTGCTTTCCTTTGCTGACCAAAACCAATTTTCTCGATTCAGATCTCAACCGAAATTCCAAGCAAATTCAATGGAATTTTTTTGTAGATCAAGTCAGACAAAGAGGATTCTAATCTTATCGAGATGGATCGAGACTCAAGAGAACGACAAAAGAGAAAAAAAACGGAGAAGAGTCGCGAGGAGGAGGAAGAAGAAAAGAGAAAAGAGAAAAGAGAAAAGAACTAAAGGGGATTTTTTTTTTTTTCTAACTCGCTTTACCAAAATCTCGATTTTTTTTATGTTTCATTTGTTTTTTAAAACTTCATTTCACTTAGTAAAATTTTTGGGAGGGAATGAAATTTCAGATTCCCCTTTACTTCTACGATGGCGTTTTCGATGACATATGTGCTATCATTGAACAATGATAGAATCAGAAACTAAGCGCCACAACGAATTTTTTTGGCGCCCTCTTTATCATAGCGTTTGTCTTTTCGAAAACGCTATGTAAAGTTTTCAATTATTCAACTATAGCAGAAACATTAAAAACGCTATATTATACTGCTATTAATACTCACATTTCCTGTAGTGATTAATTATGCAAAACAATGCATATGTATTAAATGTTTAACTATATTTTGCAAGAACTTAAATGATTTATCTTTTGTTATGTATTTAAAAGTTTCATGTTGTATTTATTCCTCTAAAGATTTTAGAAATTTCATTTACGAACAGAATAAGTATCATTACAGTCTATATATATATATTTTGTGATACACATATGCAAAACAGTCATAAATTGTGACTGGTTTGCGACTAGAAACACTAATTATGTGACGCTTACGTTACCATTTTGCGATTAACGCGAACATAACTATAGTAACACATTAGTCACAATAAATGACGACTTTGTAATGTCGCAAACTAGTCGCAATTTTACGACTTATTAAGTTAGTCACGAAGTAGTCGCAAAATCTAAAGAGTAACAAATTAGTCGCAAATATACGACTCCGATAAATAGTGGCAAAATAGTCACAGATTTACGACTGATTGAGTTAGCCACAATTTAGTCGTAAAAGTGCGCCTACTTTGCGACTAACTTTATTTGCGACGAAACAATTACGACTACTGTTTATAGTCGCAAAGTAGTCGCAAATTCTGCTTTTGAGACTAACTGTGACTACTTTGGGAGTCACTCTTAACCTGTTTTCTTGTAGTGGTACACAAATATAAGACAGCCACACAAAACTACAGGCGAAACCAGAATGTAATTTGATATTACGGTTTGAAAGTTATTCTATGTTTCCTGAGATCGAAGAAGAAGGATACGAAGTTCCGAAGAGATACCTTTGTCCCAGACGAACCACATCGAACCATGTAACGATTTATAGACTGTTGGAAACATCTTTCTGGCTAGTTTCTATAAAAATCTTCGGATCGTACATCCGAGATCTGTAGCATCCTCAGTCGCGTTTCCAGGAACGCAGGTTCTCTAAGAACTTAACTCATCACGTATGTGAGTTGCCTAGGAAGGCATAACTCATCACCTAAGATAATACAATGCTATCGATAAGCGCTTTGAAGCTCAATCAATCCTCTTGCAATATATCCCTACTTCAATCTTTTCCCTTCAGACTCAATAATCAAGCATCCACATACCATTCTATCAACCAATCTTTTAAAATTCATTAAGGTTTAATGCATGATCTTGCTTATAAATATCAAATATGCTCAATCGGCTTGGTAAAAGAAGGTTAAGATGCGAAAGATAAGGTGGCTATAAACGTTTTGAGGTGACTCACACTCAAGAAAAAGTAATGCAAAACATAATGTAAAAGTAAGGAAGAAATAGAACAATTGATGCATACAATTAAGTGCTTCCATTCTGTCCAACCCAAAATGATTTCAAACTCCTCATCTACCCATGACCTTGCAAACTCTTCTTTCTTTCTAGGGGATCTTTTACTTGCTAGAGTCTTTCCTTTTAACTTCTATCCTTTCCTCTATGGTTTCTTTTTATGCTTTTCTTCTAGCATTTTTTGGGTTCTAGCTTAGAGAGGGTATTTAGACTTTTGTCAATAAGCTTAGAGTCTTTCTTTAAACTTTTTGATATTACTTTTCTTAGAGTAGTTAGTGGTACCGGGTTTAGCACCCGTACCATGATCCGACCCAAATCATGGACCAACTCGGAGCTTCATCAAGAAGTATGAAGAATAGCCTAGTAAGGGCCTATTAAGAATTCAGCCCTAGAACTTAAGTGGCCGACCTTGGTGAATTCGAGGATAAAGGAAGAGTTAGCTCGGATAAAAAGAAATACTTAGAATTAAGTATATTTTCCTTTTATCTTTTAGGAGATTTTCCTTATCTCTTAGAGTTGATTCCACCGTCTTATTATCTTGTATAAGTACTTGATGTTCTTCTCCTAGAGGAAACATTCACCTCCCCATTCACAGATCCACCCCCATCATAGATCCATAATTGGCTTCAAGACCTAGAAACACCTCTCAAGACAGATTCATCCTGCTCTAGTAGACGACGTAAAGGACGTAGCAGATCAACCCCGAAGGTCCTTCTATTTGGTACACAAATAAAAGACAGACACACAAAACTACATGCGAAACCAGAATGTAATTTGATATTACGGTTCGAAAGTTATTCTCAGGTTCCTAAGACCAAAGAAGAAGGATACGAAGTTCCGAAAAATCAACTTCGTACCTTTGTCCCTGACGAACCACAACGAACCATGTAACGATTTACATATTGTTGGAAAGATCTTTCTGTCTAGTTTCTATAATAGGCTTCTGATCTTACATCTAAGATATGTAGGATCCTCAGTGGCGTTTCCAGGAACGCACGTTCTCTAATAACTTAACTCATCACGTATGTGATTTGCCTATGAAGGCATAACTCATCACCTAAGATAATACAAAGCTATCGATAAGCGCTTTGAAGCTCAATCAATCCTCTTGCAATCTATCGCTACTTCAATCTTTTGCCTCCAGACTCAATAATCAAGCATCCACATACCATTCTATCAACCAATCTTTTAACATTCTTTAAGGTTTAATGCATGATATTGCTTACAAATATCAAATATGCTCAATCGGCTTGGTAAAAGAAGGTTAAGATGTGAAAGATATGGTGGTTATCACTACAAGAAAACATGTATTTTGTGACACCCAGTTTCGTCACTAAATCGTCACAAATGGTCCATTTACGACTACTTAGGGATGAAAAACGGTCGTCGGAAATTCATCGTCGCTAATTTCTGCAGTCACAATTCAGTCACAAATTAGCGGCGAAACAGTTACATAATTTTGGTCGTCGCATATTAGCGACGAATTGGTGACAATGATACAAACGTCGCATATTAGTGACAATATTTATGGGGTGGGAAATAAACAACTAATTTGTGACGATTTTTGTAGTCGTGAAATTAAGACTAATTTGTAACGAGTTAGGTAGTCGTTAATTAGCGACAGATTAAAGACAGTCTTGGTGATGGATGAAAGTCGTTCTTAGTTACAAGTTAGTCTTAAAAGTGTCACTAATTAGTTACTAATTTGTGACGCTTGTTGTATGTATAGTCAATTAGCAGTTTTTAATTTGTTACTAATTTGATACGGAAATAATTTTGATTTGAGTGTTTTCAAAAGCAAAAATTAAAATCATAGATAAAAGTCTTACAATTATATGTAAGTTAAGTTTTGAAGCATTAAGCTTCACAAAATAAGGTTTAAAGTACAAAAAGAGAGAGTTTTAGAGTACCAAAAGCATAAACATATTTTGATGCATATGAGAGAGTTTTGTGACATAGAGAGAGTTAGGTTCCATAGCAGTAGAGTTGAGTATCACATTAGACAGGGGTGCTTATGGGTTGTGCAGTAGGTTCCAGAGCAGCAGAGTCGGTTGAGTGATCGTTGTTCTTCATAAAAGTGTTAACCATCTTCTCCAGTTGAGCAATTCGAGACTGACTGTCCTTTAGCTCGTTCGAAAGACGCAGATTTTCTGCATCTCGACGCAAATTTTCTGCATCTCGACGCTTATTATCTTCATCTTGTTCAACAATCTTTTGACGAACAATCTTAAGGTCGTCCTAGATCTCGAACAGAGATGACGTAGATGATTCAACGTAGCTGCTTTTCCTTTTCCCATTCCCTTTCTCAAGCTGATATGTCAGTTGACCCATTCCATAAGGGTTACCCTTGGGATCGAACCTAGTACACTCCAACATACACATATACAATATATTCATATGTGTCAAATCCAAGCAATAACAAGTTAACGTCTAATCAAAGACCTAAATCAAGTTTGATATATATATATATTTGAGGAACAAATAACCTAATTCAGAAATAATCATAAATCACAATGTACAAAACAATGATTTTAATGATACAGACAATGATTCTGAAGCATAAAACACATACAAAACAAAAACAAAAAGCAAGAGAAAGGATAAGAAATCAAACATAAATTAGGAGAGAAGATTACCTTAAGGAAGATTTCGTTCTTCTGAGCAACAGTGATATTGCGGTGAGTAGAATTCTCAAAAGCATCTGAGTTTTCTGGTGCATCGGCGTCCTGTTCCATAACCTCTTGCAGTGCGGTTTCATAAGTGTGTGCGACTTCCTTAGCTTTTTGATCAATGAAGGAGCCATATTTATTTGTATGAGTCCTCACAAACACTTCACCCCATGAGACAAGTCGGCCTAGTTCCTCCTCCTGCACCAGTAGAGAAGATTGATTATGTTGATGAAGTTTGTAACAGAAAAAAATGAAAAATATGTATTACCATATCTTGTTGAATGGTCAAGTAAGATGATTGGCCTGATCTATGCCTGTGAGCTCCTAGGCCGTTACGATGCGACATACGATAGTTGGCAGCAGTAATGCTCTTGGCCTGAACCTCTGGAATGTTCCAATGGAGGCACATATGATTCCAAAGTTTCTCACCGATCTAGATTGGCCTCACCCCTTTGTTCTAAGCTTGACTCACAATTCCCCTCATCCGCTTTGTAGCAATCGCGTTGAAATGAAACCTAACAAGCTGAGTGATCCCTATATCCCAATTGTACATGCTCTACACATGAAAATAGAGGGGTAAGTATGTATATCAGTGTAATGGAACATAAATTGGAAATAATAAGCATGAAGCATGAAACATTACCACAAAAGTTCTGAAGTATCTTTCTTACTTGTTGATAGGCGTCACTGTCCAACTATAAAAAGGACCATCGAATTTGTGATGAAAGATTCCAGCATTGATACGGGTCAGTTTGCCTTTGTCTCGATTAAACCTAGCAAATAAATATAAACAGAGGTTAAAGAATCTATTGAAAAGAACCATGAACACACATTGATCCAAAGAGAACAATGATCAAACAACTTAGCTAACAGAAATGAGACAATGATGCAAACCAACACAAACAAAGACAATTGCTCAAACTAGATAACACTAATGGCACAATGAAGCAAACCGATACAATGATGCACAATAGTTAACATAAATCAGAAAATTATAGATATAAAACACAAAGATGGGATTCGAATTGACATACCACAAGCTCTTTCTGACTGTGGGAACCTCACTCAGGAGAGGTAGATTCTGGCGACCTGGAAGAGCCAAAATGTTATCCAAAAGTTGCTGGTAGTCTTCTGCTTCTGCTTCCTGATCACCAACACCTTCGTACTCACCATGGACGTGTTCAACCTGCTGATCATCACCTTCAAAATCTTCTTCTTCATCTTCATCTTCATCTTCCTCATCCTCATCCTCATCCTCATATTCCATCTCAAAGTCTTCATGATTTGGTTGGAGATTTAGATTGAGGTTCGGAGATGGATTAGCCGGTAGAGTAGGAGACGCGACTCTCTGAGATGAAGCCCGGTTTGCTGTAGGAGGGTACTGAAGTGGAAGACTCCTAGTTCGAGAAGCTGAGACATTTGCTTGAGACTCCGGTGTACCCTGAGAAGGAGGCGTATTGCGGTTGGAGTTAATAGAAGAAGTCTGACCACCGGTTGACTTAACTCATCTGGTTGGTGAACCTTTGTGGTTTTGGTTCTCTTCTCCGGTTGAAACATCTTCACCACCCACTGCTACTCTCTTACCTACAGACTTTGAGAGTGTCTATGAACTGGCCGCTGAAGCAGAGGGATTCGCTTGAGCCTTTGAGGGTCTGAGAGAGGCATCGCCTGAAGCAGAAGGCTTCACTGGAGCCTTTGAGAGTGTGAGAGAAGCACCGCTTGAAGCAGGAAGCTTCCCTTGAGCCTTTGAGAGTGCATGCAAACCATCGCCTGAAGCATGAACCGTCCGTTGAGGCTTTGAAACGTTTTGAGAACCACTGACTGAAGTAGGAACCCTCCATTGAGGCTTTGAGATGTTCTGAGAACCACCGGCTGAAGTATCTCCGTTACGCACCAACGGTCGCTTAGAAACACCGGTCTTCGCGATTCCACGGCCACAACCACTTCTACCGGCACCGCCACGCCCACGTAAAGCTCCTACTCTAGTTGTATTCATATAGTAGCTTTAGTGTTTTGGTGGATCGAACCAAAGAGATGATTCGATTGAAAGAAAGATCGAAGAGGGATCGAAGAGAGATCAAAGAGAGATTCGATGAAATTTGATGGTAACGGAAGAGAAATCGGAAGAATCAAAGCTATGGCATGAAATCGCCATCGCTCGAGAGAGGAATATTTTTTTAGGGTTTGTGTACGAAATGAATTTGGGAATCAGATGTGGTTTCGTTATTAAAAAATTCCGTCACTAATTAGTCACAAAAGCGTCGCAACAAAATTGTTTTGGAGGGAATTTAACCCGCCTAAAAGCCCATGTACTTTATGGGTAGGCCCACACAATATTCACTACAAAAAAAAATATCAGTAGTAGCAAAGAAGTGGGTAATTTATGACTAATTTGTGACACTAAACTCGTAGTGACAAATCAAAACCCTATACCCTAAACAATTTGTACCAAAAACTAAGCCCAATTATCTTTCCAAACATTTCCAAATGCATTTTTTGACTGAGTGGTTGCTTATATCAAGCACAGTAATAGAATTGTTGAGTTTTGTACTAAAACATCACATATACTAAATGTTACATTAAACATACATGTGATTATACAAACAAATCAATTGTGGAGACAAAGATAATTGAAAAACTTAGTTGAAATTTTTTCACTCCTAAATTGTATTATTTGATCTACATTAGAGTTAAGTACCTTCTAAATACGAAAAAGTAATATACACTTACATTATATGGTGTTTACATTGCAAAACTTGAAACAACCAGTAGGGAATCCGTCGCAACGTAGTCACAAATAATTTGATCGTCGCATATGCGTCACTAATGAGTGGGTAATTTATGACGATTTTGTGACGTAGATTTATGTAGTCGCAAACAGATAACCCTAAACCCTAAAACATATACGAAAACCCTAATTTGTCTCTAAAGAGTCGCAAATTAGTCACAAATATTTCAAAAATAAATGTTTTTTCTACGGTTTGAACCCGGTACCCCTTTGTGTGTGTCAACATTTACGTGTATGGGTGTACCGTTGAGCTATTGTGTTTAATCAGTATTGTATACCATTAACATTTATATAACTCTATTAAAGAACATAAACAAAAATAAATGTAGTAACTGCAGTTCGAACACGGAACCCCTTAGTGTGTGGTAACGTTTAGGTTCTTCTGGTGTACCGTTGAGCTATTGAGATTATTCATTTACTTGATACAACCAAAGAAATATATGTTTATATGAGTACATATTAGTAATATAATACCAAAGAAATAGTATCACACTTACAAATTAAAATTACAAAACTACAAATATAATACACATTACAATACAAATTTATATTTCAAAATCACAAATATAATTAAAATTACATAACCAAAAACATCAAAATACAATCTCACAAAATATTACACATAATTTGGAATCAAGGTTCTAATATTATCTTCCTCGTCCGAAGATGATAAATTACATTGAAACTCATCTTCTGGATCATCGTCTCCAATCTCATAATCGATGTCTTCCATTGGTTGTGCTCGATCAACTAAAGAATCGATATTGATTTCACCTACCGTAGACGTCAATCCCTCATCAGAAGTTTGTTGAAAAATGACGAGCTATTTCTGTTTATACTTTCCTTGAACACGATTTCTTGGATTTACTTTGAGAACATATAGCCATACTTTCCGAGGTCGTTTAGTATTTGGGTATGTAAGATAACAAACCTGATCAGCTTGGGATCCTGACATTAAATAAATTTTTAATTAATAAATATATATATAGATAAATTAATTGGTATCAAGAAAAATATACCTAGTATGAATGGCTCGTAGTTTGGATATCTCCTAGTTTTAAGGACGTCGACAACGCCTACCGAGCTCTTTCTTGTTCCTATGTAAGGAGTAGGGTCATACCATTTGCAATTGAAAAGGATGATTTTCAAACTCAAAGATCTGGGATATGTGAGCTTGATAATCTTTTGAATTTTTCCATAGAAATCATCTTCCTGAGATGCGTCAGAATAATTTTTCCCTTTCACACATACCCCATAATTCATTGTTTTCATGTGTTTTCCGTGTTCCTCGGTGTGAAACATATACCCCCTTGTAAAATACATAGGCAACGATGTTGCCATGTTTAGAGGACCTTCGATTATATCATAAACCCACAATGGAAAACTTTGTTGACTTCTCGTTGCATTCACCTGCATATAATGGTTACGTTATCCAATGGTTGATCCAGAAGAAGGATTTAATAATTAATTCATAGAAAATACATACATATTGGTAGATCCATGTGTGAAATTCATCATCTTTTTTTGCTGTGACCTCCTCATCAGTTAGGTCAGGATTTTCCAATCTAATTTGTGCGTCCACCATTCTGCGTTGCCAAAACATGATTATAACATACGGATGGAAAATGAAATAAATATGTTATACGTAATTGTCGGATGAATTATAATTACCTCTCAAACGGCCGAAAATACTCACAATTACGCAAAACATATGAGTGAGCGCTCTGATATTCCTTATCTTTGAACCAGTGATTACTACTTTGGCCACTTAGACGACCCACTTCTTTGAATATATCTGGTACATCTACATCGTATAGGGGCATTTCACCTTCGTCATACCGAAATTTCCTGAAAACATGACCATGGTATTGATATGATTGCAAGAGCAGCATAATTAACAAACATGGTAAGGTAAATTATTAATTACCTTCTTCTTCTAGCTGTGGAAATGTGTGGCGGAAAGTAGTGTTATGAAAAGTAAGATATTTCCTCCTTCATGTACGCATGCACAATGGACGCCGCGGGATATCTTTTGTTCTTCGCTAAGCCTTTCAAGTGTCCAAAGAATCTTTCAAATGGATACATCCATCTGTATTGCACTGGACCGCCAAGCTCTGCTTCGTATGGTAGGTGGATAGGAAGATGCTCCATTACATCAAAGAAATACGGTGGAAATATTTTCTCTAGATTACAGATAATCACCACTATGTTCTCCTTCAAAACTAGGAGGCGGCTTTGATCCAATGATCTCCTGCTAAGATCACGGAAAAATGCTCCAAGTTCTGCAATTAATTTTTTTTACATAAGCCCAACATTGAAATCTTTATCTACTACCAACATAAGGATGATTGTAATGTAAACATACCTCATATTGCTTGGTGAACATTACGTGGGAGAAGTTCTGCAAATATGAAGGGAAGCAAGCGTTCCATAAAAACATGGGCGTCATGACTTTTCTTTCCTGGAAACTTGCCACCTTTGATGTCTACACAATTTGCTAAATCTGATACATAGCCATCTGGAAATTTAACTTCATTTTTCACCCACTCTAGTACGGTAGCTTTTGCTTTTACTGTTAATCTCCAAATAGGAAATGGGGCTTTGCCATGAGCGTCAAGATTAGTTCCTTCCGAGCACAAAAAGTTGCGACATCTACTCTTGACTTGATATTGTCTTTCGATCTGTTTTTGACATTCATAGAAGTATACACGATATTATCATGGATATTCTTCTCGATATGCATCATATCCAGATAATTTCGTAGATTCAGATCAACCCAGTATGGAAGCTCCCAAAAGATGCTTTCTTTATGCCAATTATACCAATTCCCATAACCACCAGGTTTAGTCTCATGTCCATTTCCACCGCATTCTGATGTTTTTTGCGCCCCGGTATTTAATATACGCTGGTATATTTGTTCACCCGTCCGCGTTTCTGGCGGACTATCGTCCACAACGTTCTTTCCCTTAAGAAAATTAACTTTATTCTTTCGTAACGGATGATTCTCCGGTAGAAATCTTCTATGCTTGTCGAACCAACACGTCTTCCTACCAGCTGGCAAGTAGAAAGCATTTGTATCACTCATACAAATTGGACATGCTAAATGTTGTCCATCCCGATAACATCCCATACGCCGGAAAATCACTTATAGTCCAGAGGAGAACAACTTTAAGGTTGAAGTTTTGATTTAACGACACATCATACGCCTCAACTCCATGATTCCATAAGTCCTTTAACTCCTCGATCAATGGTTGGAGAAAAACATCAAGACTACCTCGTGGATGATTTGGTCCTGAATTCAAAATTGTTAGTAACAAATACTCCCTTTTCATCGCCATGTCTGGGGCCAAGTTGTAAGGTGTCATGATCACAGGCCACAATGAATGGTTTTATGACATACCGAAAGGATTGAAACCGTCGGTACATAATCCCAAATACACGTTTCGCGTTCCTCCGCAAATCGTGGATGTATTTGATTGAAATTTTTCCACTGTGCCGCATCAGATGGATGAACCATTATTCCGTCTTCTGTCTGGTGCTTAGTATGCCACCTCATCGCAGCTGCAGTCCTCTCGGATTGGTACATCCTCTTTAATCTATCAGTGATTGGTATATACCACATCTTGCTGAACGGTATTTTAGTACGCCCCCCACTAGCCTTGTATCTCGGTTTTTCACAAAACCTACAATGCTCCAACTGCGCGTCTTCTTTCCAGAAGAGCATACAATTATCTACACATAGATCATATGTATGGTACGGCAATCCTAGCTTTCGCATCAATGTTTCTGTCTCATAGTAAGAACCAGTTGCATTATTAGGTTCAGGCAAAAACTCCGTCATCATTTCCGCGACTGAATCCATGCAAACTTCAGTGACTGAATCCATGCAAACTTCAGCGACATTATGATCCGCCTTGGTGTTCATTTGCCGAGCTGCTAGCGATAACCGCGAGAGACCATCACGACAACCATCATACAACGGCGTATTTGCTGCAGCTAACATGTCGTAAAACTGTTTGGCGTCATGAGTAGGTTCTTCATAAACATGATCATTTCCACTTTGATCATGTTCATGTTGATAATCATTAATTGGCACAGAACCACGAAATGCATCATGAACCATTTCACCATAAACATTTGCACCATAAACATTTGCACCATCATTATTAAACTCTTGATTACCGCCACTAAAATCAGCATTCTCATAATAACTACTGCTTCCTCCGCCATCGTAATTTGTTTCTTGGTTACCGCTACCAAAATCAACATTCCCATAATAATTAATACTTCCTACCCCAGCCCCAACTACATCGTAATCTTCACCGTGTGCCGTCCAAACATAATAATTTTCCATGAAACCTCTACTATGTAAATGGTACCGAACAGTTTTAGCTGCTTTAAAACCTTTATAATTTTTACACTTCGCACCAGGGCAGTATAACATACCTCTACTGCTGAGTGCCGAACCCTGAATAGCTGCGAACTCCAAGAAATGTTGTACCCCCACCAAAAACTCATCTTTTTGTGCGACGATCAATCCGGTTGTACATCCACTCTCGATTAGAATTAAACATAATTTTTTGGTTTTTTGATTTTTTTTTCTCTTTGGTTTTTTTCTTTTTCTCTTTGGTGTATTTTTCTCTCTTTGGTTTTTTCTTTTCTCTGATTTTTTTTTTTGAGGAATAAGATATTTTGTTGTGAATGGAGAAGGGGAGATGTTGTTGTGAATGGAGAAAGAGAGGAGCGTTGTCTCTTATGTAGGGTAAATTAGTCACTACTTTGTGACTCCAACATACAAGTCACAAATTTGTGACACTTATATGACTACTTAGCGACGCATTTGTGACGCGTTAGTGACTACTTCAAGGCGTCACAAAAATTAGGTAACTTACAACCCAAACCCATTTATCACGTGTCCACCCACTTGCTTTATTGCCGACATGCTTGCCGACATAGCTACCGACATAAATATTTGCGACTGATTTGTGACACTTTCAAGTAGTCTTCAAAGAGTCACAAAAGGGTCGCAAATTTGTGACTGAATTGTGACTACGTTTAGTCACTACGATAGTCGTCACAATGTGGTCGCTAATTTGTAACTTGCATTATTAGTCTTTGTTTAGTCGCTATTTAGCGACGATTTACCGACGATTTTATAACGTCACAAATAGGTGACGAATGTGCGACTGTATATATTTAGTCGTTAAAGCATCACAAATGTGTCATTAATCAGTTGCAAAATATCTGACTGAAAAATCAGTCACAAAAGTTAGTCACAAATAAACAGTTTTCTTGTAGTGTATAAACGTTTTTAGGTAACTCACACTCAAGAAAGAGTAATGCAAAACAACATGTTAAAGCAAAGAAGAAATAAAACAATTGATGCATACAAATAAGTGCTTCCATTCTGTCCAACCCAAAATAATTTCAAACTCCTAATCTACCTATGACCTTGCAAACTCTTCTTTCTTTCTAGGGGATCTTTTACTTGCTAGAGTCTTTCCTTTTAGCTTCTATCCTTTCCTCTATGGTTTCTTTTTATGCTTTTCTTCTAACCTTTTTTGGGTTCTAGTTTAGAGAGGGGATTTAGACTTTTGTTAATAAGCTTAGAATCTTTCTTTAAACTTTTTGATATAACTTTTCTTAAAGTAGCTGGTGGTACCGGGTTTATCACCCGTACCATGATCCGACCCAGATCATGGACCAACTCGGAGCTTCATCAAGAAGTATTAAGAATAGCCCAGTAAGGACCTATTAAGAATTCAGCCGAAGAACTTAAGTGGCCGACCTTGGTGAATTCGAGGATAAAGGAAGAGTTAGCTCGGATAAAAGGAAATACTTAGAATTAAATATATTTTCCTTTTATCTTTTGGGAGATTTTCCTTATCTCTTAGAGTTGATTCCACCGTCTGATTATCTTGTATAAGTACTTGATGTTCTTCTCCTAGAGGAGACATTCCCCTCCCCATTCACAGATCCACCTCCATCATAGATCCATAATTGGATTAAAGACCTAGAAACACCTCTCTAGACATATACATCCCGCTCTAGTAGACGACGTAAATGACATAGCAGATCAACCCCGAAGGTCCTTCTATTTGGTACACAAATAGAAGACTGCCACTCAAAACTACAGGCAAAACCAGAATGTAATTTGATATTACGGTTTGAAAGTTATTCTCTATTTCTTGAGATCGATGAAGAAGGATACGAAGTTCCGAAGAGCCAACTTCGTACCTTTCTCCCTCACGAACCACAATGAACCAAGTAACGATTTACATATTGTTGGAAAGATCTTTCTGTCTAGTTTCTATAACAGGCTTCAGATCGTACATCCAGGAACGCATGTTCTCTAAGAACTTAACTCATCACGTATGTGATTTGCCTATGAAGGCATAACTCATCACCTAAGATAGTACAAAGCTATCGATAAGCGCTTTGAAGCTGAATCAATCCTCTTGCAATCTATCGCTACTTCAACCTTTTGCCTCCAGTTTCAATAATCAAGCATCCACATATTGTCCTAAAGACAACTTTCCGTTACCTCATATCGACAGACTTGTCGAAGCAACTGTCGGTAACGAATTCTTATCGTTTATGGATGCTATCTCCGGTTATAATCAGATCTTGATGCATCCTGATGACCGCGAGAATACCGCCTTCATAACTGATCGAGGAATCTACTGTTATAAGGTGATGCCCTTCGGCTTGAAGAACGCCGGGGCAACCTACCAACGGTTGGTAAACAAGATGTTAGCAGAACAGCTCAACGAATCTATGGAGGTTTACATCGACGACATGTTGGTCAAGTCGACGAGTGCCGAAGATTAGATCGATCATCTTGTGTTTTGAAACGCTCAATCTGTATGGGATGAAATTGAACCCTGCCAAGTGTACCTACGCAGTAACTTCGGGAGAATTCCTGGGTTATTTTGTAACAAAAAGGGGGAAGAAACGAACCCAAAGCAGATATCCGCCGTGTTAGATTTATCTTCTCCCCAAACATGGAAAGAAGTCCACAAACTAACCGGACGATAGCTGTTTTGAATCGATTCATAAGTAGATCGACAGACAAAAGTCTTTCGTTCCATCAACTGCTGAGAAAGGCAAGCAAGCCCTTTGAATGGTCTGAATAATGTGAAAAAGCTTTTTCCGAGCTAAAAGCATACCTCACCTTGCCACCCGTGCTGCCTAAACCCGAGGAAGGGGAGACCTTATACTTGTACCTCGCGGTTTCGGCATCAGCAGTCAGTGGAGTTCTGGTAAGGGAAGACCGCGACGAACAACAGCCCATCTTCTACATCAGTAAAGCTCTCAATGACGCAGCGTCGAGATACTCAACGATGGAAAAATTGGCCTTAACACTCCTAACATTGACAAGGAAACTCATGCCATATTTCTAATCTCATACCATCGAGGTATTGACAAATCATCCACTTCACTCGATCTTGCATAGCCTGAATCAGTCAGGATGATTAACTCGGTGGCCGATCGAGCTTAGTGAGTATGATATAATCTATAAAAATAGACCGACTATGAAGTCGCAAGTGTTAGCAGACTTTATCGCCGAGGTACCCAGTGAGCCTTCTTCAGAGAATTTAGAAGAAAGCTTGTGGTGGACACTACACGCTGACGGGTCGACATCCCAAAGGGGATCAGGGGTCGGAGTATGCCTCAAATCTCCGACTAGAGAGGTGGTTGAACAATCATTCTGCCTTGATTTTGCTGCGACTAACAACGCCGCTGAAAACGTAGCCTTAATCGCGGGACTTCGACTAGCAAAAGCAGTGAGAGCTAAACGAGTTCGAGCTTGCTCGGATTCTCAGCTCCTCACCAGTCAATTCAACGGGTCGTATGAAGCAAAAGATAACAAAAAGGACGCCTACCTAGAGGTAGTACGCGAGATCGCTGATGAGTTTGATGGATTCGAGCTCATAAAATTTCCCCGCAGCGAGAACTCAGCTGCGGATGCATTGGCCGCGCTTGTCTCCAGTCGGACATGAGACGAGTTATATCCGTAGAGAGTATAACGGATCCCAGCATAGATCCACCTCCCATGGTCTGCGAGATTATGGATGGTGAAACTGATGAAGAATCCACCGAAATGGAAGCTGATTCCATTCCCCAGGAAGACTGGCGGACAGAGATTGTAGAATACATAACCGAAAGGAAGCAACCTGAAGATAAATCGGCAGCCCGAAGGTTGAGAACTCGAACTGCCCATTACACTATCTTGGAAGGAGTGCTCTACCGATGGAGCGCATCTCGCTATATGATGAGATGCATTGACGGGGAGGAGATCCTCAAAGTCATGCGTCATACTCACGGGAAGGACAGAGGAAACCATTCCGGAGGGCGATCTCTCGCCTTGAAGCTTAAAAATCTCGGCTATTATTGACCAACGATGCTGGCTGATTACCAACAATATGCACAAAAGTGCGTAGCATGTCAAAAGCATGCACCAAAGAAGTTGGCCCGACCAGAGGAGTATTTCCCGGCAACCGTCGCATATCCGTTCATGAGATGGGCCATGGATGCGGTCGGACCGCAGGTAACGTCACGAGGAAAAAAGAATATTCTAGTAATGACGGATTACTTTACCAAGTGGGTCAAAGCCGAGGCCTATCCTCAAATCACCGGACCAGGTATGGAAAGATTTGTTTGGAAGAACATTATTTGTCGACACGGAGTTCCTTACAAAATCGTAAGGGACAACGGTCCGAACCTTACCTGTGATGATTTTGTAAAGTTTTGCGACAGATGGAATATCCGTCTGCCCACAACAACTGTCTATTATCCACAAGGGAATGGACAGGCCGAGTCAACTAATAAAACGTTGATAGCCAGGCTAAAGAAGAGCCTATGAGAAAAGAAGGGAGCATGAGCGGATGAACTCCCCGGAGTACTTTGGGCTCATCGAACAACGCCTTGACGATCGACAGGTCAGACCCCTTTCTTTTTAGCCTATGGAATGGAAGCGCTAGCACCCGTCGAAGCTCAAGACCTCAAAGAAGTCTTGATGACCCAAGATATCGAGATAAATGGACAAAAAATTTGTGACCATCTCGATGACCTCAAAGAAGTTGTAGACAATGCCTTGCTGAGGATACAAAATTATCAATAACTCGCCGCAAAGTACTACAACAAGATAGTACAATAAAGATCTTTCGATGTAGGCGACCTCGTTCTATGAAAAGTTTATAAAAACACTAAATAGGACGAAGCCGGAAAGCTTGGAATCAAGTGGGAAGGACCGTACCAAGTCTCAAAGGTTGTAAAACCTGAGTGGTTGAACTCCTCGAGATGGATGGAACCGAAATCCAAAAGTCCTGGAATGCTTGGAACCTCAAGCGATATTATTATTGAAATAATAATAAAAAAAGAAAACACTCGTTTAAACGAGCCTCTTTGTATTGAACTACGAGTGACTTGATCATTTCTTTGAAGAAAGGTACGTAGGTAGCTAGCTTTTTTAGAAAAAGTTTAAGTGCAGTTACACATATAATTTTTTTTTATCTTTTAAAATAAAGATTCTGGTTTAAACCAAAGACTTATTTTTGAAAGCACGTTCATTCTCATTACAAAACTCAGTCTTATCAGCTCGAGAATTTAATATATAGTTTCTTAGAAAATAACTTTATACGATCCGTTCATCTATTGTCACACATCGGAACCCTAGCTAGGTATCTGATCAATGCGCTTCTCATAAGTGTCTTGGTGAAATAATCAACAACCTTTTTAAGCTGGAGCCAGGTATGCACCTCGCGCTTAGGATAACCAAGTAAATCACATGCCGACTCTCGATCGCATACTGAAGTTTCGTCCTAAGGCAAAAGTTGAGCTAAGCCAAAGCACTAGTTCTTTGCACTCTCAGACCCCAACCCAAGCCTGCCTCGTACCTAAGTACAGATTCCAAGAACCGACATCGAGCTGGTAAGCAGCGAAGTCTTGGAGGAATCGTGCTTCTAATAAGCCGAACTACGTAGTTCGCAAACCACTAAAGAGTCTTCTGAAAGTAATCTTAGTTTCCAAAGCCGAGCTCCATAGCTTGCGACCACTTGAAGGATTCTTACGAAAATAATCCTAGAGTGCTTCCATAAGCCGATTCTCCATGAGCTCGTGATCATTTAAGTTTCTTATGAAACAATAAGGTGCTAATAAAGTCGAGTTCATATATCACAAAAATTCTAAAATCAAGAATTCATGTCGGATTCTGAGCTCGGAGCTCGAAGATACGTATCACGAAAGTTCCGAAGTGAATTAGGTCTTACGAAAGATCTTAAATTAATTCTTAAAAAGAATACAAAAATTCCAAAGTGAATTAGGTCTTACGAAAGATCTTAAATTAATCTTGTTCCTTTAAAAGGAATACAAAAATTCCAAAGTGAATTAGGTATTACGAAAGATCTTAAATTAATCTTTATTACTTAAAAAGATTACAAAAGTTCCAAGCAAGCTAAATATTACAAAAGCTCCAAAGCGAGCTAAATCTTACGAAAGATCTTGAAATAAAATTATTACAAAAGTTCTGAACGCTCTGGTTCGCAGCACAATGACGGTAGAGATCTAAACGCTCCGAAGAGAGCTAAAGTCTATCGAACCCTCTGGTTCGCAGCACAATGACGGTAGAGATCCTTGCGGAACTCGTTGTCGAAGTAACAACCGCGGCAATGGAAGGGTGTCGAGGTGTTGAACCCGCCTGAGGCTTTGGCAGTAACCATTCCAATAAATTGGAAATACCCGCTCCAATACTCCTTTGGGGGCCACAACACCTCAATCAGGGATCGTTATTCCTGAACCTCCGACCAACCACTTCAAAGTCGGGGTTCAGTTCGGTTGCGATATCCGAACGGGTACCGGATCGGCCGAACAAGCAGAAGCTGGCTATCGGTATGGGAATATGATCCCTGACATGACGGTTTCTTGAGAATATGATCTCTGACATGAGTGAAAAC
Organism: Arabis alpina; assembly: GCA_900128785.1. Classification (NCBI taxonomy): domain Eukaryota; kingdom Viridiplantae; phylum Streptophyta; class Magnoliopsida; order Brassicales; family Brassicaceae; genus Arabis; species Arabis alpina. Next base: position 15,555,939 of record LT669794.1, on the reverse strand, counting down.
CATGAATCGTCATCTCTTGGAAGTCCCGCAATCGATTTGAATCGACTTCTTCATACGAAGAAACCACTAAGAAAAATTCACCATTCTTTTTCTAGAATGATGAATAGAAAACAATTTCGCCGCTTTGCTCTATCCTTTTAAGAATAGGAAAAGCCATGTTTGGAAGTGTGTAGGTTCTGAAGAATTTGGCGTCATATTTAAAGCGAGGGAAAAATCTAGGGTGAAAAGGAAACGCCTTTAAGAGATTCTCACTCGCCGTAGGAGCACCCAATCGTGAAGTGCCGTGTGTCAAGTAAGAAGACTTGGTGTAAATATTCCACGAAAATCGAGCCGGAAATCACAACTTCCTAAGCGCAACTGGCGTGTCGAACGTCACCTCAAACAGTAAACGGATCTGATCAAGCCACGTGTCAAGACAAGTTTTTCGAGATCAACTCGAGATCTGAGTTCGGCAAATCTTCCTCAGTATGTCTCGGCCGAGCTAATCAAAATAATACTCGCCGAGCTCGGGTTGGGACTAGTTGGTGGTACCGGGTTCAACACCCGTAACCATACCCGACTCAGATCAGACTCGATACGGATATCAAAAGGTCAGCTCGAAGGAATGGGCCAGCGAGGATCCATAAAGACAACTTGGCCTGTTAAGGAGCGTCTGCCAACCTAGGCAAATACAAGCGAATTGGAAGACTTAGCTCAGATAAAAGGAAATACTTAGAATTAGTATAACTTTCTTTTATCTTTTAGGAGATTTTCCATTTATCTAGAGTTATTTCGATCGACTTCGTACTTGTACAAATATTTGATGTATTCCTCCAAAACGAGGACATCTCCTTCAACAGAGAATTCTATACACATCTTTTTACTTGATCTTTTCTTTGTGATTTTATGCTTAAACCTAGTTCCTCTATTCTTTGGACCGATCTCGGATTGTTCCTCAATCCGGTATCACCAATAGTGCTAGATATTGCTAAGTGAATTATAGAAATCTCTTCTTTGCATCCTGATCTCTTCGCTCGAAACTCGTGATTAGGTTGAAGCATATTAGAGTTGAAACCAATTCTATCAATTGAACCTAATATTGACTTTAATTTCTTGCTTACAGACTTGATATGCATGTTCAAAATAATCATATACACATTTGGTGAGCAAAAGAAAGAGTGTATGAGTTGAAATGAAAAGAATCCAAAGAAAGGAAAGAAGTTGAGCTACTCTAGGAAAATGGTGTGTTATGTTAAAAGTTTAAAAAGAGACTCTATTATTTGATTGTGAATAGAAATCCCCTCTATAAGCTGGAACCCAAAAAGGGCTAGTAGAAAAGCTATAAAAAGAAACCATAGAGGAAAGGAGACAAGTAAAGAAAAGAGTGTAGCAAGTAAAGAAACCCCCTAGAGTAAGCTAAAAAGTTTAAAGAATGATTCAAAAGGCTTAGATCACCAAAAGAAAGAAGTTTTTGCAAGATCATGGGTAGAATTTAGGAGTTTAAAAACATATGGGTTGGGTTGAATTGAAGCACTTATTTGTATGCATCAATTGTTCCATTTCTTCCTTGCTTTTACCTGATTTTTTTCATTATCTTTTTCTTGAGTGTGAGTCACCTAAAAACGTTAGAAACCCGCCTTATCTTTTGCATTTAAATCTTCTTTTACCTAGCCTTGATCATTGTTTGATAGTTGATAAGCAAGATCATGCATTAAATCCTTAATGAATGTTAAAGAATTGGTGGATAGAAAGGTATGTGAATGCTTAATCACCTTGTCTAGAGGCAAAAGATTGGAGTAACGATAGATTGCGAGAAGATTGATTGAGCTGAAAAGCGCTTAGCGATAGCTTTGTATTATCTTAAGTGATGGTGTTGAATGCTTTGTTTGGATCTATTGCTTTATTTTCTTTGATTTCAATCCTCTCCATAGATTTGCTCTCTTTATTTGCTCGAGGGCGAGCAAAAGGCAAGTCCGGGGGAGTTGATAAGTGCATAAATTCCCCTTTCTTAACATGCATTTTAGCTACATTTTAAGGCATTTAGCTTAGGTTTTTACATGTTTTGATGCAAATTGTTGGGGTCGGATTTCACCCGCTGAGCCTCCAAAGTTATGACCTCCAAAGTTATGATAAGCAACGCGCGTGCTTCAAGCAAGCAAGAGATAATATAATCCCTAGATCATTTCACCCACAGAAGAAGGTGAAAACCTCCTGAAAATCCCTAAGTCCTTTGAACCTTCTACCCGTTGAAGGAACCTTCGAAGTGGTCTTTGTCTCAGGAGAAGTCATGATGCAGCGTCGGAGAGGTCACAGAGCCATCAGAAGGCGCTGCAGAGACGAAGGCTGCCTGGCACCGATGTCACTGAGCAGTGACACCGATGGCAGGCAGTGGCGCCGACGTCACTGCCCAGTGACGCCGATGTGCCTGGCCTCATCGGCATCCAGGCAGTTGACATCGGCACCTGAGCCTTTCCCATCGACTTCAGGCCCTTCAACGCCCGTCAGAACTTCAGCAAGGGTTCCAGAAGGTTCAGCATGTCAAAGCCCAACAGCGAAGCCCACATAGGCTCGACATAGGCTCGACCGACATAAGCGAAAAAGGCAATCCCTAAGGGTTTAGGAAAGAGGCTTAGCCGACTTAGGGGGTTATATATAGGAACGCAAAAACACTTGTAAAGATTCATTCACAATTTTATGACACAAGCAATACAAAGCAATTACAAACCCTAATTTCTCTTTGCTCATCATTGTTCTTCATAGCTTATCTTCAGAAATCTCTGCTTCCTCTCGAAACCCTTACAAATCTAATTGTGCGAATTCCGGCTTCCACAGTTTGGCGCCGACCAAGGGGACCTAGAGAATTTCTTACACAAAAAATCTACGTAACAACTCAAAGATGGTGAGCGGCGAAGAAAACACGTCCCGCAGAGACAACCAGGAAAGAGAACCTACGGTCGAGGCTACTGCTGCAAAAACCCCTGCTCAAGGTGACCTAACCGAGGTGAAGAAGATGCTAGACGACTTCCTCACCGAGCAGAAGAAGCAAGCCAAGATGATCGAGGAAAACTCGAAGGAACTGAAAGCTCTTTCGCGAAGAAAACGCGAAAGACCCAACACGGCGAGATTCAGAGCGCGCGTCGACCCTCAGCGCCTCGACTTCTCAGCGCCTCGCACTACTCGGGGAAACCCAGAGGATCTTCCCCCACCGCCTCAGCGTCGAGAAACGAACAAGTCTCCCGAACGCGTCGTGGACGTCTCTGACGAAGAGGAACCAGCCCCCGCAAAGCGTACACGCGCGAAAGGTGCAGAAGGAAGCCGACAAGAACCACGTGCCCCTGACACTCAAAGCGCGTCGAGCTCTTCCAAGACAGAGGTTGTGGGAGACACCGCGGAATACTCCAACTACTCTAGCGAAGAGCGGTATAAGAAGGAGCAGGAGCGCAGAGCATTCAAACACTCTTATGCTGCAGACCTCGCTGCAGTTAAAGCTCAGATGGATCGAGTAACCTCAGACCTGAAGCACACCCAATCGCAGATGCACCAGGGAACAGGAAAGGCTCCTGCCATCGCTCAGGTTCTAGAAAAGGCAAGGAATACGCCCTTCGACGAACGAATCGCAAAGACAAAAATCTCCGATCCTGGGAGGATCAAGTTACCCGTCTACGAAGGAACCACAGACCCTTCGGATCATCTGATGGAATTCGAGGTGGCCTTAGGGAGAGCAAACTTCAAAGAAGCAGAAAAAGACATTGTCTACTGCAAGCTGTTCGTAGAAAGTCTCAAGGGACCTACCCTTCAATGGTTCTACAAGCTAGAGAAGAATTCAGTTCACACTTTTCTCCAGCTTTCCGAATTGTTCGTGCAGCACTACAACATCTTCATGGAACGGAAAATCTACGACTCGGAACTGTGGAACAACAAACAAGGCAAGACCGAGAGTCTTCGGTCTTTCATGACAAGGTTTAAAAACACGCTGTCAAAGGTCGAAGGGATTAACAACAAGTCAGCATTAGAAGCTTTACGGGGAGCACTTCGGTGTCCATCTCTATTCTGGCAGGAGATGAGCCTCAACACGCCGACAACAATCCAAGACGCCCTCCACCGCGCTGCTGATTTCGCTCGAACAGAGGAAGAAGTCCAAGCCAGGAAAGGCGGAAAATCCAGACAGGTAAGCGAACCAGCAAAGGTCGCTTTGCCTAAGAAAAGCAACCCCGCCTACGTCCAATACGAAGAAGGATCCGGAGGGGCTCATAATTATCAAGTAGAGTCGTCGGGTCGCGGACGCGGAAGAGGCCGTGGGCGCGGTCGCGGAAGAGGAACCTGGAACAACACTTGGACTAGAGAATCAAAGGACTATGACGAGAAGCTATACTGTGATTTCCACAAGGCAAGTGGTCACTCCACCGCAAGGTGTCGCGAGTTAGGACGACAACTCATAGCCAAGCTCACAGAGGGCACCTCGAGAGAGCTCCCGCTAACATCGAGGAACAAGTAGATACTCCCAGACGGCAATGCCGCGATGACGGCGCGGAAAACGAACAGCAGCGCGAAGTTATTAACATGATAATGGGAGGCTCACAGTACTGTGCTGATAATGAAACTGCGATCGAAGCTTACCAACGCCGCGCTGACGTCTGCGCAAACATATCAGCACCCGCGAAGCCAAGGCTTTCCAGCGACTCAATCACCTTCGACGAGAAGGACACCGAGGGCCTCGATCAACCACACAATGATCCCTTGGTCATCAACCTTACTGTCTACGACTTCAACGTCGCTCGCGTTCTCATCAATACAGGAAGCTCGGTGGATGTCATCTTCAAGAAAACACTTGAGCGAATGAAGATCGATCTGTCCACAATCAAAGGAAGGCCTAAACCCATAACAGGCTTCTCTGGTGAGACAACCATGACTATGGGAACGATTCGCCTTCCTGTCCAAGCTGGCACCGTGAAGAAGATGGTCGACTTCACCGTCTCTGATCATCCAGCGATCTACAACATGATCATGAGAACCCCGTGGCTCAACCTGATGAGAGTCGTACCTTCGACATACCACTTATGCCTCAAATTCCCAACTCCCATCGGCATAAAAACAATATGGGGAAATCAGAGAGATTCCCGTACCTGTTTTCTGGCTGAGCATAAGATGAGAAACATCGAGAAGAAGAAGGAGGACCCCGAACCTCAAGGATCACGAAAAAGAGCGAGAACCAGCCCCGAGCAGGTCAAGAACTTGACTGACCTCTTATAGCAATTACAGATTGCAGAAGGTCGTGTAGAAGAAGAGCGACCCACCTGCGAACCTGTAGAGTCTATATGCATTGACAAGCAACACCCCGAAAGATGTGTTGAGATCGGAGCTACGCTTGATGAAGACATTAAAAAGAAGCTCGTGGTCTTCCTCCAGAAAAACGTCAACACCTTTGCATGGGAAGCAGAAGACATGCCTGGAATAGACATCAACGTAGCCAGCCACGAACTCAACGTCGACCCGACCTTCAAGCCAATAAAACAAAAAAGGAGGAAACTCGGTCCCGACCGAGCAAAAGCGGTAAACGACGAGGTCGAAAGGCTTCTACGCGTCGGATCAATCACGGAAGTCAAATACCCCGACTGGCTCGCCAACCCAGTCGTGGTAAAAAAGAAGAACGGGAAGTGGCGTGTCTGCGTCGATTTCACAGATCTGAACAAAGCATGTCCGAAAGACAGCTTCCCTTTACCTCACATCGATCGCTTGGTGGAAGCAACAACAGGAAATAAACTCTTGACATTCATGGACGCCTTCTCAGGCTATAATCAAATACTAATGCACCCTGAAGATAGAGAGAAGACCGCTTTCATCACCGACCATGGAATCTACTGTTACAAGGTGATGCCCTTCGGCCTAAAAAACGCAGGAGCAACGTATCAAAGGCTCGTAAACAAGATCTTCAGGGATCAGTTAGGCAAAACAATGGAGGTGTACATAGACAACATGCTCGTGAAGTCCCTCGAAGAAGAAGACCACATCTCTCACCTGGAAGCATGCTTCGAACAACTGAACCTTCACAACATGAAGCTAAACCCCACGAAGTGTAGGTTTGCGGTAACATCAGGAGAATTCTTGGGATACCTAGTCACTCGTCGTGGCATTGAAGCAAATCCAAAGCAGATCGACGCGCTCATCCAAATGGCATCCCCAAGAAACAAGCGCGAGGTGCAAAGACTAACTGGACGAGTCGCTGCGCTTAACCGTTTCATCTCGCGCTCGACTGACAAGTGCCTGCCTTTCTATGACACGCTGCGAGGTAACAAGCATTTCGAATGGTCTGACAAATGCGAAGACGCTTTCAAACAGCTCAAAGAATGTCTGGCGACGCCGCTTATCCTTGCTAAACCAGGCACCGGGGAACCTCTTTTCCTCTACATTGCCGTTTCAGAAACAGCAGTAAGTGCTGTGTTAGTTCGCGAAGAGCGGAGCGAGCAAAAGCCCATATTCTATGTTAGCAAGACCCTCACCGACGCAGAAACAAGATATCCTCAGCTAGAGAAGCTAGCTCTTTCGATCGTCATGGCATCACGAAAGCTAAGGCCTTACTTTCAATCTCATACCGTCGTGGTTCTCAGCACTTTCCCTTTACGTACGGTCTTGCACAGTCCAAGTCAGTCTGGCAGATTGGCTAAGTGGGCTGTAGAACTTAGCGAATACGACATCGAGTATAAAGGACGAACGTGTAACAAGTCACAAGTGTTAGCAGATTTCCTTATCGAGCTCCCAGAAGACCAGTCCGCGAAGGAGGTTCGACCAGGGATCTGGGAACTACACGTCGACGGCTCATCCTCCAAAAACGGTTCCGGAGTAGGGATACGCCTAGCATCACCAACAGGCGAGATCCTCGAGCAATCTTTCCGTCTAGGCTTCAGAGCCTCCAACAACGAAGTAGAATACGAAGCCATCATCGCCGGAATGAGACTCGCCCAAGGACTTAACATCGAGCACGTTCACGCCTTCTGCGATTCACAACTGGTCTCCAACCAGTTCAGTGGCGAGTACGCAACCAAAGACGATCGGATGGAAGCTTATCAAAAAATAGTTAAGGACCTCGCCTTGACATTCAAAGAGTTCACACTGACACGAATCCCCCGAGGAGAAAACGTTGACGCAGACGCCTTGGCAAACCTTGCCTCCGCTTCGGCTCCACCAAAAGATCCAACCTTGAAACGGGTTATCCCCGTAGAGATCATCGAATTCCCGAGCATCAAACAAGATACGGCGCTCGCTATATCGACGCGATCACAGACTGCTAAACAGACTGAAGCCACTACTGAAACAAGGGTCAATGACGTCGAAATGACGGAAGCTGAAGGAAACACAGAACCTGCGCCTTTATCCACGCCAGCACCTGACGCCGATGCCATCGGACCCGAAGTCATCGGGGCCGATGTCGCCGAAGCCGAGGACCCCGAAGGCCTAAGGCAACTCGAAGAGTCCCCCACGCAGAACCTTCCGCTTGAGCCTACAGACAAAGGCATGGCCGTCCCCATGGACACGGATGAAGAACCCGAATACGGTTGCGACAAACCCTGGATGAATCAAATTCGCGCTTACATCGTTGGTGGAGAGCTCCCTAAAAGCAAGTGGGCAGCTCGCAAGGTACAAAAACAAGCCGCCCAGTACGTCCTGTTTGACGATAACATCTACAGGCGGGGATTCTCCGGTCCTTTGCTCACCTGCGTAGAAGGACAAGAGGCCAGACAAGTCATGGAAGAAGTACACAGCGGATCCTGTGGCAATCACTCAGGAGGCAAAGCCTTGGCAATCAAAATTAAGCGACATGGCCACTTCTGGCCTACCATCGTGAACGATTGCATTAAGTTTTCAGCCAAGTGCGAAAGATGTCAACGTCATGCTCCCAAAATTCATCAACCAACGGAGAAGCTCTCCTCCGTCACTTCTCCTTACCCATTCATGAGATGGGCGATGGACATCGTAGGACCTCTGCATGCGTCAAAACAAAAGCGTTTCCTACTTGTTTTAACAGATTATTTCTCGAAGTGGGTGGAAGATGAAGCTTACTCAAGTATCAAAGACGCCCAAGTCGAAAGTTTCGTCTGGAGAAATATCATATGTCGTCACGGAATTCCATTCGAAATTATCACCGACAACGGTTCTCAGTTCATCTCAAACAGGTTCGAGGCCTTCTGCGCAAAGTGGAAAATTCGACTCAACAAATCTACTCCTCGTCACCCCCAGGGAAATGGACAGGCAGAAGCAATGAATAAAACGATTCTCGATGGCCTTAGGAAACGCCTGGACGCGAAGAAGGGTCGCTGGGCAGATGAGCTGGAAGGCGTTCTGTGGTCCCACCGCACCACTCCCAAACGCGGAACGGGAGAAACTCCTTTTGCTCTTGTCTATGGAACTGAATGTGTCATACCCTCCGAAGTGACTTCTCCAGGACCGCGACGACGTCTCTTACCAGAAAACGAAGAACTCAACGATTCACTCCTCTTTGATGAACTGGACTTCCTTAGCGAAAGGCGCGATCAGGCACTCATCAGAATAACCAACTATCAGAACGCAGCCGCACGCTACTACAACTCCAAGGTTCGAGAACGACGTTTCCGCGAGGGTGACTTGGTCTTGCGCGAAGTCTTCCAGAATACAGCAGAGCGCAACGCAGGCAAACTAGGAGCTAACTGGGAAGGACCTTACAAAGTCACCGCTGTAGTCCATCCCGGCGTCTACGAGCTCGCCACCATGGCTGGCTCGCCCATACTCCATTCATGGAACGCGAAGCACTTGAAGAGGTACTATCATTAGTCCTCTTCTAAGGCCCTTGTCTTGAACTACGAGGCGACTTGATCCCTGCAAAGGGTACGTAGGCAGCTTGTCTTCGGACGAGTTCAGTTGCCCTCCCCCATCTCAAAGGGGGGGGGGAGTAAGTGTTTAAAAGAACTACGGGGCGACTTGATCCCTGCAAAGGGTACGTAGGCAGCTTGTCTTCGGACGAGTTCAGTTGCCCTCCTCCGTCAAAAGGGGGGGGGGAGTGGGGTACGTATACTCATAATACTCCCATTTTGTACTTGGTATTTGTTTCAAGTAATAGGCATTTGACTCAAGTCTCTTGGAATTCTTTTGTGATTACTCGAAGCTTTGTTTAAACAATATTATCAATTACATCCTCCAGGGATTCTTCAAAGCCTTTTCAAAAAGCAAAGTTCAATCCACTGTCGTTGCTGCTGGCCACAACAACAATGTGCGAACCTGAACACATTGACATCCATCACCGGATCCTAAGCGCGCTATATAAGTTATAACGATCAGTTTCAGAGCTTTTGACTCTGGCTGGTTTTAATGTTCACTCCCTGGTCTTTTGACCAGGAATGTTCGTTCAAAAACCCAACAACACCGTTGGTAAAAAGCAGCTGCCAATGATTACTTAGGTTTATACACCGAATAATCATTCAGAAAACCCAACAACACGTTGGTCAAGTCAAAAGGTGTGGTCGCTTCTGAACAGACGTGTTCGGAAAGCACCGCCATTCTACAAAACCCAACAACAACGTTGGTAAAAATAGAAAACCCAACAACAACGTTGGTACGAAAAGCCTAAGGCGTGCTATGGTACGAACAACCTTCAACCTATGACAAAAGGTTTGGTCAACAAAACGGATATCATTGCTCTTGAAAGTTCTATCAAATGTAAAAGCACGAGGCACAATCAAAACAAAATCATAGACAAAGCGTTATAGAAATCAGAAACCCGCTACAATGCGAAGTAAGCATAGTCTTAGATTGGATACAAACCATCCAATGCTATCTCCAAAATCTCTGGAGTAATCATGTCCGAATATCATAAAACAAGCTAAGTCTGAAAAACAAAGACAAGTAAGATCAGTCATCAGCGCCCTCGTCGCCTGTCGCCTCGACGTCGTCCTCGTCTGACAACTCGACGTCATCGTCAACAGCACCAGCAGGAGCCGTAGGGATCTCCAGAACTCTCCGGACACTAGCAAGGAGGTCTGCGAACACGTCATGGGCATCGTAGATCGGTTGACGCCGCTGGCGCAGCGTCTTGACCTCCGTCGGGAGAGCCGGCGGGTCCGATCCCTGAAGAAGACCGATGAACTCCAAGTTCGCATCGATCTCAGTAAGGTTCAACATGTCGTTCTGGGCCTTCCCGCCAATCTCCGCAAGTAGCCCGGCAACCTCGCTGGTCCGCACCACAAAACTGCGAGTCATCTCATCTCTGGTCTCTGCAACGGCAGCATCGATCTTGGTGCGCTGAAGGTCGCTAGCAGAGCTAAGCTCACCCCTCAGCCGAACTGTCTCACCCTCGGCCTTAGCACACCGCGACTTGAGCTTCGACAGCTTATCTTCATAATCCTTCTTGACCCGCTGCAGAGCAAGAGCATCGCGCTCGAGAGATTCGTTCCGCTCCACGGTCTCATTCAGCCTCGACTGTAGGGCGGCATTGGCCTCTTTGGCCGCACTAAGCTCGGTATCCCTTGAGCGAACGTCTTCGTCGTAGTCTCCAACCAAACGATCAAAGAGGAGGGAGAGCTGCAAGAACACGTAATATAATGTAAGAACATATTAAGGCGTAAAAGGTACTAAGGGAAGGAATACGGACAGAGAGAATCGAACCTCAGAATATCTCGACTTCACTACTGAGTAAACTTCGGCACGGAGCAACCCGTTGCCACCGCTCGCCGAACCCTCTCCGCCGACAGCTGCTGCAGGAAACGCGTCCGCCCTTTGCCTCTTCGAAGGGGTCACACGGTCTACGCCTTTTCCTTTGCCACTAGAAATACGGGCTCTCTCCGCTGACAGCCTGCGGAACTCCGCAACGTCTCCCGAAGAAGGAGGAGGAAGAGCAGTCTTCGGTGCAGAAGGTCGTGAGGTTCTCGCCTGCGTCGACGTAGCAGGCGGGGACGAGGTCGTCGGCATCGCCATCCTCGGTGCACCGATGCCCGGAGACCCTCTGGCCTTCGCTGCTGCCTCGAGCGCAATCTGCTCATGGAGAGACAACCTCGCCTGGCCTCGCCCAAGAACCTTCCTCGGAAGGATCTCGGCAGAAAATGCTCTCTCGATCCTCTTTCGGCTGAACGACCTCTTCCAATTGCCGTTCCCAGAAGAGAGTTCCTTGTGCATTGCAGCGAGAAACTCCTTCGAGACTTTAGGCATCGTTGGCTTCACTGCAAAGGATAAATTCAAACAGTTAGTAGATGACAAGGCAAACAGTAAAACAAAGTCACTAAGAATGGGTTACCTCGTCTTTCCCATCTCGTCTTGATAAGGTCAATGCAATCCGCCTCTACGGTCCTCTCGGAGATCTCAGCAAAAAAGAAGCGGTACTCGAAGTGGTCGTCCTTGCTTGGAAACCCAGCGATGAGTGCCATCCCCGTTGAGTTGGCAACACTATACTTGAGCTCTTCGCTTGGGCCACGAGCCCTAAAATCCGTCAAGTAGGATAAATCCTCAGTGCTGATGTCAACGCCACACTCTCTGCTCAACACGTAAATACCAAGGAGATGTCTAATACCCCTGGGGTTAATCTGAGCAAGGTAGACTTGATGAACGGTTAGATAGCGCATGAGGAAGCGGGGCAGCGGGAACCAGAGCAGGCACTGATCGAAGTAGTTCTCAAAGAGAGTCATGTATCCCGCAGGCGGGGCGTCAGCTCTGTCAGCAGGAGTAGGGGCGACTAGCACAATCTCCTCTGGGATCCCAAAGCTCTTGCGAAGACGCCTCAAAGACCTCTCACTCGAAAGAGAAGACCTAGGAGGGTCAGGGCAAACCCTCGACTTCGCTTTCTTCGTGACCTTCTTAACCTTCTTCGTCCTCTCAACCTCGACGGACATGTTTTCATCGGCATCCTCATCACTAAAAGCACTCGAGTCAGACGAGGAGGAAGAAGACGATGCATCCGCCCTACCGAACGGGAGGTTTGGGTCGGTATCATCCGCGAACGAAGGGCCATCAGTGACTAAAGAACGATGGGTCTCGACGATTTCGACATCGGCAACAGGCCGGGTTCCCTGACGAACGAGAACTTCGGCTTCAACGACGACACCGGCTTCGTCAGCACGTCCGGGTCCCGACAACGTCGTCTTCGGGTCGTCATCATCGGGAGGGGACTTCGGATCTTAGTCGTCGTGGAGAAAGCTCGGGACTCTGGTTCTTCGGGTCGAGATCGTCGGATCGACATCGTCGATCTCTTCGGTGACGATGAGCTCCTCGGTGCCGATGAGCTCTTTGGTGCCGATGAGCTCATCGGCATTTTCTTCCATGGTACCGGTGAGCTCATCGGCGACGACTTTGTCGCGGCCTCCTCGGTCCTCGTCACACTCATCGGTGGAAAACTCACCGAGGTCGTCGTTGCGCTTGTCGGGGTCCGGTTCGCGGTTTGAGTCCATCACCGTTAAATCCACAATCATCCTACATCAAAACCGAACCAAGGGTCAAAATCAAGATAGTCCCTTCATCTTCAACCACTTCAAGTAGATTCATCAACAAAAGCTTTCTTTTGGATCAAAAATCAAAGAGATTTCTTCAATCCATTCAAGTCCAAGAATCCATTCACTAGAAATCAAAGCTAATACACAAGACCCAAGCAAGATTCATCAATCTAATAACAAATCCAATGGCTTATTCATGGATCCAACAAGCTTTTTCTTCAAACAAGAAACTAGATCTATCATACTTTATAGGCTAAAAAGCTTTGAAGAGCAAAAGAGGCTTTAATGAAAAGGAAGAGGAAGCTTACCAACAGTCAAGGAAGCGTCGACGGCGTTGGGAGAGGTGATCGGAAAGTTTTCCGGCGACGGATAACCGGAGAGCACGGCCGGCGGCGCCAAAAAAGAAAGGAAGAAGAAGGGGAGAAGAAAAATACCCTGGGAGGAAAAGAGTAAAAGAGAAAGAGAAAAAAAAAAACAAAAAAAAAAGGAAAAAGGCTTTCTTTCCCTCAAGCGGGTCCCGAAAATATTCAGACGGATTTTCGTTCTCGAAATTCATCTTTCCCGTTGCAAAAAACATCGTTAACATCAACGAACGCAACGCGGACTCTAAAAAAAAAAAAAAAAAAAAAAAAAAACTTTTCTTGCAAATTTCAACACGCACAGATGAAAGTCTTTTGATCTTCAGCAAGGTCTTAAAATCCTTAAGTGCGAATGTCATTGACAACAACAGACGCTATCAGCTCTCACGAGCAGAGCACGAAGTCTTAAAATCTTCGAAAAACGGAAAACAACGTTTACAGTGTTATCGACACTAACGACTCAAGCCTACGACGTCATAACTTCGAACAGCTAATGTCGACACCCAATGGTCCTTAAACTCGATATTGTTATCATTAACACAACCGAGTTGGGGGGCTAACTGTTAGGGTCGGATTTCACCCGCTGAGCCTCCAAAGTTATGACCTCCAAAGTTATGATAAGCAACGCGCGTGCTTCAAGCAAGCAAGAGATAATATAATCCTTAGATCATTTCACCCACAAAAGAAGGTGAAAACCTCCTGAAAATCCCTAAGTCCTTTGAACCTTCTACCCGTTGAAGGAACCTTCGAAGTGGTCTTTGTCTCAGGAGAAGTCATGATGCAGCGTCGGAGAGGTCACAGAGCCATCAGAAGGCGCTGCAGAGACGAAGGCTGCCTGGCACCGATGTCACTGAGCAGTGACACCGATGGCAGGCAGTGGCGCCGACGTCACTGCCCAGTGACGCCGATGTGCCTGGCCTCATCGGCATCCAGGCAGTTGACATCGGCACCTGAGCCTTTCCCATCGGCTTCAGGCCCTTCAACGCCCGTCAGAACTTCAGCAAGGGTTCCAGAAGGTTCAGCATGTCAAAGCCCAACAGCGAAGCCCACATAGGCTCGACATAGGCTCGATCGACATAAGCGAAAAAGGCAATCGCTAAGGGTTTAGGAAAGAGGCTTAGCCGACTTAGGGGGTTATATATAGGAATGCAAAAACACTTGTAAAGATTCATTCACAATTTTATGACACAAGCAATACAAAGCAATTACAAACCCTAATTTCTCTTTGCTCATCATTGTTCTTCATAGCTTATCTTCAGAAATCTCTGCTTCCTCTCGAAACCCTTACAAATCTAATTGTGCGAATTCCGGCTTCCACACAAATCTTGTTCTTTTTAGATTAGATTGAGTTTAGAGTCCAAGTTCTTGTCACTACAAGAAAACACAGAATTTGTGACGCCGAGTTGTGACGGTTTTTTCCGTCACTTATTTTTGTGACGCTTTTGCAAATTTGTGACGAAAAATAATACCGTCGCAAAACCGTTGCAAATTTACGACCGAAAATAGATGTCGTAAAAACCTCACAATTTTGTGACACTTTTGCAACTACATTTACAGCGTCGCAAATTAGCAACAAATTTTTGACTCTTTCGGTGCGTCGCAAAAACTGTCGGCCAGAAAAAAATGGGTGTAAACGTGTTTAATTTGACTTTTATAATCCACCTAACTCTCACCCAACACGTGCCTAACTCCCATCTAACTTCCACCTAACTTTCAGTTGGCGTCGCAAATGCGTAAGAAATCCGTCACAAATTTGTAACGAATTTTTGAGCGTCGCAAATCTGTTACAGAAAATTCAGCCTATAAATAGAACCACTCCCACTCTCAAATTTCTCACAAATCAGATACAAAGAAACGGTAGAGAAAAAAAATTTGGGAGGGAAAAATTTTGGAGAGGGAAAAAAAATATATTTGGGAGGGAAAAATTTTTAAGAGGAAAAAGAGAAAAAAAAATATTAGGGAGGAAAAGACATTTGAAAGGGAAAAAATTTTGGGAGGAAAAAAAAATGTGGCATTCGTCACGAGAATGGATGTACAACCGGATCGATCCACGCACCAACAATATATCAACCGACTATTTGTATGGAGTGCAACAATTCATCGATTTCGCGAGTAACCAGGACTTCGCCTTGAGGAATAATGGTAAGTTTATATGCCCTTTTTCTAAATGCAAAAACGCAACTAGGATAAGACCCGCTCGACTTGTGTCAGACCATTTGCTTAGTAAAGGGTTTATGCCCGGATATTATGTATGGTCCAAACACAGGATCTAGTAGCCATTACGAAAATGTAGATTTTAGTAATGAACAATAGTTTAATACGGGTAATGAACAATTTGATTATGCTACCGGGGGGGATGTTTATGCTGGTATGGTCAATGATGCATTTCATGGTACTACACCATTTCATGCTTATCATCATGATCAAGAACATGGTCAGAGTGGTAATGAGCATGTTAATGAAGAACCTACCTATGAGGCGAAACAATTCTACGACTTGCTAGAAGCTGCAAATACCCCGCTGTATGTTGGATGTCAGGAAGGTCATTCACAGTTATCATTAGCTGCGCTGTTCATGAGCCACAAGACAGACCATAATTAGTCTGAAAATTGCATGGATGATTGGGCGCAAACGTTTTCTGAGTATTTACCACAGCCTAATCAGGCCACTGGTTCATATTACGAGACAAAAATATTGATGCGAAAGTTAGGATTGCCGTATCATACATATGATGTATGTATAGATAACTGTATGCTCTTCTGGAAAGAAGATGAGGAGTTGGAGCATTATAAATTTTGCGAAAAACCGAGATATAAAGAGAGTCATGGACGAACAAAAATACCGTTCAGCAAGATGTGGTACCTACTAATCGGGGACAGATTGAAGAGGATGTACCAATCTGAGAAGACTGCATCATGGATGAGATGGCATGCTAAGCACGAGTCAGAAGACGGAGTTATGTGTCATCCATCTAACGGTGCGGAGTGGAAAAATTTCAATGAAATGTATCCGAGTTTTGCAGAGGAAAAGCGAAATGTTTACCTAGGATTGTGTACAGACGGGTTTAATCCATTTGGGATGTCAAAAAACCATTCGTTGTGGCCAGTGATCATGACACCTTACAACTTACCCCCTGATATGGCGATGAAGAGTGAGTATTTGTTTCTCACAATTTTGAATTATGGTCCAAATCATCCACGTGCGAGTCTAGATGTGTTTCTCCAACCCCTGATCGAGGAGCTAAAAGATTTATGGATTAACGGAGTTGAGGCGTATGATATTTCGTTAAATCAAAATTTCAACCTTAAAGCTGTTCTGCTATGGACGATTAGCGATTTTCCAGCGTATGGTATGTTGTCCGGATGGACTACACATGGAAAATTATCTTGTCCAATTTGTATGTGTGATACAAATGCTTTTCAGTTGCCGTCTGGTAGGAAGCCTTGTTGGTTCGACTGCCACATATGTTTTTTGCCTACCGAACATCCTTTGCGGAAAAATAAAGTCAATTTCATAAAAGGAAAAACCGCAATAAACGACTACCCACCAGAATCGTTGAGTGGAGAAGAAGTTCTGCGGTACGTACGAAATGCCAAGGCACCTAAAACTTTTGATTGTGGTGGAAATGTACATAAAACAAAACCGGATGGATATGGAGATTGGCATAACCGGCATAAATAAAGCATTTTTTGGGAGCTACCGTACTGGATTCATTTGAATCTACGACATTGTCTTGACTTGATGCATATCGAGAATTTTTTTTTTATAACATCATGTACACTATTATGAATATTAAAGACAAATCAAAAGATAACATCAAGTCAAGAATAGATGTTGCAAGATATTGCGCTCGAAAAGAATTGCATGTCGATGCTCGAGGGAACGCGCCATTTCCGATTTGGAGATTGACTACGAAAGCAAAAGATGCGTTACTACATTGGGTGAAGAATGAACTGAAATTCCCAGATGGCTATGTTGCAGATTTCCACCATTGGGTGAAGAATGAACTGAAATTCACAGCAACATCAATAACGGAAAGTTCTCAGGAATGAAAAGCCATGACTGTCATGTCTTTATGGATGGATTACTTCCGTTCGTATTTGCAGAACTTCTCCCTCGTACCGTGCACCAAGCAATATCAGGTACATCTTTGTACAATTCATGTTTATGTTGATATTGTTAAACCTTATATAAATAACTAATTAACAAAATATTCGTAGGAATTGGAGCATTCTTTCGGGACCTCAGCAGTCGCACATTGGATACAAGCCGCGTCCAACTTCTAAAGTCGAACATTGTGATGATTTTGTGTAATTTAGAAAAAATCTTTCCGCCTTCCTTCTTTGCTGTGATGGAGCACCTTCCAATCCACTTGCCTTACGAAGCAGAGCTTGGAGGTCATGTGCAATATCGGTGGATGTATCCGTTCGAAAGTTTTTTAAACATTTGAAAGGAAAAGCGAAGAACAAAAGATATCCAGCGGGATCAATTATTCAATCGTATATGAATGATGTGATATCTTACTTTTCACAATACTACTTTGGGTCACATGTTCCTACAGCTATCAGAAGAAGGTAAATTGACGTGATCATATTGAAATATCTTTGTTATTTAATATATGTATTATGTTTGGTTTTAATGTTAAATAACAAATTTTCCAAGGCAAGTCGGTATGACGAAGGTGAAGCACCAAAATATCCAATTGACATACCAGATATATTCACGGCTGTAGGTCGGCCAAGTGAGAAATGTGAAGAATTCTGGTTAGGCGCCGACGATTATCATCGTGCACATTCATATATTCTACAAAATTGTGAATACTTTCGGCCCTATGAGAAGTTAGTCAAACTACATATTACGTAATATACTCTAATTTTATTACTATATCAATTTATTCAATCTTATGTTTTTTTGAATTAATCACAGACTATTGGAAACGCAAATCCGAGATGAAGACCCTGACCTAACAAATGAGGAGGTGATGGCAAAAAGAGATGCATATTTCTGTTCATGGATCTGCCAATACGTATGTACACTGTTAAGCTGTAAATTTGTCAATTGTAATTTGTCAGTTCTTAATTAACACATATTTTGTATTTCTAGGTACATTGCACCAAGGATGAATAAAATTTTCCTCCTTGGGTTTTTAATATTGTTGAAGGCCCTGAAAATCAAGTTCGAACTTGGCCCATGTATTATACGAGAGGGTATTTGTTTCACACGGAAAGTCACGGAGAGAGGAAAAAAAACTATGAATTATAGGGTAGTTGTCCGAGGCGAACAATATTCTGACGCAACTAAAGAAGACGATTTTCATGGAAAAGTGCAAAAGATCATGGAGTTCCAATACCCTGGAATTTTTCAGTTAAGAGTAACACTTTTTTATTGTAATTGGTTCTACCCTACGATCGGAAAAGGCACCCGCAGAAGCAAGGGAGGTATTGTGGATGTGTTGGTTAAAGGCCGATATCATAACAATATTAATGAACCTTTTATTTTAGGTATGATTTGTTCATTTATTAAATCTTCTAGATTTATGACATATATGTTTTCAAAATATTTTGAAAGTCCTTATCTAAATACTATACTAATGGCAAGGTCTCAAGCCGATGAAGTTTGTTATCTTCCATATCCAGCTACTAAACGTCTTCTGAAACCATGGCTTAGAGTACTGCAAGTTAATCTGAGGAATCGTGTACAAGTAAAATTTCGTACCAAAGACTTGGTTATTTTGTAACAAACAAGCGATGATACTGTGACGGAAATGGTGGACGAAATTGACGTCCCTACCTTGGTGGAAGGAAACAACCCAATACAAACAATTGATTTTTAAATTGAAGACAATGAACAAAAAGATAAATTTCTCTGTAATTTATCGTCTTCAGAGGAAGATAACGATGAAGATCGTGTTGGTGACCAAGATGATGATGATTTTGAATAATTTGATTGCAATTTATATTTTCATTAATCTATAATGTGTTTTAAAGAATAAATTGCACTTAATAAAATTAATATAATCCATTAATATTCAGCTCCAAATATATATATAGTAATAGATCTGAACACTTAACGAATAACACAAAGTATCCCAGTGGCAAAGCAATGCCAATGATATTTCACAGGTCATAGGTTCGAACCTCACCATCTATGTATATAGAGGATTACAATTTTGCATTTATTTCATTTACCAATCACAGTTTAATAAAATTAAAAACGAAAAGGAAACATAAATATCACTTTAGCATGGTGGCATTGCACAATACATTCGACAAATGAGACCCGGGTTCGACCTCCTCCGGTGGCATCATTTTTTCTTTGTTTTTGAAGACAAGAATTTTTAATAAGTGTTCGAGGTTTGCGACGCATTTGTGACGCTCCACCTAACTTTGCGACGGAATTGTAACGCATTTGTAACTCATCTTTTAGTATTCCAAAGTTATTAACATATTTAAGGTTAATGGATGTATTTCTGGAAGGGAAACTAATATAAATGACTATATACAGTGCAATTAGCACTTACACATTTGAAAATTACAAATTTCTTAATTTTTGGACCAAATCCTAATATTTTTCCACAAATGTATAAGATTACATATTCTAAACCATGAAAATGAAATATTTTTTCCAAAATCAAATTTTTAAGTTCAAATAACTCTTTTTATTAAACAATAACATGACAAATATATCTAGTGTAGTTTGGTAAGGTGTATGTCATACAATTTAGCCTCAAAAAGTTTAGGGTTTAGGGTAAAGAGTGGTGACAAAAAAAATACGTCGCAAAGTAGTCACAAATTTGCGACGCCTGTGTAACGAATTTGAGACGCGCCATCAAAATCTGTGACGATTTTGCAACTCTCATTTTGATTTTGACATAATTATGAACCTATTTAAGTAGAAGAATGTATATATCGGAAGTTCCATTTTTCTATACTACGAATTACATTGTACTTAACATTCAAATCTATAAAAAAATCAAAATTTATGAATTTCAAATTAAACCCCAAAAATTAACATAAAGTCCATGAAATTGTATAAGTGTGTATAAGAATTAGTGTTATTTTTAAAGAAAATTAATTGAAGAGCTTAATTGAAATAGAATTTTTGATAGAAGATGTATGGCATATGGAAGTTAAGATTGGACATCATATTGGCATACAATTTGCCTCACAAGTTTTAGGGTATAGGGTTTTGTGTTGTGACCCATAGATTCGTGACAAAGTTGTTACAGAATTGTGACGCTTTAGTGACGGATATCATGGTTTGGGTTTAAAAACTAGTTGGGCCACAGGCGATGAATCGTTGGGCTTAACTTGGCCCATATGTTTTGTGATGGAATTGTCACGAATTTGTGACGCCCATCAAAACAAATGCCCAAAACGCGTAACCCTAATTCATTTCACAAGTAACCTAATTTTTTTCATTTTCTCTCAACAAAGAGGCGATCTGCGCCGATCTCTTCCGATCGACTCCGATCTCTTCCTATCTGTTCCTTCCTTCTATTCTCTCCGTGTTCTCTGTCTCTCGGTTTGATCTTTCGATTGATTCGATCTTTCTCTCTGTTCGTTTGTTCTCTCGAAGTCCTCAAAAGTCATGCCTCCCAAATCCAAAGCTAAAGCAGGTGGTAAGGCTCCTGCCGCTACCAAGCCTAGTGTCGCGGCTAACACAAGAGGCGGTAAATCAACCGCCGGTGGTCTCGGAAAACAAAGCGTCAGAGATGGTGGTGTTCGTGTTCGAGGAGGTCTATCCAAACTTGGTGGACGCGGTGGTGGACCGAAGGATGTACCCGGTACAGCTTCTAACACAAGTCGCGGTGTCCCTTCGACTGGACGCCGTCGTGTTGTTGAAGGTGGAGGAAGTCCAAGCGTCCCTGGGCTCACAGGCGTTGGCTCTGGTGGAGGGAGTCCAACCGTAGATGCAGGCCTCACACACCCTCCATCTGTTGGAGGAATTCCACTAGTCCATGGCCTCACAGGTGCTGACTCTGGTGGATCCTCCATCAGGTTTGATAGGTTTAGGACACCGGTTCATGAAGTCCAGCCTCGAACTGCTGCAAATTCGTCAGGCGGACGAAATTTCGAAATCGAAGGGACAAGCGCTCAACGTCAAACCTTATCGGCATCCTCTGAACGCACCGCTTCCGGTTCTGTTTCCAGAACAAATCTTCCAGCTCAGTATCCTCCAGCGATACAACAACCTTCTAGTCATCAAAGGCAGTCCCTGAACCTGAACGATTTGCCTGTTTCTCGTGTGGAAGTTCCGGTGCACCGCCAAAGAAACCTTCGAGCAGTTGACATGGTCGAAGAACAAGAAGAAGAAGAAGACTACTACGCTGAATTTGCCGAGGAAGACCCTCCATCGGAGGAAGATGACGAGGTTGATGCTCCGTTCGTTGATGCTCAGGTTGTGGATGGCAACCATAATGAAGCTCCCCAGCAGGATGTACACTATGCCCAGCACCTGGAGTACCTCCTGGGACTGCCTGGCCGTGAAAATTTACTCCGTTTGTCTCCGATCCCAATCCCAAACACCCAGACGATATGGTAACACTTTTTCTGAACTCAATCTTTTCAATTATAACACTTATGTGATTGAGCTATACATATGTTAGATTATATTAGGATGTGTTATGAAGTGTGTATTAGATAGGGTTTAGAGGCTTTTACAATTGACTTAAGTGATATAGACATTGCTTTATTATGATTCCTTTTGGTAGACAGCACACTGATTATTTGAAATTGTTATGTTTTCATCATATGTTTTAGGTTTGATAGGGACAACGGTGTGTTGGCTAAGGTGATTTTCAACATTATGAGGCGGAAGTTCGATGGACCATGGTATAACTGGGCCTCTACCCCTGTTGAAGCCCGAGAACTCATGTTCAAAACTTTTGCGGTAATGTTTTAGATAAATGCTTAGTTTGTAATCAATTTCTTACTCATTATATAATACTAACAACTTTGTTTAATGTAGGAGAAGTACAACTGGGAAATTGGCATTACTTCACTTGTCAGGGACCATTTCTTCGCGATTACATCGAGAAGAATGCGAGGAATCGTTAGCCAGGCTAGACGCGGCACCGGCAGGCCCACATGGATCAAAGAGACTCTCTAGGATGAAATGCAACTGTTTTGGGAAACTCCTGAGGCGCAGGAAAAGAGTGAGACGGCTTCCAACTGCCGCAGATACACTCGTGGAGGTCTAGGAATCGCAAAGCACAATTCTGGACAGAAATCCTTCTTGCGACGTCAACAAGAAATGGTGAGTGATATCTTAGTTCCTTTGTCTTTACATTCTTCAAATGTTTAACATAGGTTCCTTTATTTACAGGAACTGGAGTTAGGTCGACCTGTCTCATGGGGAGAGGTTTTTCTGCGGACACACACGAACAAAGATTGAACATTTGTCGACTGCAAATCGAAACAAGTTGCAGAGGCTAATGAGAAGGAGCTTGCAGAAGCTGTGTCTGACGCAGATGCCTCTTGCATTTTAGAGATTTAAACTCAGAGGACCTTATCCATTGACCAAAAGAATGAAATATTCTTCAAGTTATTTTTCTTTCTCATGCTTAATTACTTTTACCTTCTGTGTATTACAATTTGGTTGCTTGACTAGTGAATTGCTAAGGACTAACATCTACTTTTTTGGCTTCTGCATCAGTGTACAGTCACTG
Source organism: Arabis alpina (assembly GCA_900128785.1). NCBI lineage: Eukaryota > Viridiplantae > Streptophyta > Magnoliopsida > Brassicales > Brassicaceae > Arabis > Arabis alpina. Next base: position 15,533,488 of record LT669794.1, on the reverse strand, counting down.
ATCACAAGGGAAGTACTTTTGGACTTGGGGAACTGCCTCGGCTGCAAGGGAAAAGAAAGAGGCAAGAGTTCTATGCAAGCTCCTCTACGCCTGATCTCTCTGAGATGCAAGAGAAGCTAGATGCAGCTCAACGTCAGCTTGAGGCTCAGGAAGCTGCTAATGCTCGGTGGGATGAGGAACAACGCATGTGTGATGAAGAGCAACGCATGCGTGATGAGGAGCACCGCAAAGGTCAATAACAGCTTGCTGAAATGACGAATCTCCTTACATACTTGAAGAAGTCTGATTCCCGCATTGCAGCTTTTATGGATGACAAATAGGCGACCACCGAAGATCCACCTGCAGCAACTCCCACCACTGCTCTTACTCAACCTCCTACTAAACCCTAAGTGCTTCTACTCTAAGAACTTGTTAATTTTTTGTATCTACTGTAATATTTTACAACTAAGCTTTTCTACATCTGCTTCTATAACTTAAACTTATTTCGGTTTTATTAATGTTTTCACAATGCTTTCAATGTTTATGTTTTGAATAAAGCAAAACCAAATACTAATTAGACCATAATTTGTTATTTATGAAAAGTAGCAAAATTCTGAACTATTACATTTTCGTCACAGAATTGCAATGAATTTGCGACGGTTTTGCTACGGTTTTGCTACGCTTCGTAACATAAATACGAAATTAGAACCAATTTTCGTAGTTGATTCGTCACGAATTTGCGACGACTTTGCTACACCACATGGAGTCACACTTTTACGACAGAAAAAATTCATCGCAACTCAGTCACAAACTTACGACGAAATAAATAGTCATAGTTATGTCGCTAATTTACAACTCTAAACTTCGTTACAGATACGTCACTAATTTACGACTGTATAAAATCGTTACACACTCGTCACAAATTTGCGACGCAAACAATTCGTCGTAACTCAGTCGTAAAGTTACCACGAAATAAATAGTTACAGTTCCGTCGCTAATTTACGACTACCTAACTTCGTTACAAATACATCACAAATTTACGACGGTATACAAGCGTTACATATTCGTCACAAATTTGTGACGCAGAAAACTATGTCATATTGTCGTCACAAATTTGTGACGCTTTTGCGACGCTTATAATTTGTGACGATACTTTTGCGACGGATTTGTGACGCTTTTGGGCGTAGCAAATCCTGTGTTTTCTTGTAGTATGTTTTCTTGCATTTGCATGCATATTTTATCCATTTTACGTACAAATGGAGCCTTGGGACAATGGTGGAACAAGTGGAGAGAAGAATCAAGAAGGAAAAATGGAGAACAAAAAGTTGAAGACTGAAAATGGGTGGTGACCGACCAGCAGGTCGATCACTGTCGATCTGTTAGGCGTCTCTATTGTCAAGTTTTCTGTTTGACCTGGGTTGACTCGGGTACACTTTTATTTTTCCTATAAATACTCTCCTTATGATTCAAAACCCTAAGTTTTAGCCTCTCTTCTATTATCTTTTGTGTAAACCTAAACACCATTGTGTTTTTGATCATTTGAGGTTAAAGACTTCACCTTTTTATGTTTTAAGAAAGTTTTCTTGTTTTATTTCTTTTAAGTCCTTCATTATGCATCTTTTTAATCATGATTTGTGTGTTTTAGATATGATTAGTGAGTAGTTACCTTAATGAATCTTGGGTAGGGAAGCTTAAAGTTGATTCATTTGAGTTTAGTGATGCTAGGTTGTTAGCCTTTCATATTTCATTGATTAGAGAGTATCTAATGCTAGATTAGGAACTAATTACTAGGAAGGTGTTTGTGAAAATGTCTAGGAGACTCTAATCATGCATTTCTCATCTTAGCCAATGGAAGTTGATGTCTAAGGAGTTTTGTAAGCTTTTATGAACATGTTCATTAATGATTCTTGATTAATCTTTAACAAAAAGGAAGTTTGTGTTAGCTTTTGATTAAGAAATGGATTAGTACCATGGAGTGGGTTAATCTAGATTAAATGGATTCATGCTTTGAAATTAGTTATCTTTAGATGTTATGCATTACTATCTTCACTTGTTCCAACCTAAATCTATCACCTTTACTAAAGATCCATGCTTTAATCATCTATGTTGAATTTCGTTGACTTCTGTTGACTTTTCTTAAATTGCATTTTAGCTTGTTTTACTTTCACTATTGCATTGTTTTCCTTTACTTTACTGTTTTACTTTGTTTAAGCTATTGCATTTCATTTATTGCATCATTTCATATTGTCATTTACACTTAGTAAAACCGAAATCACCTTTGAATTTGGATTCACCTAGCTTCATTAGTTTCTTGTAGAAAATCCTTGTGGAAGAATGACCCTTGATTACTACTGTGATTGCACCATGCACTTGTGGTTAGTTAGTTGAGGTTTTAGAACTCATATCACATTTTGAGCACTTGCATATTTAGCATTATTGTTCACGTATTTGCCATGCATCAAGTTTTTGGCGCCGTTGCCGGAGATTTTTAAAAGTTTATTTATGCATTTGCATTTGGAATCTTTTATAGACTAGGTTTTATTTTTGTTTGTTATTCAATCTATCTTGTTTGTCCCTTGTTTTTGCTTGGTGTGAAGGTGTATGATAACAAGGAGCAAGAGTTTAGACAACTTTGATCCACACATAGACATTAGCCAAGTTAAGAAGCAAGCGAGATTAGCAAGAAAGGAAAGAGAACGTGTAGCAATGGAAGCTAAATTTGGTAATGATAATGGTGGTATTCACCAAGTTAATGAAGTTGCTAGAAATGTGGATGGTAATGGTAATAGAGTACATGTTCACGCCCCTAGAGAAGAAAGGAGGCTTGGAGATTTCGATGAACCGCTCACTAATGGGACTAGAACCGGTATTCGCCCACACCTTGTGCCAACAACAATTGGGAGATCAAATCGAGCTTGTTCAAGATGGTACAAAATAATCGCTTCTTTGGTCTACCCTTGGAACATCCAATTGAGCATCTTGACAACTTTGATAGATTGTACGGAACGGTGAAGATGAATGGAGTGTCCGAAGATGTCGTGAAGCTTACCTTGTTTCCATTCTCTTTAGGAGATAAGGCTAGTCAATGGGAGAAGAGTGTAGTTACATCTTCAATTACTACTTGGGAAGAGTGTAAAAAGCGATTTTTGGCCAAATTCTTATCCAACCAATGCACCGCGAGGATAAGGAATGATATCACTAGCTTCAAACAAGGCCCCAACGAAGCTCTTTATGAAGCGTGGGAAAGATTGAAGGGTTACACTAAGTCTTGTCCTCACCATGGAGTTCCTATGGAAGATCTACTTTGAATCTTCCATAGAGGGATTGAAGAAAAGTATTCCTTAGCTTTGAACATAGCTAGTAATGGAGACTTTGGAAGCTTAACCATAGAAAAATGAGAAGAGCTCATTGAGAATCTAGCTCAAAACAATTAAAGCTACAATAGGGAGTATGATAGATCCTACAAGGAACCTAAGAATGAGCTCAAGAGTGAAGATCAAAGGATCAAGGAGATGAGTGATAAGCTAGACAAGCTTATCCTAGCTAGCAGGAAAGAAGTCCCCTATGTTGGAGATTTCGATGGAAATCAAGAGATGGTTGTTGAAGGAGTCCAAGAGGGACAAGAAGAGATAAGGTACATTCAAGGTCAAGGGTATCATCAAAAGGGATTCAATCCCAACAATAGGTCTCATCGTAATTTGTCTTATAGAAGCACCAATGTGGAGAATCCCCAAGACCAAGTCTATCCACCCAAGCAACAAGCTTTCATTCCCCAACAAGTTCAAGGATTTGTGTCACAACAAACTTTTGTTCCTAAGTAACAATTATACTATAATCAAGTTGCTCCTACCAATCAAGTAACTACCTCTACTCAACCCGCTTCTCAAGACCAAGAGCTCAAGGCGTTGGTTCAACAGGTTTTAGATGGACAAATCAGAAGTAATGCGGATATTGCAAAGAGGTTCTATGAGGTAAACACTAGGATTGATGGGATGTATAAAGATTTGGATGGCAAGATTACAAGCCTAACTTCTCATGTAAAGACCATTGATGTGCAACTCGCACAATTCGCTTCTAGCTCAAAGGCACCAAGCGGTGTTCTACCGGGTAAATTCGAGTCTAATCCTAGAAGCAACATTTGCAATGTGGTGATCTTAGAAGAATATAAAGGATGGAAATCAAGGTATGCATCAATTGTATGCATCATGATGTTTACATGATGTTTTGCATTACCTTTATCTTGAGTGTGAGTCACCTAAAAATGTTTTAAACCCGCCTCATCTTTCACATTTATACCTTCTTTTACCTAGCCTTGAACATTGTTTGATAGTTCATAAGCAAGATCATGCATTAAATCCTTAATGAATGTTAAAGAATTGGTGGATAGAAATGTATGTGAAAGCTTAATCACCTTGTCTAGAGGCAAAAGATTGGAGTAACGATAGATTGCGAGAAGATTGATTGAGCTGAAAAGCGCTTAGCGATAGCTTTGTATTATCTTTGGTAATGCTGTTGAATGCTTTGTTTGGATCTATTGCTTTATTTTCTTTGTCAAATTTAGGTACAAATGGAGCCTTGGAACAATGGTGGAACAAGTGGAGAGAAGAATCAAGAAGGAAGAATGGAGAACAAGAAGTTGAAGACTGAAAATGAGTGGTGACCGACCAGCAGGTCGATCACCAGGTCGATCCGAAGGATGCCCCGAAGCTTCAAAAGTCACTGCCCAAAAATTAGGCCTTCGACCGACCATTAGGTCATCACCAGGTCGATCCGTCAGGCGTTTCCAAGGTCAAGTTTTCTGTTTGAACAGGTTTGACCCGAGTTGACCCGGGTTCACTTTTATTTTTCCTATAAATACTTTCCTTATGATTAAAAACCCTAAGCTTTAGCCTCTATTCTATTATCCTTTGTGTAACCTAAAAACCATTGTGTTTTTGATGATTTGAGGTTAAAGACTTCATTTTTTATGTTTTAAGAAAGTTTTCTTGTTTTATTTCTTTAAAGTCTTTCATTATGCATCTTTTTAATCATGCTTTGTGTGTTTTAGATATGATTAGTGAGTAGTTACCTTAATGGATCTTGGGTAGGGAAGATTAAGGTTGATTCATATGAGTTTAGTGATGCTAGGTTTACAATTATACTATAATCAAGTTGCTCCTACCAATCAAGTTACTACCTCTACTCAACCCGCTTCTCAAGACCAAGAGCTCAAGGCGTTGGTTCAACAGGTTTTAGATGGACAAATCAAAAGTAATGCGGATATTGCAAAGAGGTTCCATGAGGTAAACACTAGGATTGATGGGGTGTATCAAGAGTTGGATGTCAAGATAACAAGCCTAGCTTCTCATGTGAAGACCATTGATGTGCAACTCGCACAATTTGCTTCTAACTCAAAGACACCAAGCGGTGTTCTACTGGGTGAACCCGAGTCTAATCCTAGAAGCAACGTTTGCAATGTGGTGATCTTAGAAAAAGATAAAGGAGTGAAATCAAGGTATGGACCATTTACTAAGGAAGATTATGAAGAAGATGAGCTCTACTTGGAGGAATCGGCTAACCTATGGAAGCCTCCCCAAGAGATGAATGTCATTGTAAAGAAAGAGCACTCAAAGAGGATTGCTTTAGTTAGGAAAAGAGCTATGGAAACTCGTACCACAGATCGGTATCGGTTCTTCCGGCCGTTCCCCGTATCGATTGCTCGTACCGATTGGATAAAACGATCGGTACCAAACACCGAGGCCCGCATCCTTCGGCCAACCCCGGTACTGATCAACCACGATGGTTGGTACCAGGGTCGGTACCGGAGAACCTCAATCGGTACCACCGACCGGTACCGCGGATTGGACCCTATCAACGATCAACCGCGACCGTCCGCTCTACCTCTTACCTATCGTGTACGTTGGTCGGTACCACCAACCGGTATCAACACGTACCGATCACCCGACGATCGACCTGCCACACCACCCTCCACAACCCATCCGTCCTTCGTCCCACACCTCATCTAACCCTTGCCCTCGAACGGGCACCCATACCGATCGAGCCTGACAACCGGTACCGCGGGTCGGTACCGAGACACCATGATCGTCCATCCGAGAGCAACCATAACGCGGCACGACCGGTACCTACACGTACTAACCACCACCATCCGTACCGAGGGCACGTGAACGGTACCACGGGTTGGTACCGGGAACGTCCCGATCGAGTATCCGACCGCGCCCATACCCACACCCTCACCCACACCCTCACCCACACCCTCACCCGAGTGATGTACCATACCTACCCACCATCACCTTCACGTTTACCGAGTCGCATACCACGACTGATCAACGCACCATCACCGCCATCCATCGGATACATAGTCGCATACCACGACACGGTTTGGTTCGACCATCTTCCACCATCACTACCGATGACCAGCACACATCTACCACCATCCACCTGGACATAGTCGCATACCACGTCATCAACGGTCCAAACTCCATTCCACCAAGACGGTCATCACCATCCACCACCTCTGATTAGCAGCTGCATACCACGGCCATATTGGAGAACCAATTTCACCCATCCAGAGCAAACAATCATCAAAGCACCACCACCACCACAAACGGTCCAATAGCTGTTGAATTGGTTATTTTGAATTGGTTTTGAATAACACATCTAAATGATTATCCACCACCAATTTCACTAAGGTTGGCAAATTAATAGATTTTGAATTCGTTCATGAATTTCTTTCTTTTAAGCCATTGTTTTTCTTCCTTAGACTTAGAACTCAATACACACGTGTTGAGAACTTTTTTCCAAGTGTCATTTAACAAGTGATTTCAAGTGTTTTTGCAAGGATATTTCGTACTCATACAGGATTTACAGCACGAGTTTAGTTGTGGACGCAGACTTCATTCATCTTGAAACAACATAGACCACGACCACCACCCACCACCACCCAAGGACGATTTCAACACTACACTTGATGACATATCTAGTTTGCCTGAGACAAATCTCAGATTTCAAACTCTAGCTCACAAACGGAGTAAGCCAAGCACCTTAGCCGATCATGAGCTTAACCGTTTGATCATAAGGTTTGGAATTTCACCAAGAGCTTTGACATTGCCTTAAATCCAGCGATCTTTCACGTTGGTTAGAGAAAAATTCATGTTGTAAGAGTGACATACCATCACCATCATGGATTTCTTGATCAAGCCATAGAAAGTGAATTGTTGGCAATTAAAGAAGTATTGCTTCTAAGCATCTTAGGAGACAATTGGGAGATACACAAACTCTAGTTTCGAGCCCATCAACACTGATCCAAACCACCAAAACTTTGGCTACTCTTACCAAATTCTAAAACTTTTGTCTACAAGGAGGTAATATCGTTCTCTCTCTATCTTTTTAAACTTGTTCAGATTCGTTTATTTTTGACATGACTTCCTTAATTTGATTTAATTTACACCGGGGACGGTGTAAGTTAAGTCTGGGGGAATTATTGTTTACTAACGCGTTTGCTCATGTTTGATTTTTCGGTTTTCAAAAGGTTTTTCGAAAATTATTTGTCAAAAAATACATAAGTTTTATTGAGTCAAAATCAGTAGGGAATGATGACACTTTTTTAGGAACCAGCGTTTTGATTTCAAAGACCAAGTGACCATTGTCACAAGGAGAGTTCAAAGACAATCGATTCAGACACCTCATGATGGACTCCCCACCTAGAAATTCAACTTGCCAGGTTTTAATGCATACAATTTTGATTCTTTATTTGGACTACGAACATAGGTTTTGATTACCTCAAGTCAAGGACATTAGATCAAGGAAATGAACCACGTTCATGCATCTTATTCCATTTTTACCACCCTCTTGTTGTCATGAATGGCCAGCTCATCATTATTTGGTTCCCCACCTTAAACCCTTTAGCATTCCTTCAAACCCCATACCTTCTTTTTGCCGTTTCATATTTGCAGATATGTGCAAAAAAGTTAGAGAGAATAGGGTCGACGCAATTTTCCAATCAGTAAGAGATGCGTCACTATGTTAAAGAGAGGTGGAGTACAAAGAGCAGAATTCAAAGAGCTTGATCGTTCCTTGGGCACTTAAAACAAGGTATCCATTTCGTGCCTATGATTCATCGTTCCAAAGAGAATCGTTTTCCCCTTAAAGAAAAGTTAAAACAAAAACAAAAGAAAAGAAAAACAGAAAAAAGAAAAAGCTAAGGGAAAAGAAAACGATTGCTCAAATGGATCATATGGCCAAAGGATATCTCAAGGAAGGACGTGATCAACAAGAAGAGGAGAGTAGAGAAGATTCAACAATGATTCCTGGAGAACAATCCAAGTCTGGGTGAAAAAGAGCAACAACAAAGTGATTGGGGAATTGCGGACATCAATAGGTCCATTCTCTCTTGCGATTTTTCATAATGTCTCGCACCCGGAGATTATGGTAACCCTAAACACTTTTAACCTCACCACTAAAATCAGCCTACCCTTATAAACCTAGCCTGTAATCCTTAAATGATAGGCTTGATAAGAGTTTTCAATAACCTGGTAGAGTAGAAAGAGTCAATTGAGTAGAAGTTAAGATGCGTGTAGGGAGGATATTTAGGATGGGCATGCGAAGTCATGATGGGATATGAGGAGACCGTTTGCGAACTAATCTTGTTTCATGTGGATACAGGTTTAGACTTTGAGACAATGGATCCAAAGGATATGTGAGTTCTCGTGTTTTCAAACCTCTTTTCTATTCTTAACCTTTTGTTTGCTTGAGGACAAGCAAAGGGTAAGTCTGGGGGAGTTGATATACCCTATATTTTACCCATTTTACTATCGGCTTATAGTATTTCATAATATTTAGACATTTTGCGATCTTATGGGAGATCGGCTTATAGTATTTCATAATACTTTAATTTCGTTTTGCGATTTTAAGGAAGATCGGCTTTTAGTATTTAATAATACTTTAATTTCTTTTTGCGATCTTATGGAAGATCAGCTTTAGTATTTCATAATAGTTTAATGCAAATCGCGAGGCTTGACTGTAATAACACGTATCGCTGATATACCCTATATTTTACCCATTTTACTATCGGTTTTCATACCTATTTTGTGGATTTTATATCCCTAATCGTTCAAAAGAGGTAGTTTTCTCGTATACATAAGCTTTAAGACCCCAACAGGTTAAATCATAAAAAAGGATGCAAAAAGGAGAAAATGAGTATTCATCATTTCAAAGCCATCTAAGAAGCCAAAGGACCCAACCTAAGTCATCATACCTTGAAGATAAAGCACATTCCCAAACCGGACAGATTACATATGCCAGAAGTTTAGCGACGGACGGAAGACCAACTGAGTTTGGAATTGGATGAAACTTTAAGTGAAGATAAAAATTTGAGTTAGCTTTTGAATGGAGTTGGAATTACATCATTTGGAATTATACACAAGGAGATATGAGCTGAACACTGAAAACATGTCAAGCTGCCGAGAAGATGAAGACTGTGCAGTACCGGCCACACCAGTCGGGCAACACGATCGGTACCAGGACATACAGCACGCGAAGACACGCTGACTCAGCCTCCATACTGACCCGGTAATCTGATAGGTATGGGCGGTCAGTGTGGAGATATTACCGAGCACTTTTGGCAATTTTCCTTTTTCTTAGAAATAAAACCTAACCGACTTAGGATCCCTTCTAGCTCTATATATACTTGCTTTTAGCCTCTCCATGAAGAGAGTGAAGGCCCAAAATTAATACCTAAAACACGTATTTTCGTTTCCCCTTTGTTCTTAATAATACATCTACTTTTTAATAATTCTTTAAGGCTAGATCGATGAGACCTTCTTGGTTGAAGGAAGAGATCTCTATATGCTTTTGTGTATCACAAATTCATCATGTTTTATGCTTTACTTCTGCTGCTAGCGAGATCGAACTGATTCGTTGGAGTAAAGCTTAACTAGATTCGTTGCCACGATAGTTAAGTTCTATGCGTATGCTTTTATGATTGCATCTTAGGGTTTGTTGTTAGTTGTTCTTCATCTTTATTTACGCTCAATGCTTGATATGGCATAGCTAACCAGTGATCGATCCAAGGTTGATGTATCCACAAAAGTATTCTTAACATCTCCTGATCTAGTATTTGATGAGCTAAGCGTCTTAACAATCATACCAATTAGTTAAGGAGTTTAGTGAACAATTGAACCTTAATTCTACTGCATGTCTTAAACTTTTAATAACCATGCGACAGCTGAATCTATTAGGGAATAGGGCATAGAGAATCTGAACCACGATAGTGGAGAGATTCTAATTTCGTGGTTTGAGTTCTAGAACAAACTTGCATCTGAATCTTAAGTTGTAGTTGTAATCATTGCATAGGTTCATTAATTGCACCTATTTAACCATTAATTATCTATCCCTCGCACTTTTACTTTCATAAAAACTAAAAACTAAAACCCCATAAAAATATGTTTAGCTTAGCTTATTATGCATCATATAGATTCTTTCTGCATCATCAATTCCTTTGGGTTCGACCCCTAAATACACCCGCGTTTGCTGTGCACTTGCAGTCTTTATCTAGGGTTATAAATTTAAAACTTGGATAAAAAAAACCCCCATGAATCGCTTCTTAAGAGACTTAAGTGATGGCAAGCTTTATGGAGTTTGGCTTACTTCAACACTTTAGGGTTGCTTTCGAGAGAACCCTTAAGCGGTTGCATGCTTAGAAGCTTGGCTTGAACACTAAGATTACTTTTAGAAGACTCTTTAATGGTTGCGAACTATGTAATTCGGCTTATTAGAAGCAAGATTCCTCAAAGACTTTGCTGCTTCCTAACTCAGTGTCAGTTCTTAGAATCGGTACCTAGGTTCGAGGACTAGTGCTTTGGCTTGCCTCAACTTTTGCCTTAGGACGACTCTTCAGTATGCGATCGAGAGTCGGCGAGTAATTTACTTGGTTGTCCTAAGCGCGATGTGCAGATCTGGCTCCGACTTAGTAAATGTTGTGGATTATTTCACCATGGCACTTATGAGAAGGGCGTTGAATGTCGGATACCTGGCCAGGGCACGTGAGTAATCACGGTTCGAATGAGGTAAAGTCAGTTCAGATTTTGATACGGGCATGCATTCTTGCATCTGTCCGACCTTGTTTGGAGGTCGGATTATTCTGAAAAAGTTTATTTTCTTAAAAAATTAATCTTTTTATTAGTTGCGTGACTGCACTATTTCAAGGAGCTGCCTATGTATCCTCAAAGAGGAATCAAGTCACTCGTAGTTCACACAATTGTATGGCTCGTGTATAACGAGTAGTTTTTTTGGTTTTTTTGTTTTGCGATCTGAAGTACAAACTTGACTCTTCGGGGTCATGGCTCGGGCTTTCTTAACGTCCTTTTCCTTTGGTGCATCGACCTCACTATTTTTCAGACGAGCTTTCGGTTCAGCTTTGAGTCGATTCTTCTTCTCAGTAGCAAAGCAATTGCAAGCTTCCTTTTGGTTGCCCAGTAGGGAACTTAACACATTGATGGTAGATTGAAGCTACCGCTTTCATGGTGTAGGGTCAAGGCGTTTACAAGATCGCATTGTACACCTAAGGTGTATCCACAATTACGAACTTGACTAAGTGAGTAACTCCGGCCATGCATACTGGAAGCTTGATCGTACCGACTGTCGAGGTAAAAGCGTTCACGAAACCAGTTAGTGGTCTAATTCTAAACCTAATATCATTGTGAGTAACTCCCATTCTCTCGAAGGTGTTTTGATAGATCAGGTCTACCGAGCTTTCGGTGTCAATCATCACCCGACCTACTTCGCACTCGTTGATCGCGAGTTGAATCACCAGAGGATCATTATGAGGTTGATCCACATATTTAGTATCTTGCTCGTCAAATGTAAGAAAATGGTCTTTTTTGGCTGGCACCGACCACTTTCGAGCGGTCTCAGCCCTCCTTTCGTACTGTTGTATTGATCATATATAATCATTACATTCTTGGAGCCCACTCATAATTATATAGAGCTTCTTCCGAGGTGCAAACAGATTCTTATCCCCATGCAAATCGTTTCAATCCTGCTTAGGAGGATTGACTACAGGTGGTAGCTGCTTCGGCTGACTCTGGTCGTCTTATTGTTTTGACGAGTTTGTTTTTCCAGGAAAGTTCTTCTGAAATTCCATATCAGGAACTCTCCCGGCTTGGTAGCATTTCATCAACACATCCAAGAGGTGACGGCATTCACCTGTCGAATGTCCCGACGTTTGGTGGAAGTCGCCCTAACTCCAGGTGTCCCTATCGGTTGCTTTTGGGCCACTGCTTTTGCGTGGGTTCCTCAGCATCTTCGCTGATTTGGAAACTCTGTCTCTTCTTCCCGCTGCTTGGTTTGTCACCGTCCTTTACTTCTTGCTGATCCTCTTTCAACTCCATAAAGTTTGATGCTTTATGCAGGGCGTCTTTCAAGGTCGCAGGTCGGTTGATAGTCACTTCATTTCAGAACAAACTTTTCAAGAGTAACCCTTTCTGAAGCACGTCGATAGCGACAACATTTACCAAAACCAATTTGGATACGGGCCCTTTGAACCCTCCCATGAATTCCCTCAATGAATCATCCGATTTCTGTTGGAGAGACCATAGATTGGCGGGAGAAGTCTTCTTCTCGATATCCATCGAGTAATGCTTCAGGAAAGCTATTGATAACTGATGAAAGTTATCAATAGAGTCCCGGTCCAGCTGAGAAAACCAGGCTAGGGCATCGCTAGCGAGGTGTTCTACGAACAACTGACAATAACTGGCTTTCTTCTCTTCGGGAGGAAAGTGAGCTCGGCCCATGGCGATGTTAAACGCCGTGAGGTGCTGAGTTGGGTTGGTCTTTCCTTCATAAAGAGCGATCAAAATCTTAGTGTTTGGTGAAGGGAGTCTGCTTCGTTCCCTCTAGAAACTTGTCGAGCTCGGGAGCCGAGCTTACGACGCGGTGCATCCTTGAGTTCATTAGTCGGATGGTTTCCTTCATAGGTGTTATCTCCTCGTTTCTTTCGTCCAAGCTTCGTGAAGGGGGTGTGACAAGACTTGCAGGTTGACGTCCCACCGATAAAACTCTAAGCATTATCTCGGTTGGAAACTGGTTTCGGGCGATTTGAGTTATCCTGATAAGTGCATAATTTACCCTTTCTTTGCAGACATTTTGATGTATTTTGAGACATTTAGCTTAGATTTTATTCGTTTTCTTTCCCTCTTTGGTTTCTTTTAGTATAGTTTGAGCCTAGAGTCCAAGTTCTTATTTTGTTGCATTTGCATGCATATTTCTTGCATTTTAGGTAAAAAAGAGTCTTGGATCAATGGTGGAACCAGAAGAAGAAGGAATTAAGCAAGTAGATGAAGAACAAGAAATAGGAGCTACGAAGCACTTTTCGCTGGGGCTCAAGTCGGGCACCAGGTCGGGCAGGAAGTGAAGCCGAGCATTAAAAAGCTCTTTGGTCTTCACTGGCCCGAGAACTCGGGAGTATGGTCGGGCCAGAAGCCTGCTCCTGCGTCGATTTTCCGGTTTGACCTGTTTGACTTGGGTAGACCCAGGTACACTTAGACTTTTTCTATAAATACATGTAATCACAATAAAACCCTAAGCTCTTGGCCTCTTTTGTTCTTATGCTATGTTTACGAGATTAATTTTTGACTTTTGAATGTTCTTGTTTGAGTTTTGAATCTTTTATGAATTATTGAAGTTTTCTTAATCTTTTCTTTTACTTAATCATGTTGATCTCTTTAGTTTTCATGTCTTGTTTTAACATGTGTGAGTAGTTATCATATGGATTATGGGTTGAGTAGATTAGAGTGATTTAGATATTGGTTTGTGTTGCTTATGCTTTGATCTTGAAAGATCCTTCATTTGAATTTAAATTAATGCTAGGATTGACTTGATCGCTTCATCTTTAGAACATGGTCTTTTCACGCCCGGAAGGTGTTCGTGAAAATGTCTAGAAGAAAATTCAAATGAGTTTTTCTCATCTTAGTCAATGGGAGTTGATGTTTAAGGAGAATTGTGAGTTTATGGACTTATAAGTATAGCTTTTAGATTCGTCAATTGCAAAATAGAAGTTTGTGTAATTAAGGAATTTAGAAAGAGATTAGTACCATGGAAGTGGATTAGTCTTAAATTAGTGATCTTTGCTCTAGGATTAATCTTGTTTAAGGCTTTGCAATACTTCCCAATAGATAATGAACTTGAATCAATTGCTTAAACCCTACCTTTATATCTTGAGTTCGAATTTTGTTTAGACTAGTTAATCTTGTTTAGTGTTGCTTGTCCTTATTGCATTAATCTTGTTTCTTGTTTAGTTTTAGATTCCATTTTCTCATCTTGTCATTGCTTATTGTCATTTCATTATTGCATTTAGTTTCATAATTGTCATTAGGAATCATTAGAAAACCCAAAAACATTGTTAGATTTAGCTTGCTTAGTTCTTTGCATTCTTATTACCTTTGTCACAATCCTTGTGAAAGAATGACCCTTGATTACACAATGACATATTGCCATGCACTTGTGGTTTAGTAACTGAGGAATTGGAACTCATAGAACTTCTTGAGCATTTGCAATTTGCATTGATCATTTAGTGTGCATCAAGTTTTTGGCGCCGTTGCTGGGGATTTGCATTAGGCATTAGGATTTGAGATCTCTGAAAGACTAAATCATTTATATTATCTATCTATTTTGTGTTTGTTTGTGTGTTTTCCTTCTTTGATTGTGTAGGTACTAATCTACAACTATGGAGAGGAGGATGAAAGATTATGATGAGCCATCTACTAAGATCGAAAAGATGGGGATTCGAGCACCGCCTAGTGGTGGAATTGAATGGGATATAATGCCGAATTTGATCACTATGGTATTGAATAACTGATTTTTGGGTATACTGGAAGAGAATCCCATTGAACATCTTGCCATCTTTGATAGATTAAGCTCAACCGTTAGTATAAGTGGTGTATCTGATAAGTGCATAATTTACCCTTTCTTAGCAAGCATTTTAGTAGTATTTTGAGACATTTAGCTTAGGTTTTGTTCGTTTTCTTTCCCTTTTCGGTTCCGAGTCCAAGTTCTTGTTTTGGTGCATTTGCATGCATATTTCTTGCATTTTAGATACAAAAGGAGTCTTGGATCAATGCTGGAACCAAAGGAAGAAGAAATCAACAAGTAGATGAAGAACAAGAAATAGGAGTTGCAGAGCACTTTCTGCTCGGGTTCAAGTCGGGCACCAGCTCGGGCAGGAAGTGGAGCTGAGCTTCAAATGCTCTCTGGTCTTCACTGGCCCGACCACAAATCGGGCGTCTGGTCGGGCCAGAAGCCTGCTCCGGCATCGATTTTCTAGTTTGACCCATCTTTGACCCAGTTTGACCCGCTTGACCCGGGTTGACCCGGGTACACTTTCCCTTTTCCTATAAATACTTGTAATCACATTAAAACCCTAAGCTTTTTTGCCTCATCTCTTTACCTTTTGTGTAAACCTAAACCTAATGTGTTCTTGAATGATTTGAGGTAAAAAGTCTTCACTTTTTTTGTTTTAGCAAAGTTTTCTTGTTTATTTCTTTACGTCTTTTTCATTATGTAACTTTATATTCATGCTTTAGTTGTTTTAGATTTGATTAGTGAGTAGTTATCTTAATGGATCTTGAGTACTAAAGATTAGGGTTGATTCATATGAGATTAGTGATGCTAAGTTGTTAGTCTTCCATATTTCATTGATTAGAGAGCTTTTAATGCTAGATTAGGATGTAATTACCCCAAATCTAGATCATGGTCTTTTCATGCCCGGAAGGTGTTTGTGAAAATGTCTAGGAGACTCTAATCATGCATTTATCATCTTAGTTAATGGAAGTTGATGTCTAAGGAGTTTTGTAAGCTAATATGAACATTTGCATTAATGATTCTTTATTAGTCTTTAGCAGAATTGAAGTTTGTGCTAATTATTGGTTAAAAAATAGATTAATACCATGGAAGTGGATTGGTCTAGACTAAATGGATTCATGCTTTGAAATTAGCTATCTTTAGTTGTTGTGCATCACTATATTCACTTGTTTCAACCCAAATCTACCTCCTTTACTCAAGATCCATGCTTTTATCATATAGATCATCTTTGCTTAATTTTGTTGACTTCTGCATTGACTTTTGTTGACTTTTTATTGACCTTTCTAAAATAGCATTTTAATCTTGTTTTACCTTTACTTATGTATTGATTTGCTTCATTTTAGTGTTTTACTTTGTGTAAGCTATTGCAATTCACTTATTGCATCATTTCATATTGTCATTTTAAGCTTCTAAAAATCGAAATCCACCTTTGAGTTTGCATTCACCTAGCTTCATTAGTTTCTTGCATTCCAATTGTTTAGACAACTTTTCCTTGTGGAAGAATGACCCTTGATTACTACATTGATTGCACCATGCACTTGTGGTTAGTTGATTGAGGTTTTAGAACTCATAGCACTTCTTTAGCATTTAGATTTAGCATTGATGATTTAGTGTGCATCAGTATCTGAAGATGTTGTGAAGTTTACTCTGTTTCCTTTCTCATTGGGTGATAAAGCTAGTGAATGGGAAAGAGGTATCAAGTTTTCTTCAATAACCACATGGGAAGAATATAAGAAGACCTTTCTCTTGAAGTTTTTCTCGCCTCAAAAGACCGCTAGAATAAGGAATGATATAGCTAGATTCGAGCAAGGAGAGGAAGAGAGTTTGTATGATGCATGGGAGCGTATGAAAGGGTACACAAGGGCTTTTCCTCATCATGATATATCTAGTGATGCACTTATTGGGATTTTTCATAAGGGTTTGATAGAAAGCACTATACCGCGTTGAATGTTGCTAGTAATGGCGATTTCTCTAATCTCTTAACCGAGCAAGGAGAAGAACTTATTAAGAACTTGGCTCGAAGTGAAGGAAGGTATGGAAGAGCTCATGAATCGCCTAAGGAAACCGAGAAGAGCAAAGGTCAAAAGGTTACGGGAGAAGCTAGATAAGCTCATTCACATGAATCAAAAAGAAGTGGGTTCGATAGTGGAACAAGAAGTTGATAACGAGAAGGTTATGGCTATTGGTAGTGAAGAATCAAGCTATCTGCAAGGGTTTAGTTATTGTCCAAGATTCAAGTTCCGACCAATAGAGCTTCAAATCAAAACACAATATCAACTGTTTTCTACGCCTAGTCCACCACCACGAGAAGACTCGATCGCTGCTATGTTTGCTCATATTCTAGATGGTCAAGACAAGAGTGTATCGACAAATGCAAAAAGAAGTAAAGGTCATTCAAGAGAAATTTGAAGGGGTCAACAACGAGCTTAGAGCTAAGATTGAATCGTTGACTTCCTAATTCAAGTTAGCAAAGCAACAATGGGAATTTTAGTTAGCACCAAGAGAGTATTGTCAAACTAATTTACAGAGTGGAACCAAAATTACACATAGAGAGCCACAAGTAGTTGAGAAAAAGAATGATAGTCTTGAAAAGAATGTTGTAGAAGAGCCAAGAGAAGAGGTGTATGAGAAAGAGAAAATAGATTTGAGTAAGGAGCTAATCTTGATTAATGAAGAGACATCAATACAAGAATCACCAAGGGATAATAGAAAGAAGAAGGTTACCTTCGAGTTGCCACCTTATGAAACAAAATTACCGTTTCCCCGGTGTTTCAAGAAGCAAATTCTAGAGAAAGAGTTCGAAAAATTCAAGGATGTTCTTGATAAAGTTGAGGTCACCATTCCTTTCACCGATTTGTTGTTGAAATGTCTCATCGACAACAAGTTGTTCAAGGAAATTATGACAAAAAGAGAATTCTAAGGGAATCCATGCTTCTAATGAGTGAAGAATGTTCCGCGATTATACAAAGCTACCTTCCCAACAAGTTACAAGATCCAGCAAGCTTTACATTACCTTGTTCGTTGGGACACTTCTTCTTCAAGAGAGGTTTAGTTGATTTAGGGTCAAGTGTGAGTTTGATGCCCCTCTCCATCTCAATGAAGCTTGGTTTAACGGATTTGAAGAAGACACGAATGACTTTGGTGTTAGCGGATAGATCTTTAAGGTATCTCATTGGTGTACTCGAAGACTTGCCTTTGAAGCTAGGGAAACACATAGTTATCACAGACTTTGTGGTGTTAGAAATGGATGTTGAGTCAAATGATCCAATAATTCTTGGTAGACCGTTTCTAGTAAGCGCGTGAGCTATAATAGATGTGAAAAGAGGCAAGATTAAGTTAGAGTTGGGTGGAATAGAGCTCAATTTTGATATGGTCAAGATTATGAAGAAACCCACCATAGAAGGGCAAACATTCCATGTGGAAACTTTTGATGAGCTAGTTGAAGAGTACATGTATTTCATATATGAAGAAGATCCTTTAGAGGTAGCTCTTACCTTGGATAGTGATGAGCTCGAAAACGCAAGTGATGAAGCCATTGGATATGGACGGTTGCTAGATTCTCAGAAGGGTAAAGAAGACACAGTTTTGCCTTTAGGTCTAGGCGTCGACGAGATGTGTTTTGAGCTAGAGATGGCTAACAATGGTAAGACTAGCATTGAGAACAATTGGAACGAGCTAAATGCGCCACAAGTGGAACTCAAGCCGCTACCAATCAGATTGAGGTACGCATTTCTCGGCTCTAACTCTACATTTCCGGTTATCATAAATGATGATTTGAATGAGGATGAAACCAAAATGCTTTTAAGTGAGCTTAGAAAGTATAGAAAAGCCATTGGCTAGTCTTTAGATGACATTAAAGGAATTTCTCCATCTTTGTGCATGCATAGAATTTATCTTGAAGATGAGTCTAAATTATCAATTGAACATCAAAAGAGATTGAATCCCAACTTCAAAGAAGTAGTTAAAAAAGAAATCTTGAAATTGCTTAAGGTGGGGATCATCTATGCTATTTCGGATAGTCCATGGATATCTCCGGTTCACGTTGTTCCTAAAAAATGCGGTGTGACGGTTATTAGAAATGATAAGGATGAACTGATCCCAACTAGGGTGACTAGTGGACATAGAATGTGGATTGATAGCGTATGAAAGTAGGGATAAACAATGCAAATGAATTTTAAACCTAGATATGCTATGAGCTCTAAACCTCCATTAACTAACCACAAGGGCATGGTGAAATCAATGTAGTAATCAAGGGTCATTCTTCCACAAGGATTAATGATTGTTTAGCAATTGGAATGCATGAAACTAATGAAGCTAGGTGAATCCAATTTCAAGGTGTGATTTTGCTTTTACTAAGTGTAAATGACTAAATGAAATGATACAATAAGTAAAAAGCAATAACTTAAACAAAGTAGAACACTAAAATAAAGAAAAGAAATGCATAAATGAAAGTAAAACAAGATTAAAAAGCATTTTAAGAAAGGTCAACAAAAGTCAACGGGAAAGTCAATAGAAGTCAAACTTAAATATCAATGAGATTAAAGCATGGATCTTGAGTAAAGATAGCTAACTTCAAACCATGAAACCATTTAATCTAGATTAACCCACTTCCATGGTACTAATTCATTCCTTAATAAAAATATAACACAAACTTCCATCTTGTTAAAGACTAACTAAGAATCATTAAGGATATGTTCATACAAACTTACTAAACTCCTTAGACATCAGCTTCCATTGACTAAGATGAGTAAAGTATGATTAAAGTTCTTCTAGACATTTTCACAAACACCTTTCGGGCATCAAAATACCATGATCTAGATTTGGGGTAATTACTTCCTAATCTAGCATTAAGAGCTCTGTAATCAATGAAATAATAAAGACTAACAACCTAGCATCACTAATCTAACTTAAATCAACCTTAACCTTCCCTACCCAAGATCCATTAAGGAAACAACTCACTAATCATAACTAAAACACAAAAAGCATGAATTAAATGATGCATAATGAAAAGCTTAAAGTAAATAAGCAAGATTAAACTTTGCTAGAACATAAAAGGTGAAGACTTTAACCTCAAATCATCAAAAACACAAAGGTTTTAGGTTTTACACAAAGGATAATAGAAGAGAGGCTAAAGCTAAGGGTTTTTGATCATAAGAAGATTATTTATAGAGAAATAGAAGTGTACCCGGGTCAAACCCGATCAACCCGGGTCAAACCGGGTCAAACCCGGTCAACCGCAAAAATCAACGCAGGAGACACATTGTGGACCGACCAGAGGATCGACCAACTGGTCGGTCCACGAGCTGATTTTCGGGCAGGCTTTTTTTGGAGCTTCGGGACGTCCTATGGATCGACCAAGAGACCGACTTCTGGCCGATCCATAGGTCTTCTCCATCTTCAATTTCTTGTTCTTCATTCTTCAATCTTGATTCTTCTCAACACTTGTTACATAATTGATCCAAAGCTCTATTTGTACCTAAAATGGACAAAATATGCATGCAAATGCAAAAAAAACAAGAACTTGGAGACTCGATAAAATCTAAAAGGAACGAATTATGCATTAAAACATGTAAAAAGCTAAGCTAAATGCCTCAAAATATAACTAAAATACATGGTAAGAAAGGGCAATTTATTCACTTATCATGCATTGATTATCGAAAATTGAATTCTTCAACTAGAAAAGATCATTTTCCTTTACCATTCATTGATCAAATGCTTGAACGTTTTAGCGAATCATTCTCACTATTATTTTCTTGATGGTTACTCGAGATTTTTCCATACATCCCCAAGATCAAGAGAAGACGACTTTCACATGTCCTTATGGTACCTACGCATATCGTAGAATGCCGTTTGGATTGTGTAATGCATTTACGACTTTTCAACGGTGTATGGTGTCAATCTTCTCGGATCTAATAGAGGATATAATGGAGGTCTTCATGGAAAAAATTTCCAATTATGGGAATTTTTTTGGTGGTTGTTTGTCTAATCTTTGCAAGGTACTCAAGAGATGTGAAGAGAAAAATTT
This sequence comes from Arabis alpina, assembly GCA_900128785.1. Classification (NCBI taxonomy): domain Eukaryota; kingdom Viridiplantae; phylum Streptophyta; class Magnoliopsida; order Brassicales; family Brassicaceae; genus Arabis; species Arabis alpina. Next base: position 15,512,631 of record LT669794.1, on the reverse strand, counting down.
GGTCCTCAATTAGGAAAAATGTCATTTCAAGGTTAAAGATGGTATAATTCTCGGTCACAAGATATTGGAGAAGGGTATTGAGGTTGACAAAGCCAAGATAGAGGTCCTGATGTGTCAAGAGCCGTCATCAATGGTTAAAAAGATAACAAGCTTCCTAGGTCATGCAGATTTCTATAGACGTTTCATCAAGGATTTCTCGAAAGTTGCAAGACCATTGACTAGACTTTTGTGTAAAGATACTACATTTGAGTTTGATGCAGAATGTCGTGAAGCATTTTTGAAGTTTAAATACGCTCTTGTGAGTGCACCGATAGTCCAAGTACCGGATTGGAGTTTACCATTCAAGATTATGTGTGATGCTAGTGACTATGCAGTTGGCGCGGTTTTGGGTCAAAAGAAAGATAAGAAGCTCCATGACATTCACTATGCAAGTAGAATACTTGATAAAGCTCAAGTCAAGTATGCAACAACGGAGAAGGAACTCTTAGTTATTGTGTTTACGTTTGAGAAATTTTGTTCCTACCTAGTTGGATCAAAGGTTATTGTACACACAGATCAGGCGGCTCTACGCTACCTTCTAGCTAAGAAGGACGCCAAACCAAACTTATTCAGATGGATTCTTCTACTTCAAGAGTTCGATCTTGAGATCAAAAATGGAGTTGCAGATCACTTATCTAGAATGAGGATTGAAGATGGGGTTCCACTAGATGATCAAGAACCCGAACAACACATAAACGCTATAAGGGCGTTGTATATCAGAAACGAGGGTCTAGATGAGCTTATTGCGGCGGCCTCTATCAAAGAAAGCAAAAAGGAGCCGTGTTACGAGGATATTGTTAACTACTTATCTCTAAGAGTCTCACCGCCAAGTCTTGAGCCGGGTAATAAAAAGCGGTTCTTCAAGCAACTCAAGTATTACTATTGGGATGAGCTGTATCTATATCGACAAGGAAAGGATAAGTTGTTTAGAAGATGTGTAGCGGAAGAAGAAACTTCCTGTGTATTGTTTCATTGTCACGGCTCGGAATATGGTGGACATTTTGCAACATTTAAGACGGGTTCAAAGATTCTACAAGCGGTTTTTGGTGGCCAACAGTTTCACAGATGCTAATGAGTACACCTCTAGATGTGACTCTTGCCAAAAGAGTGGTTGAGGTTGAATTGTTTGATGTATGGGGTATCGATTTCATGTGACATTTCCCATCATCATACGGGAACATATACATCTTGGTAGCGGTTGGTTACGTTTTTAAATGGGTCGAAGCTATAGCTAGTTTGACGAATGATGCGAGTGTTGTAGTCAAGCTATTCAAGACAATCATATTCCTGCTTTTTGGAGTTCCAAGAATCGTTATAAGCGATACTTCCTCAACAAGGTCTTTGAGGGTTTACTAATGAAATATGGAGTCAGGCATAAAGTAGCAACGCCTTATCATCCACAAACTTCGGGTCAAGTTGAAGTTTATAACCGTCAAATAAAATCCATTCTTGAGAAAACGGTTAGCAAAACTCAAAAAGATTGGGAAAACAAGCTAGACAATGCAATATGGGCTTATATAACTGCTAACAACACACCCATCGGAACAACGCCTTTCAATCTTCTATTTAGAAAATTCTGCCATCTACCGGTTGAGTTAGAATACAAAGCTTTGTGGGCTACTAAGTTGCTAAATTTTGATATAAAGACGGCCACCGAGAAGCGGATAATACAATTAGAAGAGTTAGAAGAAATACGTCTTGATGCTTACGAGAATTCGAAGAACTACAAGGAAAGAACCAAAGCTTTCCATGACCAAAATATATTAAGACGTGATTTTAAGGCGGGCGATCAAATTCTACTATTCAACTCGCGCTTGAGATTGTTTTCGGGAAAGCATAAGTCGAGATGTCAGGTCCTTTCACCCTAAACGAAGTAAAACCCTATGGCGCTATTGTGTTAGACAACAAGTCCGGGGGAGAGTTCACGGTTAATGGTCAATGATGCAAGCTTTATCACGTCAATGTCCTTATAGAGGAAGATGTTAAGATCCTTCTTTCAGAACCAAACAATGCTTAGAGAGAGAGCAAGAAACGTCAAGCTTGGCGACGTTAAACAAGCGTACTTGTGAGGCATTCTCATGATATCATTTGTATATATTCTATTTTGCTTTGCACTAGTTTTTTTAATGCTTTTTAGATTATATTTTTAATATAGGAAGCAAGAGGAAGATTGGAGGGGATTTATTATCATTTGGAGGCTTGAAAATGTGGAGTGATCAAAGGAGCAGGCTCCACGCCCGACCACAACTCGGGCGTCAGGTCGGGCGTAAAGGTGAGTGCGACGTGCAAACTATCTGGTGGAAGCATGCCCGACCACAACTCGGGTGTCCGGTCGGGCGGAAGGTGCCCTCGTTGGTGCGTTTTTCAAACTCCTTGTGCTCGCTTCTTCTTACCCATAGTTTCCCTTCTCACATTATTGGCACATGGTTTGGAGAATTACCACCTCTATCTACCCCACCAACTTGGTCTCTTATTGAGTCACATGAGTTTGCTATGTCCATTCACCTCCATTCATCTATATATACTTCCATCATCTCATTCACTTTACTCCACCCACGTTTCTCTTATCACTTTAAACATTTCAAGCATTGTCCCTTGTCTTTACTAAGAGGCCACAAAATTTTGGCTTCATTTTCTCTCCTCAGTCCTCTACTATCACTAATGGTATGATTCTCTATCCCTTACTGGTGGAACCGTGTTTAGCACCCATTACCATACCCAACTCAGACCCGACTAGGCACGAAGTTTATAAGAACAACTCGCCATATGGGCCAGCAAGGATCAGTTAGCAACATATTGGCATGTTAGGAAGCATCAGCCGACCTAGGTAAATACAAGCAAATTGGAAGACTTACCTCGAATAAAAGAAAATACTTAGAATTAGTATAACTTCTTTTTATCTTTTAGGAGTTTTTCCATTTATCTTTTAAGGTTATTTTGACCGATTTTGTACTTGTATAAATACTTGATGTATTCCTGCAAAACGAGGACATCGTCTTCAATAGAGAATTCTATACAAATCTTTTCCTTGATTCTTCCTTGATTTTACGTTTAAAGCTAATTCCTCTATTCTTTGGACCGATCTTGGATTGTTGCTCAATTCGGTATCACCAAATTGGTGCCGACTAAGGGGACCGATTATGTTTACTACAAAACTTTCACAGGACAAAATCTTCGAAGATGTCCGGAGACGAAACCCTAATTCTAACTACTTCAAACGTAGTCGGAGTAAAGAAACCAGCGGAGCTTGCTCAAAGAAGGATCTCATGATTATGGGAAACCATGAAGAAGGCGTACAACGAAGCCATCTATACGGAGAAGCAGAAACAGTCAACCACTACAAAAACTTAGAGGTAACTTTCTACAAACAAGATACGGAAGGCTTGAGCCAGCCACTTAATGATCCGCTTGTGGTCAGCCTTTTGATAGATGATTGTGAAGTCAATCGTGTATTAATAGATAGCAGAAGCTCTGTAAATCTAACTTACAAAAAAACCCTACAAAGGATGCGAAGACAATATACATGAACAAAACCAAACGCTAACATGATTTGCGGGTCGAAAGATCCAACAATTGGAGTAATCCAATTATCGGTCCAAGTCGCCGAGGTGACACGTTACGTCGAATTCGACGTTGTAGATTCACCTACCGTGTACAACGCTGCCCTTGGAACACCATGACTTTATCTGATGAAGGCCGTGGCTTCGACCTATCATCAATGTTTGAAAGTCCCAACCCCTTCAGGGACTTACACCGTAAGGGGTAGTCAAAGCGAAGCTCACAACTATTTTATCCTTGAAAGGAAAAACAGGGCCCAAGTTGCTATGGCTGTATGGGCCTCGTAGGAGATGGCAGAGAGCCGAAATAAAGCTCATCATGTTGGTGGAATGAAAGTGTCGTTAGAACGACAAATCACACAAATCATCGTGGATTTCCAACATCCCGATCAATGCGTAGGAATAACGTCTGAATTGGCGACCCTATGCGAGATTGATTGGGGCAACTTAACAACGGCTGGTAAATAAGATGTTTTCCGATCAGCTCGGTAAATCAGTGGAAGACTAGATTGATGATATGTTGGTTAAATCAGCGAACGTCGAGGATCATATTGATCATCTCACTAGATGTTTCAAAACTCTTAATTTATACAGGATGAAATTAAATCCTGCCAAGTGCACCTTCGCGGTGACCTGTGGAGAATTCCTAGGTTACTTGGTGACATAAAGAGGGATCGAAGTGAACCCAAAGAAGATATCCGCCGTGTTAGGTTTGCCTTTTCCCCAAATGCGAAAAGAGGTTCAAAAGTTGGACGGACGGATAGCGGCTCTGAATCGCTTCATAAGTAGATCGACAGACAAAAGTCTCTCATTCTACTAATTGCTGAGAAAGGCAAGTAAGACCTTTGAATGGTCCGAACAGTGCGAGAAGACATTCTCGGACCTCAAAGCGTATCTTACCACACTGCTTGTACTGGCTAAACCCGAGGTAGGAGAAGTCCTATACCTCTACTTGGCAGTCTCAACATCGGCGGTTAGCGGAGTATTGGTGAGAGAAGATCGAGGCGAACAACAACCAATCTTCTACATCACTAAAGCTATCAATGAAGCAGAAACAAAGTACTCGACAATGGAAAAGCTGGCCTTGGAAAAGTACAAGTCATACTTTCAATCTAATACCATCGAGGTATTAACAAATCATCCACTTCGTTGGATCCTTCATAGTCTGAATCAATTGGGTCGTTAATCGATGGGCGATCGAACTTAGTGACTATGATATAATCTATAAAAATAGACCGACTATGAAGTCAAAAGTACTAGTAGATTTCATCGCCGAGGTGCTTACTGAACCTTCTGAAGATGACTTAGAAAAGAGTTCGTGGTGGACGCTATAAAAATATATGGATCGTCATCCCGAAAAGGATCAGTGGTCGGAGTATTCCTAAAATCTCCGACTGGAGAGATGATTGAACAATCATTCTGTCTTGATTTTCTGGCAACAAACAATGCTGCCAAACACGAAGCCTTGATAGTCGGATTTCAATTAGCGAAGGCAGTGGGGGCAAAGCGAATCCGAGCTTGCTCAGACTCCCAACTCGTCACCAGTCTGTTCGACGGGTCGTATGAAGCAAAAGATGACAAGGTGGACGCTTACCTAAAGGTAGTATGCGAAATCACTTGCGAGTTTGATGGATTCGAACTCATAAAGATTCCCCGCAGTGAGAATTCAGCTGTATTGGCCGCATTGGCCTCAAGTTCAGATACAAAACGAATATACCAGAGGAAGAGATCCTCGAAGTCCTTCAACATACTCATGGTAAGGATGGAGGTAATTACTCCAGAGGACGTTCAATCGCCCTGAAGCTTAAGAAAATTGGTTATTTCTGGCTGACAATGCTCGTCGATTGTCAATAATATGCACACAGGTGCGTTACGTGTCAGAAGCACGCACCGAGAAAGCTAGCTCCCCTAGAAGAGTATTCTCTGGTAACTGTCGCATACCCATTCATGAGATGGGCTATGAATGCGGTCGGACTGTTGGTAACATTACGAGAAAAAAAGAATATCCTAGTAATGACGGATTACTTCACTAAGTGGGTAGAAGCCGAGGCCTATCTTCAAATCACCGGACCCGATATCGAGAGATTTGTTTGGAAGAACATTATTTGCCGACATGGAGTCCCATACGAAATCGTAACATACAACAGTCCGAACATTGTCTGTGACGTTTTCAGGAAGTTTTGCGATAGATGGAACATTCGTTTAACCATGACAACCGTTTATTACCCTTAAGGGAATGGACAGGCCGAGTCGACCAATAAGACACTGATAGCCGAGCCAAAGAGGCGTCTAGGGGAGAAGAAGGGAGCTTGGGTAGACGAACTCCCCGGGGTGCTTTGGGCTCAGCGAACAACACCTCGACTCTCAACAGGGAAACCCCCTTTCTTTTTAGCATATGGAATGAAAGCATTAACACATGCAGAAGCGCACATCGATAGTGCACGCAGAGTCTTGATGACTCAAGATGCCGAGATGAATGGGCGACGAATTAGTGAACATCTCGACGACCTAGAAGATGTCAAAGACAATGCCTTGTTGAGGATACAAAATTATCAACAACTCGCTGCAAAGTACTACAACTAGAAGGTACAAAATCAATTTTTCGAGGTAGGCAATTGTAGGGGCGTGAACTTGCACAGTTAAATTTGTCAAGGGTTGTAGAAGAGGCGGAGATCTCTAGTAAGCGGAGTCACATAGAACACAACAAATTGTAAAGAAAGTTCCCCGAAAACACTTAGTACAAGACAAATGTATAAAAAGAGTTCTCTTTATTGCTGTTATGGCTTAAGCGTCATTACAAGAGAGTTTTCTGATAAAAGTTGTGATCCCTTTTCTGGGTGAATACAATGAACTATATATAGTCTCACTAAGTAACCTAGGTCAACTAATAGAATGGGCCAGACCCATTAAGCGATATATTAAATTTAGGCCCATATTCTTATTAAGCTCATTTACATATGGGTTTAATGTCATTTTGGGCCTAGATTTCAACTGGGCCTTTGTAGGCTCACTCCGATTCTGTCGCTTTGAAGTTGAATTGTTCTTGTCGTTATATCGATCTCATAAGGGTGAAATCCGACCCCTACAGTTAGCCCCCCAGCTTGGTAGTATCGAGTGATGATGATGCCAAGGTAGTCGCTGCTGAAGACTGAGATCGATATGATGGACTGCGCGTTTGCCAGGCGTGAACGTTTTGTCACCATACTCGAGAAGTTTTGGTAATTCCATGTTGAGGTGGTGTTACCGTGTTTTCCGGGACTCACGTGTGTTGTTGGTTTTTTTTTTTTACTTAATGGACTCTGATGAAATTGATGGCTTTCTTTGGCTACCAGGCCTTGAGGTCTGCTGAGAAGTTTTCTGGAACTTTTCCTAAATCCCTGATTGATTTTAGGAAATCCTCCGGGCATAAATAAGTTGCTTCCTTCCCATTGATTTTTACCAATTCACCTCTCCTTTTCACAGTAAAAGGTAAAACCTCTGCTCTCTTCTTTCTCTCCCTGCGTTTTTTATTATTATTTTTTTTTTTCTAGGGTTTTTTTTTGTCTTTTCCCTCTTTCGTCTTTTTGCGGCTTCTCCTTCTCCGGCATCTCCCGCCGTTTTCTCCGCGTGACGCCGTCGTCCTCTCCGATCAGTCGTGGTCACCTTCTTCTTCCTCCTCCTTTCAGCCAATCATCGTCTCCATCTCCTCTTCCGTTCGTTGTCTCTGTTTGTCGATATCTCCTCCGCCGTCTCCTCCGCCGTCTACTCTGGGTCGCAATCGACGCCTCCTCCGCCGTGAAGAAACGAGGATGAGCCGCAGCGAGTTGCAGCTATCGGATTCGTCGTCTTTCGTGACGAGGTGCAGACGGTTCTCCGGTGCGGCGAGGGAAAGGGATTTGGTGCGGAGGCGAGTTGATTGAGGCCAAAAATGGAGCGGCGGAGCTTAGATCGGAGAAGACAGGCTCAGATCGGAGAAGACACGAGTTGAACCGAGTCAAGTCGGTCAACTCGGGTCTGACCGGTTTGGCTTGGTCAACCGGGTTTGACCGTTTTACTCAGGTTTGACCAGGTTTGACTGGTCTGATCCGGTTTGACTTGGTTTGACTAGTCTGATCTGGTTTGACCTGGTCTGATCTGGTTTGACTGGTTAGATCAGGTTTGACTGAATTTGACCACGAGTTTGACTAAGTATTGAATTCTCATCGCAGCGGAGGAAGTGAACCGAAGAGAATGACTTCTACCTCCGCGGATTTGTGGCTCGATCGCAAGCAAGACGAGGATGGCTTAGAAACTGTTTTGGATTTATACGATTTTGGAGAGATGATTGCTGACCCTTCACTCTTTGCATGGAGAATGATTCTTTCTTCAGAGTTAGTTCGACGAGACTGGCTTCAATGAGTACTTTGGTTGTAGCTGACGAGGTGTTGTTGGAGAAAAGATCGTGGTGGTGAAGAAGACTCAGAGAGCTTTGGACCGTTGTACATGGTGCGGCGCTGAATCTCGATCAATTGTGAAGCAGGAACGAGGATATCTTCTATGGTGAGGTGAGAGACAGTTTCGAGGCCGGTGACTCCATGATGAGGCCAAACTTTGGAGAAGAGATCGTGATACAACAGCATGAACGAGGTCGTTTTACTGAAGCCTTATCACGATCGAGTGAAGCCGTGCATGCGTGAGTGAAGTTCTCTTGGGGAAGCCTTGTCATGATCGAGTGAAGCCTTGTGAGGATCGAGTGAAGCCTTGCATGCGCGAGCAAAGTCATTTTGGTGAGATGGAGTCTCAAAGTTTGACTTGGTGACATTGATTTGATGCTTGATTGAAGTAAACCTTGACCACCAACGTGGTAGAGAATGACTCTTTGGATTCTTGGTTATGCCTTAACCCGACGTTGATGCGTCGGAGACGATGTGTGTCTTGTGTTTTGCTCAAGAGGTGTTGCGACCAATTTGTCTTTCCTGAGTTCTCACATATTGTGGAAAGCCGCTAGTGGCAAGCTTGCTCGAACTATGTTCTCGCTTTAGATTTTAACAATGGTCGTCCTAGTTGGCGAGACTATTGTTGCTGACTGTTTCGCTCCTAAAGACGAACATGTTATGTTGTTGCGATTAGCGATGCGTTAGCTGCGTTCGCTGATGATCATCTTGGCTTCCAGGCGAGTCCATGTTGCCAAGAGTGATCATGGTATGTTGTTTGAGACCAATCTTGAGTTAACTGGATTTTTTGATGATCTTCTCTGTTTACGGGCGAGTTCGCATTAACACGCCCGCTCCAAGAGTGAACATGTTATGTTGTTTAAGACCAGTGTTGAGTTAACTGGGTTTTCTGATGATCATCTTGGTTTACGGGCAAGTCTTTATTGACACGCCCACTCTAAAAATGACCACGCTGTCGCGTAATGACCAAATATTAAGTGTAGTTAGGTTTTTTGAGTAAACATTTCGGTTTACGGCTTTGTATTCAAAAACACAGCCGTTCCTATAATGAAAACTTTGCGATGGTACCAGTGTTATAGTTAACTGGGTTTATAATGATCATTTCGGATGACGCAGGTGTTACTCCTTGAACACCTCCGCTCGATAATGACCATTCATTTATTTGTATAGCGCGTTGTTTACCGCAGTGGGTGTAATAGTCAGATTTGATTTCGTCATTGTGGTCAGCAGTGACGTAAAGTCTTTTTGTTTTTTGTTTTTTTTTTTTTTTTTACTTGAGTAATCCCTGAAGGATGTAAGAGAAATGTGAACAAATCTTTGATCTTAATTAATCGTAGAGTTTGTTACAAAAATGGGAGTATATGAGTATACGTACCCACTCTCCCCCTCTTTTTACGGAGGAGGGCAACTGAACTCATCCGAAGATGAGCTGCCTACGTACCCTTTGCAGTGATCAAGTCGCCTCGTAGTTCATGTTTTTGTGGAGCTCAAGTTACCCAAAGCTTTACTTTATCTCGAAATCTTCGAGACTAAAGTCACCTTTGAGTGTTCCGGTTACGAGCTTGGAAGCAAGTTTTTGTCCCAAGGTAGGGCAGTTTGTTGTGGAATGTCCAGAGGTACAGTGGTATTCACAATAGGATGTTTCATCGTAGTTGCTTTGTTCTCCGGTACACGGGTTGTAGCTTTCCAGCTCTACTTGGTAGTTGTGAGCTCCTTCGAAGTTGCCTTCGTGATGGGTGGAGCCGGAACTAGTGTTGTTCTTTTTTGCAGCATGAGGGTTAGTGGTCTGCGGTGGGTTATTTGTCGTCTTGGATTTTACCCTTTTTTGTGATGCTCGTATCTCGTCCTCGCTCTTGGCGAAGTCGGTAGAGCGATGAAGAGTATCTTGGATGGTTGATGGGGCGTTCACGGTCATTTCTTGTCGAAAGGGGTGTTCACGGTCATTTCTCTTCTCAAAGCATCTAATGCGGAGGCGTTGCTAATTCCTTCCACCTTGGAAAGTACTGTTTTGAACTTTTCCATGAAGGTTCGCAGACTCTCGTTTTCTTCCTGTCGAATATTCCATTGATCTCTGTCGAAGATCCTTCGCTCCAAGAATATTCCGTAGTGTTGCACGAACATCCCAGAGAACTGTTTGAAGTTATCGATTGAGTTTTTTTCTAATCTGTAGAACCATTAGGGGGCTGGTCCCTTGAGGTGTTCGACAAACAACTTACGGTACCCGGCCTCTCTTTCTTCCTCTTTGAAGTTAGCTATGTCCAACGCTACTTTGAATGATAGGAGGTGATCCTTTGGGTTGGTTTTTCCTTCGTAAGGCTGGATCTTGATCCTTCCAGGGTCAGTAAATTTCGTCTTAGAGATCCGTTCAGTGAAGGGAGTGTTTTGCGCCTCTTCGAGCACACGTTCGATTTCTGGAGCCCTGCTGGTGACGCGGTGTACTTGGGATTGCACCATTTTCAAGTCAGAGGTGGCTCATTCCATCTATGCTCGCAGCTTTGTCATCTCTTCCTGTTGAGCTTGGTGTTGCGCTCTACGCTCCTGCTCGAGTCTGTCATGCTCGATCCAATAAGGATCCTCTTCCTCGTTGGCGAGGTCTTGTGTATGTCTCACGTCTGCGCCGCTTCGCTGAGTCTGGGTATGGCTCCTACTTGTAGGTAAGTTGCGGTTTTCAGTGCGAGTCCCGCAGAAGTTGACGTGCGTTGGTCCTGAAGCTGGTGGGTTTACATGCGTTGCATCGTCAACTTGTTTTGGAGCAGCATCCATTGTCTGTGGAGGTGGTGGTAGGTCATCTCTGGCTCTTCGTGCAGTGCGCGTTGTCGAGAAGCTGAGGGCTTGTGGCTTGAACCGTCCAATTGATCCTCGTGGTCCTCCCTTCTTGCGTGCTGTCGTTAGAACCTTTAGCTTGCCTTTGAAGGTAGTGTTCAGCTTGTCCTGCTTTGCAGTCTTCTCGAAGAGTGTCTTCAGCATGTTCTTCACCTCGGCCATGTCTGTTGAAGCTGTTGCGGCGGTGTCCACGTCAGGGTGCGATGCTGAGGAGTTCTTGTTGCTGCTAGTCATTCCGTTGGGTCTGATGCGTGTAGTGATTCCTAAGTGTCAGAGAATTCTCCTTCCCCATGGTCGGCGCCAAACTGTGGGGGCGTGAACCTGCACATTTAAATTTGTCAAGGGTTGTAGAAGAGGCGGAGATCTCTAGTAAGCAGAGTCACGTAGAACACAACAGATTGTAAAGAAAGTTCTCCGAAAACACTTAGCACAAGACAGATGTATAAAAAGAGTTCTCTTTATTGCTGTTATGGCTTAAGCGTTATTATAAGAGAGTTTCTTTGATAAAAGTTGTGATCCCTTTTCTGGGTGAATACAATGAACTATATATAGTCTCACTAAGTAACCTAGGTCAACTAATAGAATGGGCCAGACCCATTAAGCAATATATTAAATTTAGGCCCATATTCTTATTAAGCTCATTTTACATATGGGTTTAATGTCATTTTGGGCCTAGATTTCAACTGGGCCTTTGTAGGCTCGCTCCGATTCTGTCGCTTTGAAGTTGAATTGATCTTGTCGTTATATCGATCTCGTAGGGGTGAAATCCGACCCCTACAGCAATCTCGTCCTCCGGATAGTTTCTAAAAACAAAAAGGAGGACGACGCCGTAAAGATTGGAATCAAGTGGGAAGGACCATATCAAGTCTCAAAGGTTACAAAACCTGGAGTGTACGAACTCCGCGAGATGGATGGAACCAAAATCCAGAATTCTTGGAACGCTTGGAACCTCAAGCGATATTATTACTTGAGTAAGAAGTAAAAAAAAAATCACCTCGTATGAACAACCACTTTGTATTGAATTACGAGTGACTTGATCCTTTCTTTTAAAAGAAAGGTACGTAAGCAGCTTACTTTTTTATAAAAAGTCTAAGTGTAGTTTCCACAAAAAAAAAAGAATCTTTTTGAAAATATTCTGGTTCAAACCGAAAGTTTACTTTAGAAAGTATTCTACTATTTATTAAAAACTCACTCTGATCAGCTCGGGAATTTAATACACAGCATGTAAAAAAACACTATATACGATCCGCTCGTTTAGTGTCACACATCGGAGCCTTGGCCAGGAATCTGATCAACGCGCTTCTCATAAGTGCCGTGGTAAAATAAGCAACAACCTTTAATAAGCCGGAGCCAGGTTCGCACCTCGCGCTTAGGACAACCAAGTAAATTACACGCCGACTTTCGATGGCATACTGAAGTTTCATCCTAAGGTAAAAGTTGAGGCAAGCCAAACACTAGTCCTTTGCACTCTCAGACCCCAAACCGAGCATGCGTCATACCTAGGTACAAATTCTAAGAACCGACACCGAGCTGGTAAGCAGCGAAGTCTTGGAGGAATCTTGCTTCTAATAAGCCGAAATACATAGTTCGCAAACCATTAAAGAGTCTTCTGAAAGTAATCTTAGTGTCCAAAGCCGAGCTCCATAGTTCGCAACCACTTAAGAGTTCTTATTAAAGCAATTCTAAAGTGTTTTAATAAGCCGATTACCCATGAGCTCGTGATCACTCAAGTTTCTTATGAAGCGATAAGGTGTTAATAAGGTCTAGTTCATGCTTCGCAGAAATAAAGGTCGAATTTTGAAGTTCGAAAGAATTAAGAATTCTCTATAATTTATGAGCTCGGAGCTCGATGATACACAAAGTAAGAGTTCCAATGCGAGGTTAATCTTATGCAAGATCTTAAACGAAATTGTTTATCTTTATTTCTTAAAAGGATTACAAAAAGTTCCAAAATGAGCTAAATCTTATGCAAGATCTTAAACAAAATTGTTTATCTTTATTCTTTAAAAGGATTACAAAAAGTTCCAGAGGGAACTAAAAACTAGATTTAAAACCAAAATCTAAAAGTTCCGAAGCGAGCTGAAATCTTGTGCAAGATCTTGCAACGATACAACCATCAACTCGTTGAACAGCAACATAGTGATGGTAGAGATCCTTATCGAAATGACGGACCTCACTGTCGAAGTAACGACCGCGGCAATAGAAGAGTCCCAAGGTGTTGAGTCAACATAAGGCTTTGAAAGTAGCCGCTCCAATAAATTGGAAGTATCTGCTCCAATACTCTTCTAGGGACCACAACACCTCAATCAGGGATCGCTATTCCCGAGCCTCCAACCAACAACTTTAAAGTTAATTTCCATTTGGTTGCGGTACACAAATGGATATCGGATCAACCAAACAAAGAGAAGTTGACTATTGGCGTGGGAATATGATCCCTGACATGACGGTCTCTTGGGAATATGATCTATGACACGAGTAATTGAATCGTCACCATCTTTTGAAAGATGATGTAAACTATTCGAATCGATCTCCTCGTACGAAGGAACTGTTAAAGAAAATTTGATTTTCCTCAGCTGGAATAATGGATGGAAATCGATTCCACCACCTCGGTCTTTCTTAAGGAAGAAGAAAAAGAATTTATAGCGGAGAAGAATTTAGGGCCAAAAAAGGCCTTAGAAAGAGTTCTCGACTGCCAATAGGGTACCCAATTGCGAAGTGCCACGTGTAAAGTATGAAGACTTGGTGTAAATATGTTGCGGAAATCGGGCCGGAAATCAAAACTTCCTAAGAGCAACTGGTGCGTCGGATGTCACTTCAAGAGCGGATGATCCGGATCAAACCACGTATCAAGACAAGCTTTCGAGATCGCCTTGAGAGCTGCGTTGACAAGATCATTTCGAGATCACATTTTTCCTTAGTACGTTTTGGCTGAGCTTACTAAAGTAATACTCGCCGAACTCGGGGGGGGGGGGTGACTATTTGGTGGTACCGGTTTAGCACCCAATACCATACCCGACTCAGACCCGATTCAACACAAAGTTTATAAGGACAACTGAGAAGATGGGCTAGCGAGGATCCATTAGCAAGATCTCGGCCTTTTAGGAAGCATCAGCCGACGTAGGCCAATACAAGCAAATTGGAAGACTTCGCTTGGATAAAAGGAAATACTTAGAATTAGTATAACTTCCTTTTATCTTTTAGGAGATTTTTCATTTATCTTTTAAGGTTATTTTGACGTACTTTGTAGTTGTATAAATACTTGATGTAGTCCTCCAAAACGAGGACATCGTCTTCAATAGAGAATTCTATACACATCTTCCCTTTATGCTTCCTTGTGATTTAACGTTTAAACTTAGTTCATCTATTCTTTGGACTGATCTCGGATTGTTACTCAATATCATCACTTACGCTTTTCAAGTTATCACAATGGTATGATCTTCTACACTCTTTCACATAAGTAAAATTGAATTTAAATAAGCTTTGTTCATGATTAACTTAATCTTTGCTAATTAAGATTGTTAATCATGGAGTTATCACTTTTGATAATCTTAAGTCTACATGCTTTAAGTTAATTATGATTGGTTAAGCTTTGCTTTATTGCCTTTATTTCCTTGATCATTCATTGTCATAAGCTTTAATTTATTTAATATGGGAATTGTTAGAGAACTTAACTCTTTTTATCCTTCTCCTTTGTGATTAAACTTGAAATTTTAATTTGTCAGTTAAGTTATTTTGCCATTAATCTTTCATGCTTAAATTGCAAATTAAACTCCATATTTTTGAATTTTTCCATTCAATCTTAAAGTATATAATTCTCTTTGGATAAAAATCTATCTCTTTCTCACTTGCTCTTTTGTTACTCTCTCACTTTCTCTTTTCTTACTCTTTTTATGACTAGGGGTTACCACACGAGAACATGAGAAATAGGGAATACACAAGACTTACCAAAGGAATCCCTACCGAATGGACAAATGACACTACAAAAAATCATGCTCTTTGCATCAGATATATATATATAGTATCATAAACGAAACGAAACGAGATTGAGAAAGGCAGTCGACGAAGAATTTATCTAAATTAAGAGAATTGTTGTCGTGCTATCGTAAAGAGTATTGGAAGTTCGGCTGCTACTTTAGATTCGGGAACATCTAATTGTCTACCTTAGACTCGAAACAAGACCATCTTGGTATCGCTAATGTCAAACAGACCATCGTGGTATCGCAATGTGTCATCAAAACTGCTTTTCCTTACCTAATTTTTGGTGAGGAAAATACCCTTAGTTTCTCTTTGTATTTCACATGTTGAAATTCTTCTATCATATAATATGGTTTAAATCAGTTTCAATAAAAGAAAGTGTTAAAAAAAAACGAAATGATACTCATTTAAATCACTTATTAGTAAATGATACAAAAATATAATATTTAACATCAACTACTATAATTTGTTATAACCTCATTATAGGCTCATGTTTCTAAAAATGTTCTAGACTTACTTGTTCCCTAAGTTCTACTTGTTCTCCAAGTATTTGTACTCCTATATATATACTCTCTATACTTAATAGAATAATACACAACACCAATTCCTATTCTCTTCTCTTATTCACAACATGTAATCAGCACGATAACTTAACCACTGAGTAAAACCCTAGTCGTCCAACCACGAAACCCTAGCCACTAAAAAAAACAAATAAAATACAAAAACCCTAATCACCTAAACAAACGAGTTCTAACCGTCTGAGTACAAAACCCTAACCGATTAGTAAAACCTAGCCACCAAAATAAAACTATAACCCACACGTTACTTATACTTTCCGAGGTCAGTCTCCGTTTTAATATTTTATGGGGTCGTCTCTGATTCAATTCAAGGTTTTTTACCTCCGTCCAATTTAAATCCTATCGAGATAAGTGACCACTCTGCTCATGTTTTATGTCTATTCCTCTATTGCTTTATTCAATCGGTGATCGCTTATTGAAACACACTTAATTATTCGATCTACATGATTTGATAAATTATTGTTTCACCATGAGATCTGTTGGTTATCTCGTATTACTTTATTGCTTCATGGTTTAGTTGCTAGTGGAAATATTTTTTGTTTATCTCTGATTTATTTTATTGTTTGTTTTTATGAACCTAAGGTGGGAAAGATCTAGTCGACGTGAAAGCCCTAGTCGACGTAAAACCTCCCATCTCCCTTCTCCGACTACGTCGTCTCCGCTTTGTCTCACATGAGGTAAATTAATATAGCAGATCGCCTAGTATATTTTTATAATCGATGATCTAATAAAAATTAGTGAAGCATGGCAAAATTCTAATTTATGACTTCGCGCCAATTTTGTTGCATGGCTTCTTTGAATCGTTTAATTATGAATTAACTATTCAATATGATCTGCTATAAAGACAATATTGATTAGTTTAAAAATTATTTTATTAAAAATAATAATTAAAAAAAAACACTAGAGAATGATCAATATATTTATTTATAGAATATTTAACATCATATTTCCACCATTTTTTTCTTTATTACATACTCCCTCTGTTCTTTTATGTTTGATGTTTTAGAGTGATTTTTTTGTTTTCTTTAGATTGATGTTTTCAATTTTTTATATAAAATTAATTGTGATTTTGAGTTTTTGACTGTTTAAATTTTGCAGTTTATTTTTTTATTGGTTGATTTTTTTTTGGAATTGATGATAAAACATGTTTTGTTTTGAAAAAATTAAAAATTAAATGATTTCTTAATATGTGTGTAGAAACCTTAAACATCAAACAAAAAAGAACGGAGGGAGTAGTAATTATGATGGTGTTAGACTGTTAGTAAGACTATTACTTAGTCATGATCATAATAATATTTTTGTTTATCGTGAGATTTAATTTGAGATGGATGAACCTGATGTTTCATCATTCGAAAGAAAGAACTAAAGAATCTCATATAAACCATAACTGACAAATCTAGAGAATTAAGATCACTCTTCGATTATGAAAGTTCACTTCAAAATAACATATACAGAAGATAATGTTCACTGCTTAACCATAAAAATTTGTAAGTTAGTCAGAGCAACTCTTAAAGAAATCAGAGCAATTCTTAAAGAAATAAATGATCACTTGAATGTAATATTTTCTAAAGATCAATATGATTGGTTAATATAAGTTACAAGACTCGAAGTCTGTAAGTGAATGTCATGAGGTTATATTATGTGAGATAATATCACTAGTGTATATACGCTAGAGAAAATATATTTACCTCGGATGAAAATAATGTTGTCCAGTAGACACAAATTGTAAAAGAGGTTTAAGAAGTTTTCAGAACTTATATGTTATCTCATGACATTGAACAAATAATGAGTCATTTATAAAAATCATAGATCATGTATTGGTTGTTAAGCTCCATTCCTTGAAGCGAATGTGACATCATATACTAAGGAAGAAAAAGACAACCATAAGAATAATTGTCAAGAAAATTGCTATATAATTGGTCGAAATGTGAAAGTGGATATGAAAGTGGTCATGGTCAAGATCGAGATGAAGATCGAAAAGTCTCTATAAGGAACTCATATTTTCACTAGAAGTGAGAAGATAAATTTGGTAATAAGTCAAAGATATTTGAATCATCTAAAAATGAAAGAATCTAGTGAGAGTACAATACAAGGTAGTATAAAGATTATTGAATGCTCTAGAAGAGCATATATATGAATGCTTCAGAAGAGCATGGATATTATTGCATATGGGAATGTATTTGACATATTTATGCATTTATTCTCATAACTCTCAAAAGTTAGAAGGATCTAAGATAGAACACATGTCCCGAGTAGGGAATGTTATTGATTCTAAAAAGGGATTCAATATAAGATTGATAAAATCAGTGTTATCATCTCGAGGGGGAGAGTTAATGAATCCCATATACCATAATTAGTGAAACATCCAGAAGATTATGTTCACCTTAAAACCAAGTAAATGAATCTAGAAGATTCATTAGACTATGTTCATAGAAATCTTTCATAGCATAAATTCATGAGATATTTAGGAAAAATCATATTGACAAAATAAGTAAAGGAACCGTAAATACCTTTACATTACAAGTATTTCCCAAGAGCAAAAGTATTTACGTGAAACTACTTGTATTTTGTACTACACAAATATTTGTAGAATGGAGATGAAAAGATATAGTAAACCAAAAGTTTACGAAATATATTTTTATTTGGCATGAATCGGTTAGACCATTACGATTCAATAGCGATGTGAAAAGTAATAAATCTAAACAAACATTAAAGAACCCGAAGATTCTTCATAATGATTTTTCATGTGTTGTTTGTTCATAGAGAAATTAATATATGGTTTTCATGAGACTAATAGAATTGAAATCTATGAGTTTTCTAGAATGTTGAGATGATGCAGGGCTGATCACCCATCGTGCATCTTAATAACTCTAGTGAATTCATGAGCCTTTGATTATTACTACATATCCATTGGGATAAATGTTGAACATCCTCTAGCATATGTTCATACATAAAATGCAACAACATTAATTCGCATTATGCCAATGAATAATCAATAGTTATCCCCTATTGTAGCTGGTTTTGGGTCATAACCAGATATTTCCCATCTAGAAATTTTGGATGTACAATATACATTCCAGTTGCTCCACCACAAAGTTTTAATATGGATCCTTAAATAAGGATGGGAATATATGTTGGATATAAATCTCCATTGATATTAATAATCTAGAGCCATCCTTGAATGATTTAAGTAATGCCTGATTTGTAGACTGTAATAAGTCAGTCTTTCCAACATTAGGGGGAGAAAATAAATAGCTGGAAAACAAAATAAGTTGTAATGAATTATCATTGATCCTCGGACTAAAGAATGTAAATTATAAGTCCAAAAGATAATTCATTTTCATAGCTTATAGCATTGATTGCCAGATGTTTCTGATGACCCATATAGAGTGATAAAGCCACATACCAGTTGTAATGCTCAAATAAAAATTGATGTCCCAGAAGGATAATATCAAACTGCTAATGAGTCTAAAGATCGCATGAAGCGTAATATACCTATTTGATTCCAAAGATAAACATCCTCAAAAAGAAAAGGAGCATAATTCACAATGATTAGATTGAGGAAGCATCTATAATAAATTATCTCCAAAAGAGAAACATGACATAGAAAGAAATTCAGGTACCTAAGAATAAAAAGATCTCAAATAGTAAAGTCGTTCATGTCATGTCTGAATAAAATGGAATCGAAAAGCAAAATCGACGTCGTAATATTTTTGCATGCATTGAGTAAGCAGTTGATATTATGAAAAAGAGGATCAAGAAAGTCTATTAAAAAGTGTACACAAAGTAATGATTGACCAAGATAGAAAGGAAGAAATAGACTTATAATTATAATTTCTTATAGAGAATTTGGACTAGTAGTCCATACACCTGAAGTGTAAAATAAGTGGAAGATACACATGTCTTTGTGTGAAAGAATAGTGAAAATTTCACAAAATCTTGAACTTATTATGAAGAGATTTACTCTCTTGTGGTGGATGCAATTACTTTCAAGTTCTTTATCAATATGGCAAGAAAAGAATGACTTGATTTATGTTTAATGGATACAGTTCAAATCTTATTTATACGACCCACTGGATAATAAAATTTATATGAAAATCCTTGAAGGATATATCCTTGAAGAATTAATGATGTCAAAAGTATGTTACCGGAAACTTTAGTTATTCGATCGAATTTAATATGTTACGTGGGGTATAACCT
The DNA here is from genome assembly GCA_900128785.1 of Arabis alpina. Taxonomy (NCBI): domain Eukaryota; kingdom Viridiplantae; phylum Streptophyta; class Magnoliopsida; order Brassicales; family Brassicaceae; genus Arabis; species Arabis alpina. The sequence goes on along the minus strand of LT669794.1, from coordinate 15,493,047 downwards.
GAAAGTGAATTTCATGAGGTTAATCAATGTACCCATGTATATATCAAAATATTATGGATCAAATGGATCCTTAATTTGAAGATCATCGAAACTCCGGCAGAGTTAATCATAAGTAGTACGATGACAATAATAAAGATGATAAAAGATCATTAGATAGTGATATTTACATGAAAGTCCCAGAATTTGATTTAAATTGCTATAAGCAAATTCATTTTTGGATTTTAACAATTTATACATTGTTAAAGAGATTTGGTAAATAATTTGCATAATGTATGTTGATGATTTGAACATCATTAGAACTCCTGAAGAGATCTATATACAGTGAAATATATGAAGAACGGATTTGGGAAAATAACCTTGGAAAGATAAAATTATCTTTAGATATCCCAAATTAATCATCTAGCGAAAAGATGTTATGTTCAAAGATCCTTGAAGGATATTACAGAAAAATGCTAATATATATTTGGTCTTGAAGTACCATACATAAAATGAGATTAGAGCAATTAAAATATGTGTTTGACAAAAGGGAAAGTCAAATACAATAGCTTTTAGAACAGCATGAATATTATGTACAAGAGAAATGTTTAGCGATTTGTACATATATGAGATTTTGGCTTAAAGTCCAAATAGACCAAAATATGTCTTCCATAAAGAAAAAATGTTATAGACTACAAGGTTTTTAACGAGACATCAAAGAACACGTAAATGATAGACACTTATAGAGGAATATTATCATTATAATGATATATGAAAGTCTATCAATTTCCATAAGAATGCCATCCATGAATGATATCGAGAGAAACAAAGATAATGATTCAGATGAATCATCTATAAGACCGATGAGTTGCAGAAAAATGGCAATGTGCATGTTCTAGAGGTTTATCAAGCGAAACTTTGGCGGACTTATTTTTCAAGACACTTCCAGCTGCTACTTTCAAGAAACAAGTTTGCATCGTCACAAAGATCTTAAGTTATGCACTCATCAAGGGGGAGTAAAAGCGTGTTGCACTCTTTTTCCCTTAGCCATGGTTTTATCCCAATTGGGTTTTCTTGGTAAGGTTTTTAATGAGGCAGCATTTTATGCGCGTTACGATTATTTTACTAAAATGACATCCAAGAGGGAGTGTTATAAACCCATTAGATGGATGCCCATTATAGGCCCATGTTCTAGACTGTTCTAAACTTACTTGTTCCCTACATTTTACTTGTTCTCCAAGTATTTGTACTCCTATATATACTCTCTATACTTAATGGAATAATAAAAAACACCAATTCCTATTCTCTTCTCTTATTCACAACATAATTGATGTTGTTATTAACTTATCTCACATCGGTTCAATAAAAATGATACAAATCGATATTAGTTTGCATCATTTTGAAAGATTGATACATAAATATCATTTTACATCAATTAAATAATTGACGTGTTCATTAATTTTTATTCGTATCATTTATCGAATGATAGAAAACTAAAATCAGTAAAGAAAATGATGTTAATTGTGAGATTTAGCTTCAATTGTAAACAAATGATGTCATCAGAAAAAAATTGTAATTTTCGTTGAATTAAAATTTCCAAAATCTTCCTTGCTTCCCATACACACTACTAGAATTCGATTATATTATAAGTAGTACAAACCATCATGTGAACTTTCCTATCAGATTGCCATGGCCTTCAAAGCAGAATGTGACTAGCTTCCATTGGCAGAACATCACATAAGATTTCATCCTCATACTTCCCGATAGATAAAGGAACCTTTACTTGACTTTTTACTGCCATCTCTCCAATATCATTCAACCATTGTAGCTTGTATGGCCTAAGGTGCTTCAGCTCTTCAAGTCCAAGTTTCTTGACCATAGTCTCACTAGCAACATTGGTGCAACTTCCACCATCTATAATCAGACTACATAGTTTGTCCTTAACTATGCACCGAGAGTAAAACAGATTCTCTCTCGGCTCTTGTTCTTCTGATTTGGTCATGACGCTCAAATTCCTCATGGTGACTAGTAGATTCCCTGGTGGTGCTGGCTCATAATCCTCTGATGTCGTCTCATCTTCTTCCTGCTCATCCTCGGATTCAGCTCACCATAATCTCTAAGTATCATGATCCTCGTGTTGGAACATTCACTAGCATAATGACCATGTCCTTAACATTTAAAACACTTGAGATCTCTAGCCCTTGAAACAACTTTAGCCTTCCCATTTGGATCTTGATCTTCTGGTTTTGGCTTGACAAATGGTTTGTAGTTCTTCTGAAATCAAGATTTCTCATCTCTTTGGTAGTAAGGTTTTCCAGGACCATAACTAGGCTTAGAAGTCTTCCTTTTGAGCTGTTTTTCAAACATGACTGCCTTGTGATACAACTCCTCTAGTTCTACATAGTGAGTAACCTCTAACATGTCGATTATATCTCTGTTAAGACCTCCCATGAATCTGGACATTGTTGCTTCAGTATCCTCTTGAATATTAGCCCTTGGCATCAACGTTTCCATCTCTTTGTAATACTCCTCAACGGATCTGCTGCCTTGAATTAGATTTCGCAGCCTTTGTAACAATTCTCTGTGGTAGTAACTTGGCACGAATCTCTTTCTCATGATAGTCTTCAGCCGAGTCCAAGTATCAACCGGATAATCTCCAATACGCCTTCTAGTAGTAACCAACTGATCCCACCAGCTTAATGCATAATCATAGAATTTCGTTGCTGCCACCTTAACCTTATTCTCTTCAGTATATTCTTGCCAAATAAACACCAACTCTATCTTCTTTTCCCACTCCAAATAATCATCCAGATTATTAGTACCATGGACTGGAGGAATGTGAAGTTTCAGACCAGCTAAATTATCTATTGGAGAGTTTCTTTCTTCTCGACCACGCCTCTGCCTTCTATGACTATTACGAGAAGAGGATTGGCTGTAGTAACTGACCGCAGCCTCTTGATCAGAAGGGTTTCTCAAATTTTCTCTAGGGTTTTCTCGGGTTGGTTCTGGAGTTACTTGTTCCAGACGTTGGGATTCAAATCTTTTATCCATCATCTTTGCCAACTTAGCCGTCATTGCTTCCAATGACAGTTTGTGATGCTCCATTGTTTTCGCTTGTTCTCTTTCTTCTACAGAATCCATTCTTAAACAACAAAACAGAAAACAGTATCAAATTCTTTTAAAAAGAACAAAACAAAACAGATCAACCCTAATTTTCCAGATTTAGGATCAGAAGTTGAAGGGTTAATATTTCTCACTTTCTAACTTCTTATTTTCGTTTTTAACCTAGTTTCTAGAATTAAAAACGTGATAATCAAATAAAGAAACAAAATGACTCAGAATCAAGAGTTTTTTATTCCTCTAACGATCAGAAACGGTTTTGATCAACAAATTGGAAGAGGAAGAGACACAACCTGACACAGAGTTGCTACTGATACCACATAATATGATCCTGAATGGAAGATCCAGTCCCTTGAACACTCTTTGTGTCGATTGTGACGAATCAACGAAAACCAGAATGAAAAGTGAGGATTCTGGGTTTCAAACGAACAGAACGGATCAGATTGGATTGAGAGAAACTTTCAAGAGTTGCGGATGGCTCTTGAACTTTCAGGCTTGCTACTGCTTGCATATGACACACCAAAAGCATTCACAAGCTTAGAGGATATTACACACCACTCAGATCAAACAAGAAGAAGAAGGTTTTGGATAAAAATGTTTGATAATCTTTATTCAGCAAAGGAGGACGAAATATATAGAGTACAAGAGGCTAAAACACGTTTTAGACTAAATACTTAAAGACAGAATTTAAAGTGTTTGACTGAATTTAAAGACTCCTTGAATGAAATTTGAATTTATAGATAGGCTCATCCATCTGATTCCGTGGCTTTGTTAATAATGGATAAATGATCAAGTGTGATCCCTTGCCTCGTTAAAAACCTAGTCTAGAAAACCCAATGGAAAAAACCAGACCAAGGGAAAAAGAGTGCAAGTTCACACACTCCCATTATTAACCCTTAAACAGCTTGAATCACAACGAGAGTAGTTGGATAAGCATTAAGTTTAAGGTTGCCTTCAACTTCATATAGCAATGCGCTAATGATTTGGGTTAGTTGCCTGGTCTATGATCTTGTGATGGGACCAATAGGTATCTCCAAGGTATCCTTAGCTCTGTGAACATCCTCAACTACAAGCTGCTCTTTAGCTCCAAGCTCCATGCTTTCCTCAGGTTCATGCTGCAGCTTCATTATCATATCATACCCGCTAATCATATATAAAGCACATGAAACAAGATTAATAAAATGCATAATGAAAAGACTTAAAGAAATAAAAAAGATAATCTTTACTAAAACATAAAAAGGTAAAGACTTTTTAACCTCAAATCATCAAGAACACAAAGGTTTTTAGGTTTACACAGAGGATAACAGAAGAGAGGCTAAAGCTTAGGGTTTTTAATCATAAGGAGAGTATTTATAGGAAAAGAAAAATGTACCTGGGTCAACCCGGGTCAATATGGGTCAAACCCAATCAAACTACAAATTTGCAGCTGGAGAGGCCCTACGGACCGACCAGAGGACCGGCTAGCTAGTCGGTCCATAGGCTGATTTTTGGGCAGGGTTTTTTGTACTTTAGGGCCTCCTATAGATCGTGAAACGACCCGACCCGTTTTTTTTTTTTTTACAATTAAACCCTTGGTCTCGGACTAGCATTCTCATAAATGCTATCCTCAACAACCAAGCAACACAGACAATCAAACAACAGCGGATAACCAAAATAAGAATTCCATTAAATCTAAACCAAACAATTCCAATCACAAATCCAAATCCAATAACTCCAGCAACCTAACAAGATTCTAAAACAGAAATGGAAACAACAGGAAACACCCAACTCGAGACCCTAGATCATCTCCCTCTTCGTTGCCATGATTCCACGATCACAATTTGCCTTTACCTGCATCACATGGAAAAAAGAGATGCGTGAGTATTATCTCAAATACCCAGTGAGACGGTCATCCCATCTATGACTACGCACTCAGACGCAATGGATCCGCTCAGGCAAACATACATCAATCAGTAGACAAACACATAACAAAGGCTCAACCACAGCCAACGAGAGTGGCTGTCGATCGACACTACCACTAGGTGTCGATCGACACCTTCTGCATGTGCCTGTCGATCGACACACCCTCTAGGTGTCGATCGACAGCACCTCAACTCCCTGTCGATCGACACATCCTCTAGGTGTCGATCGACAGCAACTCAACATACCTGTCGATCGACAGCAACTCAACATACCTGTCGATCGACACATCCTCTAGGTGTCGATCGACAGACCTTCGTAGAATCTCTGGAAATCGATCATTATCCTCTCGGATCGATTTCCTCCTCTGCGTTGACACGAAACCTGCACGAAAATCACAATCCACACAATCCAAACACAAATCACAGTCTCAAGCACACAACACAAGATCAAATCACAAGATTCCAAACCTATCACCAATCAACCCTAACGAATCCACCGGCCCAGAAGCCATGGTCACGCACTCACCTTGAATTAATCGGATGGAAACTGGTAGAATTGAGGCTAGACCCGAAATCCACGACAATCACCATGAAAATCTACTCCAAATCGATCAAAAACGAAAACCCTAACTCAAAAACCCTAACAGAAACAAGAGAAATCCTCTCAACTCTTTTTCTGCAGATTTGAGACTTGGTTTTGCTCAGAATGCGGCCAAAAGACTTATATACGAAGCCCTAGGGTTTCCCCAAACCGGCCCGGTCCAACTGAACGACTTAAATCAAACCAAAAAACCGACCAATTCGAATACCTGTCGATCGACAGACACTAGGTGTGTCGATCGACAGCCCTTAAGAGCCATGTCGATCGACAGACACCACGTGTGTCGATTGACAGCCCCTCCATTTTTCACAAAAAATTGTTCACGGGCGTCACAATTCTTCTCCACTAAAACTGGATTCGTCCTCGAATCCTCAAACACTACCCACCAAGCTAACCCCTGGCCAACCCGCCAGTAACACCGGAGACTACATCTCCCAGACCCTCTCGAGGCTCACATCCGTCCTATGCATATAGACCCGTCTCAGACATTGATTGCCCATAGCTCATAACTCATAACCACCATCTAGCTCTCGGGATCGTCACCC